>JAVLUZ010000172.1:644940-1204400 GCA_036768485.1 Mermis nigrescens
TGCTGATGCCTCGTAATACAAAACAGGTCCACAGCTACTCAAATTGTCTAAATCAGATATCAGCATATCTCCATCCCAACTAGTGATTTCACTTTTTTCTACTAAGAAAGTATAAAGGGATGAGCACTCATCAGTGCAACACCAAATGAATTTTACATTTAATTCCAAATCAATAGTTCAAAAACCATTAGAATCCTTCATTAGCGTTCTATTTTGATAATGCATATTCTCGAAAGATCTTTGCAAGTATCAAAAAGGGATGGGGCTGATTTTAATTTCATCTGAAATAATTACCTTGGAGCCGAAAAATCCCATATTTGTGCAGAAAGTTCTACTTAATATCATACATTTTATAGCAGTTACGCTCAGGCTTCATTCAAGGTATAACTATACTCAAATTTTTTGTTTTTGTTTTTTCCAAAATATCCTCAGGTGGCGAGCATAGAACGGATCTGGGCAAATAAACAGTGTGTCCACTTTTACTGATTCCACAAATTTGGAAAGTACTTGGCGTTGATCGATGAAATACAAATAAACACAATTAATCACATTATGAAATAAATATGTACAATGATGTCTAAATCTGAAGTTAATATTCTTGGCTTCTGAGCAAGCAGTTTTCCTCTTTTGCATTGGGCGTTCAAGCATCCTCATTTTCCGAATTGGTTTTGTCTGAAACCGATTCAATTTATTTTAATCTATGTCAAAATCCTTATATTCAGTGATATTAGGTCGTATACATTTACTCAAAGATTTTATTTTACATTTCTGGATGTTATTTGAAGCTTTTTAATAATAAACTCGTTTTTCTAAACATTTGAAGTCTGTGGGCTGAGTTTGAATGAATTTTGACAAATAATTTTGTATACTCAGCTGGATTTTCTTTCAAATTAAATTTTAATTTCAGGAAAACTTGAGGGCAAGACAATATGTTGCATTCAAGCTTCAGGAATTAGAATTTTAGAAGTAGTTATTATATAATGAGGAAAATAATTGTCGAAAATAATTTTTATTGATCCTGTGATTGCATTAGTAATAATTTTAATAAGAACTATGATTTTGGATCTTTTTGATTTTTCATTCAGTAAACGCTGTTGGGAAAAAATGTAAATAATGCTTAATTAATACACAGCATGCACAAATTTTAATAGGGGTTGAGTAAATTTAATGTTTCAATAATAATTTTGAAATAAAGTAAATTATTGAAATTTTTATTTAATGAATGTGTTTTCCAAAAATTACACATATACTTTCTGATGGTTCTAACTTGTTCGACATAATGACAATGTAAATGTCAATAATATATGGCATACAATCATGCAAACATCATTCAACAAACATGTCAACACTTTTTGATTTCTACATGATAATTTTGAATTTTCAACCAATAAATTAATAGAAAATAGAAACGGAAATTTAAATACCAAGATTTTGTACATGAATAAGACAAATGCTGTACCTGCACTGCAATCCCATTCTTGAATAATTGGTTTTGTTGTCCTTGGCATTGCTGAATGCAGTGCTGATCAAAATCATAAATGGCGATGGCCTTGTGTTCTTTGAGCACTTCAGGATCATTAATGGATGGGAGCTATAGATGCACAAGGTCAGGGTGGGCAGGGGTAAAATCCAGAAATTCCTGACCAGTAATTTTAACATAAAAATTTTCTAAATCTGTTAAATGATGGCTGTGAGCAGCATATCCTTTATAAATGAGCGTAAAAGTTCTGTTCTGTTTTCCAACTCGATTTAAAAGAAATTATTTCTAAACTTATATGCATCACACTTTTCAGCAAAGATCGAATGCTGCAATTTTAGCCAAAAGAAAAATTCTGATGCTCCATGCAGTGGCGCTAGTTGTCTAAACATATAAGAATATCAACTGTCTATTACCCTGGAAAATAATCTATTTCTGATCTTCACTCATTAAAAGGCTATATTATATTGACTTCAGCAGAAGAGAAAAACTTTTTTGCTCTAGAAATTAGTAGGTATATTTGCTAAAATGCCTCCATCTATATCAATGTAACAACGCATGCTTTAAAAAATTCTGAATGTTCAAACTCTACAGCTACACATTATTTAAGTTGCTATTTATATCACTCCAAAATATTAAGAATTGGAGGACCTCAAAAATGAATACTAGTGAGATTATCTTCTACACTCTGAGACATTCAAAAGTTATGTTATCAGATTCTGTTCATAAAAATCGTTCACATGTTTTTCAAATTGCTAGTGAGCCTGATCTTACTGCTATCATGTAAATTTGTGCTCTTAATAGTCATAATCAATGAAATCAACTCTGATGATCCAACTAAACCAGAGAAAAACAAATTTGTTGAATTAATTGCTAATGGAACATCAGATAATGGTATAACTCAACTGCAAGAGAAGAGCTTGCATGGTTACAATTGTTATTTCTGCATTTCAACAAGGTGCAAAGGGACCCATGATTGAATTGGTTGCAAACTTATGGAATTCGAAAATATTTCATGATTATTTTGTTTTTAGGGCATGGGTGTTGGAAATTGTAACTTGCGAATAGACAGTCCATTTGTTACTTACCGACATAAGTTTACAAAGTCTACACCAAACATATTCGGCTTTTTTGCTAATGTGAACGTTTATCCACATGCTGTTGCCATTATATATGATGAAGATGGTACTCCAGAGATGAACTTAATGGAAAAGATGCCTTTTTTAGAAATTACATCGGAAATTGCGAAAATAATTGAAAAGACATTAGTCAATATTATTCTTTATGGACGGCATGCGCTTCAACCCAGATGGCCCAGGACAATATTTGTTGACGTGCAATAAAATATTAAACAACTGCATCCTGGTTTCAGTACAAAATTCAAAAATCAAATGAAATTGCCATAGCAGTTGACCATAATTTAAAAAGTCAGGCCCGAAGCATAATAACGCGATTTTATTGCTAAGATCTGGATAGGTTATTAATATTGAATTCATGCTGTATCAGCATTTACTCCCAAAAAAGGGTTTCATCTTCGGTATTGGAGATTTTTAAAAATTTGTTTTTTGATCATTTAATTTGTATATTCTGTCTCTTTTTATTTTATTGAAATTCATTTAGAAAACAAACATTGCTTCCATTTCTGTTTATTTGTGTGGGGGACAATGCCCTAAAAATGAATCATTCTGCTGATAATTATTTACAATAATTTGCTCATTAGATGTTGGTCTAACAGGGCCATTACAATTATTATTTTGCACATAATGTTGATTTACAAAGTTAGGTCTATGGGCATTACTTCTGTTTAGAGGTAGATGATTCAAATTTTCTATGATAT
This sequence comes from Mermis nigrescens, assembly GCA_036768485.1. Taxonomy (NCBI): domain Eukaryota; kingdom Metazoa; phylum Nematoda; class Enoplea; order Mermithida; family Mermithidae; genus Mermis; species Mermis nigrescens. Next base: position 648,255 of record JAVLUZ010000172.1, read on the forward strand.
GATTTATATTACCCTTAATTGAACCCTTTGTTACTATTATTCTGATTATAATTATTATTAAAATGATTGCTACTGCTACTAAAATTACCATGGCTGTATACACAGTTCCTCAAAAAATGTCTGCCAGTTTTGCTGCATTTATAGCATGGACATTTGCTGGCACAGCACCCAAATTTAACAAAAATAGCAAGCGCTTGTTGCATGATAATGGCAACTTCAAATAAAACAGTGAACAGGTGTCTCTTTTAATTTCCCTTCAATCAAATTCTTGATCTTGTGCAATTCATGCTCCATTTCATTTTCTGAATTATGTAACATGGTCAAATTATGCATTGTTATATTAGAATGAGAGGATGAGAGGTAGAAGCTGGTTAGTTTTGTATCAACTCTCTAAATAATTGTAGCTGAGCACCTTTTTGCTCTAATATCAGAAAATAGGGGTTAATCTTGAACTTTTATTCCGTCATAGATTTTAGAGAGCAAGCCTCAGATTAATATTATTACAAAATAGCTTCCTGGCGTTTCGGATTTAATTGGGGATAAGCCAATCTAGCTAATTTTTAAAACATTCTAAAAATTCTAGTAGTTTCATTTTCTTTTGTATGAAAATCATAAATCACTTGCTGTGGTATGTCACATTCTTTATCTTTAGGATAGTCTATTTGTAGTGCATCTGTTTAATCAACAAAAGTTCCTTCATGTAAGTTTTTGTGCATTCATAAGTGGAACAAAAGCAGGGCCTATCAGATTAGATTCTAAAAGAGCAATTTTATAGTCCATGGGCATTCTCATGGCTCCTTGCAATACCATACTTTTTTGGATTTGTCATACCAATTCCCGAAAGATTCTGCAAACAAACCAGAAAAGGTTTTGGGTGTCCAGTGTTTGTCATGCTTTCAAATCACATGAAGTATCATCAACATTGTGTGCATTAATATTATTGCTCACCTCCTGTGTATTCTTGATCTTAAGCTTTCACCAAAACCTTCAAAGGCTCGCTTAATAACTGTTTCTAATTGAGTCGGATCTGTAACCAATTTTCTAGTAAGCAATTTATCAGATTTTAATGACAAATATTCTCTGAATTGTTTCACCCTTTCCTTTGTGAATACAGGGCTTGAAGTCCCCAGAATATTCTCTGACTGTGTTGTGAATTGGCTTAAACTCATAGACAGATGTATTGTCAACTGACTGGTATCTAAGGATAAGAAAGAGCTTTCTTCATTCTTTATTAATGGGATTGATACGGGATTGATGTAGTATTATCAACAACTTATCCATAACTTTTCAAGTAGAGCTGCTGTATTGAATGATTTGTGCAAGAAAGCCAAAGAGTACTCACGGACTGAAGAATGTCAAGAAGCATTTGGTTTGCTTAAGAAAGAAGTGATGTAATATCCTACATTGCATTTTCCAGATTTTATGAATAAATTGGTTGTCTACACCCATGCTTGTGACCATGGTTGCATTTTATGAGGGGGAATGTCAACAAACAAATTCAGATAGTAAAAGGTCAACCTCGGCAATAAGGTCATTTTGATAAAACAATAGAAGCCTGCCTCCACAAACCAAATTAATGTTTACCATGCTGTGCTACAGTAATGTGCATTTTAGGGGGAAAACTTTGTGTGAATTCAGCAGATCCCTGTATTGTCAGATGAAAAAGCATATGTATACTTTTCACAAACATGCAAAAAAATTGCTAATTATCAAATGAAAAACCATATTTACACATTTCATAAAGAAGCAAAAAACACAAAGCTGCTGTATTAAATGATTTGTGCAAGAAAGCCAAGGAGTACTCATGGACCAAAGAGTGTCAAGATTTATTTATTTATTCATTCGCAAAACTAAGCTAAACTATGCCAAAATTAATCTTAGGTTACTGTTGTGTGTCATTTCATGTAAAACAATAAGTGAACATTTGAAAGATGTTATATTTTTTTAAAACTAGCCTAATTAACAATTTCATTATGAAAATAAGCAAGTTTTCATTTTTTTATTGATAATTTTTAGACAAAAGCATATAAAGTGCCAAAGACTCTTCAGTAGGTATCTGTAAAAGTGTTTTATCAATCAATGTCCATTTACACATGTTAGAATATGCACAAGCTATTTTACAACTAGCAAAGAAAAATGCTCCGATGGAACAAAAAAGATGAATATACTTGGAATTGTGGATTATTAAGGATGTAAAAGGAGGTGACTAGGAAGAATCTACCTAAAGTCGCAAAATCTGTTGAAAATAACACTTTCTCTAAACAACGCAAAAAATCGAAGTATATTCTGCGGCCTCTAAAAAGTGTCTTTTTTAAATAATATTCAAAATTTCAGATAATAAACAAAATCTATAATGTTTCTTTTTTAAATTGCTGGCAAGTAGCAACACTGACTAGCTTCATATCCTGATTGAAAGAAAACTTAGTGGTATTGTATTTTAAAGTTGTTTTATTTTGCTATGAGCATTATAGCAAGCAAAGCAGGGGCCGATTGATTAGTGCACACAATCATTACGGGCATGCTAGTGTACCTACATTCAGTCTGTTTCAAGTCAACTCGCGCGTTTCCTACTGTCTTGAACCAACAATTCTTGCAATTGTTTTGGATGCATCAATGTTTGCTATTTCATTCAATTGGCTTAGAAAGACTGTTACTCGACATCATTTTCCATAGCTGCTGCATAGCTAACGTGCTGCTTTTTCAATCATTTTTATGGTTAAATATTTATTCTAATGTGTTGACCGCAGAATATACTTCAATTTTTTGCGTTGTTTAGAGAAAGTGTTATTTTTAGCAGATATTGCGACTTTAGGTAGATTCTTTCTAGTCCCCTCCTTTTACATCCTTAATAATCCACAATTCCAAGTATATTCATCTTTTTTGTTCCATCGGAGCATTTTTCTTTGCTAGTACCCTACTAGTGTTATTTTGATATACCAAAAATAAATTTTGGTATGATTTTGGTAGGCACTTGTTGGGCTACAAATATCATATTTTAATTCTGAGAATTTTGGTATATCATATTCTTATCATATTCAAATTCCGGAAAATATGAAAATATTTTTGATATAATTTTGGTATAAAGTGGTAGCACTTTTTCCTTCTTTCGCTCTATACCTTACCTGCAAATTTCGAAGCATGATGCAGTAGGTATTTTCCAGGTCATATCTTCATAATGCTTACTTAAGTATGCATGCTACCTACTTAATTATGCACATATGTACCTACATATACCGAACCAAGCCACCTCGTCTCGCACATATGTATATTGTAGAGTCCGTTAAGGTTTGTGTACACCTGTGTTAATTATGTCTACATATATACAATTAGCACAGTGTAGTATGATTGAGTGATATCCTGTCGATATTGATAAATGCATAACTTTTGACCAGCTCAGTTCATTAAGAGTGGCTCTGGGAGATTTCAAAATCTCAGTTAGGTCGGTAGTATGTACCACAACACATGATATTGACCGATCAAATTATACTTATTTTTTTCGATGCTTGTTTGCCACCTGTATTGTTTACCGTTGTGATTCGCTAATAGAGATCATAGGTGCACAGCATACGTGGGCAGCAAGAAAATTCTGGGGGAGTGCAAGATTTTTTCAAAGGTAAAAAATGACCTTCAAAATAGTATTATGGCGAAAAAATACCATTTTTCAACGTTTCTCATTGAGCACTATCCATTGGCATCAAAAAATTGCGAAAAAAAACAAAAATTTCAAAAATTGAATTCTGGGGGGTATTTTGATTTCTAAGGGGGGGGGGTATTTTGGTTTCTGGGAAAAGCATACCCCCTAAAACCCCCATGCTCAGGTGTGGTGTACAGCATGGGCAATTTGGGGTAGGGGTCAAGAATTCAGCTTTTGGGCCAAAATGATCTCAAAAACTTGCATAAGTGCTAAAATAGCGTTAAAACCAGATATTACACGGTATCTGGTCAATTTGAAACTCTTTTGGAGAAAATTTTCAATTTGCATCCGGTTTTGGCCTTCATTTTGCCTCATTTTGCCTACAAAATTTTCCATCTTTCTATTCTGGGTGGTATAGATCCCACATCCCCATGCAAATGTCTGATCGTTTTTCAGAAATGTTGTTATTTGACGAAAAGTGAAAGGAATTTATGTAATTTTGTAACTTAATCTCGTAAATTTTGAAAGTGTTATAAATGGATGAAAATTTTTTAAACAGCGTCTAGAAATGTAATGCTTGTGCTTTTCTTCGATAAAATATTGATTACTTGCATTAGTCGCTTGACTTCGAAATACAATGAATGAGTCTTAATTACCTATTTATTTTGCTTACAACCTACATCATAGGTAGCGCATTAGCGTGTATCTATAATATATGTACCTTTACATGGCTGCAGAAATTGCATAATAGGTACCTATACATCTGTACTTACCTACCAGAAGTATATTAAATATATACCAAATATCAAGAATATATCATATTTTAAATGAAAAATAGCAGAATATCATATTTATATCATATTAAAAATAAGTCAACTATACCAATATCATATTTTAATTATTTTTGGGCTACCAAAATAACACTATACCCTACTTTTAATTAGCATGATTTCAGTGCATCTGTCAGCAAACACATACAGTAACATACCACAATAATGACAGCAGTCCAAGAACGCTGGAAAACAATATTGTTCTTAACATAAATTAATTGCCTCTAAATTTAAAAAAATATTGTTTTAAAAAAAAGACTCCCTAGACTTTATAACCACCTACCTTTTGAAATCAATCAGACTGCATAGAATTTAAAACTGAGTTAGATATGCTCTTGATTGTCGGAAGTATTAAGTTTACTATTTTTTATCAGCTATAGTAAATATATGTTACATTCTAAACAGTCCTGTAAGTTACAGAGGTCGTTCCACATTCAAATTAAATTGGAAACGACATACAACGTACCTACGGGACTTACTTGAGTACCTGGCTACACTTAGCGCTGGTCAGGTTGCTAGGGTGAAACGCCGGACTCAACCACACTACCCTCAATGACTACGGTCTCAAACTCCTCGGACCTAAATTTGTCCGTACCTACGGAGCTATTGGCAGCTATGCCCTAAAAACCTAACGCAGTAGTAATTAAGTAACCCCGGAATTTTGCCCTAGGTCAGTTGACCTATTTTGGACCAAAATAATAATTAACGCAAAAAGCTCTTTTAACTTGCTTTCGCCAGAGAATACCTATGGCGAAAAACTATTTCTTTTCTGGTTCCTAGGAGCACAATGAACAATGAGAACAACAAAAAAGAGCTCTCAACCAGCCAAGTCATCTCACATAAAAATTATGAAATAATTTTTATGATTTTTAAATTGAAATTTGGGTGTTTGAATTTGCGATAAAGAAAACAATCAAAAGACAGTCACTTGGATTATTTAAGCCGAGTAATAAAATAAGGACCGTCCACCAATTCCGAACTAAACGCGATTGATCACTATGAAAAAGTTTTGAAAAATGAGCTTGCTAAGCGAGAGTTGTAAACCAAGAGAAACTTAAAGTTTAAACCTACCATTACATTATAAAGAAAATTGTAAAAGATTTTAAACTTTAAGAAAATTGAAAAGATGGGATGTTGGTAAATTAAAAAACAAAGTTTTTTGGCAAAAATTCCGAAATTTCACGCAAATATCAAGTGTAAGGAACACAAACGCTCAGATTTGGTAGTAAAATAAATTTGTAGTATAAACTACATATTAAAAACAAATGAATTGTGCAAACTTTACAAAACGACTAAGTGTAGAGAATACTAACAGTCAGATTCCCAATTCTGATTTTACGTAAAAAAAACTAGAATTTTACTTTATTTTTATCCTATTTGACCTCGCCCGACTTCTGAACAGAGAAAGTGGCGAACAAAAAAATGTACAAACACGTATTTTCCACTGTCCACCACATTGTAAACTTTAAAAATCTGAACCTAACGCCCATTGAATGTAAATAAATTCGGTTCAGGCCAGTTTGTTGCCCTTTGATTGTATTAGGTTTGTATGTGCCAAACTTATGTTCCGCAAAATATTTGATATGATTTATCAATCAAAATACGAAAAAAATCTGTTTTTTTCGCCCACTTTACACCTCAGATTTCGAACTTTACACCCTATAAACAACTTAATATAACGTCTTTTTGAACGCGGCTCGCTTCGACGTGTAGCCATTAGGAACTTACTTTATTTCTATTTTATTTAATTAACCCCAACTTTTGGCAGAGAAATCTTGGACAAAATCTGTTTTTTACTCATCCACTAGAAAGTAAAGTTTAAAACCCTGGTACTAACTGCGTATTGATTGTAGAAAAGTTTGCTGGTAAGCACAAGATAGCCCTTGATCCGAAGTACATTTCTGTCAGAAAAATTTCTAGTCGGATTCGTAATTTTGATATTGCTCCGATATTACTTTCAACATTTATGGAAAAATGAGTCTCCATAATGTTTTAAAGACAAATAAAACATTAGGTTTAAATCACTTTGCAATACTGCTGAGTGTAAGCAAGCGCGCCCAACTGACGTATATATTTCATTCCCTGTAAATTTTTAGATCTCAGGAAAAATTTCGGTTGTTGCAATGTTCTAGAACAAAGGCTAACATGCAGTGTAAAAAATTACTTGGATATTATGATCAATATTCATGAAAAAATTATGTCTCTACAATGGTCTGAGAACAAATAAACAATGAGTGTAAACTACTTTACATCACTTTTGGATGTAAACAAACGCACCTGCGTGACGTCTCACATTTGATCCTTTGAAAATTTTTGGACTCCAGGAAAAAATTAGGTTTCTGGAATGCTCAAAAACGAAGATAAATACATATGTAGTGTAAACTTTATATAAACACCTAGTGTAAAGAAAATTTTGGTCAGATTGTAATTTTGATATTGTTCCGATATTACGATTAATATTTATGAAAAAAATTAAGTCTCCATAATGTTCTATGGGCAAACTAACAATTGGTGTAAACCACTTTACAACACTGTAGAGTGTAAACATATAGGCCAGACTGGCATATCAAATTTGGTTCCTGGTCCATTCATAGATTTGATAATCGTGTCCCTGACTCATAACCGGAGAAGCAGGCAGAAAAAACAAGACAGAAACGCATTTTAAACACCAAATTTTTAACTTTACACTCGCTAAATATTAATGTATAGACAATTTGCTTTGACATGCACCCGATATAAAGCACTTTATTTTTATTCTATTAGACTTATCCCGACTTCTGGACGGAGAAAGTGGCGAACAAAAAACGCAACAAAAACGTATTTTCCATCATTTAGAACACTGTAAACTTTAAAATTTCGTACCGAACTCCCCATTGAGTTTAAAGAAATTCGGTTTGGTACAATTTGTAGCTTTTAAATCGTAGTACATTCCTGTGTGCCAAAATTCTCTTGCAAAAATTATTTGGTATGATTTATTAATCAAAATTCGGAAAAAAACGTGTTTTTTCGCCCATTTTTTACCTCTGATTTCGAACTTTACACCCCATAAATAACTCAATATTGCGTTTTTTTTAAATGCGGTTTGCTGCGATGTGTAGCTCCTGAGAGGCACTTTATTACTGCCGTATTCAATTCACCCTGACTCATAAGTGGGAAAATTTGGCAGAGAAATCTTACTTAAAATCCGTTTTTTTACACCATCCACTAGAGTGTAAACTTTAAACCTCAGGATCTAACTCACCATAAAGCATAGAAGACTTTGCTTATATGCAGAATGTAGCCCTTGATCCGCTCTACATTTCTGTCAGAAAACATTTTGAAAAACTCATAACCGGAGTTAGTATCGGACATAAGCAGGTTGAAAACTCGACCAAAAAGTGCTTTTTCACCCCCAGATTTTCGCACTCTTTACACTGCCATTCGATAACTAATGCGAATTTCAAAAAACAAAAAAAGTGCCATCTGTAGAATTCATCCCTCTATTATCCTATGCTGTTCAATTCTTCGAGTCATCAATACTCAGTTGTCCACATGCCGCAGTAAAAAGGTCCCAAAATTTGTCCTATGTTATAACGTTACACAAAAACTTTACACCTTCTTTACACAGTCAGTTTTGAGTTTCAAGAAAAACAAAAAAACACGGGCAGCGAATTTTTTTATTATCTTTCTTTTAAAAAAACCGCACCTTCCAGAAGTGTCCCGTTATAGCTGTAGGGGGGTGCACAGGTGTTAGGGGTACCCAAGTATATTATAGGTACGCGCTAACGCGCTACCTAAAATTTGAAAAGTTGTTTGCTATATAAGTTATACAAAAGAAAGAAATATGGCATGAAGCCCATAAAAATTTTGGGCTTATTAGTTTAGAAGTGCATTAGTATCTATCCTGACAGTCTTTCAAATGTGCTTCAAAAATTTTCAGCTTCTTCCTTTTGAGGGGACTCCTTCCAAAAATATTTGTATTTTTGAATTTTTTGGGATACTAGTCCTGCTGCCTTAGAAGATGTGTGTTAGGTTGTGATGAGACATGCAAAAGGGACATCCCCATCCGCACTTGGTCATCTCCTCATTCCTCTAAGACAAGGAAATTTTTGAAAAAATTTGTGACTTTTGGTGAAAACTTGTATATCATTTAACCCTTCTTCTAAAAATAGCTGGGACCTTCACTTAAAATTTTGAGCTGGCACTATACATGTACAGCATTAGAATCCTGGGGGGTCAGACTCGAAAAATTGTTGAAAAGTGCTTCTTTGGTCTAAAACAATAAGTAAACGTCAAAAACACATCTTTCTTTTTTTATGTTTTGGACAGTTCCTCTCTAAAGCATGACATAAAAACATTTCGAAAAAATTTTTAAAAATTGAGTAAATTGATCAAAATATAGTTTAAAAATGTGTCTGTAAAAAAGCGCTAAAAATTTGAGACTTTTGAGCAAATAGGGGTCAGACACATACATACCAGACCACTTATATCCGTCACATAAATGGTTATGACCATACGTGGGCAGCAAGAAAATTCTGGGGGGGGTGCAAGATTTTTTTGAAGGTCGAAAAATGGCCTTAAAAATGGTGGTATGGCGATAAAAACACCATTTTTCGACGTTTCTCATCAAGCACAATCCATTGGCATCAAAAAATTGCGAAAAAAACGAAAAAAATTTTCAAAAATTGAATTCTGGGGGGTATTTTGATTTCTGGGGGGGGTATTTTGGTTTCTGGGGGGTGCATACCCCCCAAACCCCCCACGCCCAGGTGTGGTTATGATGTATATGTGCTGCTTATTGATTTGGAGTCCAACTATGCCAGTTGCAAGAGCTGCTTGACGCCAAATCAAAGGTGTTGGAGCAAAGCAACCAGTTCATTCCGTGCTATGAAGCTGCATCTCAGAACATCGAGCATCATGTAATAAATGATAAACTAGTCTGACAGTCAAATATTATTCAACATTTGCCTGCTTGCTCCCTCTTTGGATTCTAAAATTTTTCTCTAATTTTATCATAGATTTTGGGCATTTGATTTCTATTTTTTTGCTTTGCACTGCATTCATGTTGCTTTACATCATCCGGTTCTATGGTAGGAAACCAAGTTCTAACACTTGTACAAGAATATCAAATAAAGAGTGAGAATTGCAAATGTGATGCAAAGGAGTTATGTCACTAGTTGGAACTCACAAGGAGATGGCACTTTTCTTAAGCAGACTTTTCAGGTTAATGCCAACAATCTTGACAAATTTCCAAAAATTGCAGAAAATCATAAAAATATGCATGTATCCTTATCGGATTTTCATCAACAGTCAAATGAAGCAGTTGCTTGCATCCCATACATTGAATACATGTCTCAGGTTTATATGGATTTTTTCAGTGAAAAGACCATTATAAATAAATTTTCTCGCAATTTTCAACATATTCTCTCCTTATTGCATAAGAATCTCCAATATACCGCAACTTAGTTTAATAAGCCTTGTCACGGAAACCTAGTACGCTGTTAGCTTAGTTAATTATTTTTATTAATTACTAAAAATCACTAATATATAATAAAAAAGTATACGTACCAGGATATGTGTGACAAAAGACCGCGGGGTAAAATAGACCAAATTAGTACAGGTATAATATATTAAGAAGGAGAAATACGGACAAATATGAATGAGTATGGGACCAGACCACTCTACGCCAGCTAACTCATTTTGAAGACCCTTCTCCATTCAGCTTATCACTTTTGTTGACTAAATTATGGGGCAGCGTTAAGTTTGTTTACATCAATTCTCATTTGTCATCTCACCTTTGTCACAAAATAAGCTAATATGTTGATTATTATGTTTCTCAAGCTTTCATCATTCTTTGTGCTTTCTACTTGTAATAAATTCTACGTGTTTGGGAAAAGTAAATATTTTGCATTTATTTGGAGTTAAATTTGAATAAGTGACCTATTTAAGGTAACTTTAAGAGTAAATGAGCTGGGAGAATTTGTAAGCAACAGCAACAGATAGAGGGTTTGCAACTACCACCCACAGCGGCTCCCATTCATATTGGGACTGGGAATCATATTTCTGTAGGAGAATTTTACTATGGGCGGGCGGATGAAAATTTTGATCGCTGGACTGACCGTTTTGGTAGAATAGCATTAGCTAACGGGTGGGATGATGCTAAAAAACGTTTGCTGTTGCCGACATACTTACGAGATTTTGCAGAAGTAGCCTATGAGTCCATTTTGGCACCAGAGCGTCAAAATTTAACATATGATGAACTTGTAGCACGTTTGAGAGAGCGTTTTGTACCTCAAGAGACTACAGAATTGAAAGCACTACAATTGCATACCAGGCGTCAAGGTCGTAGGGAACCTGTAACCATACGTGGGCAGCAAGAAAATTCTGGGGGGGGGGTGCAAGATTTTTTTGAAGGTCGAAAAATGGCCTTAAAAATGGTAGTATGGCGATAAAAACACCATTTTTCGACGTTTCTCATCAAGCACTATCCATTGGCATCAAAAAATTGCGAAAAAACGAAAAAAATTTTCAAAAATTGAATTCTGGGGGGTATTTTGATTTTTGGGGGGGGGGGGTATTTTGGTTTCTCGGGGGGGGGGCATATCCCCAAACCCCCCTTCCCCACGCCCAGGTGTGCCTGTAACTAAATATGCTTAAGATATACAACATTTAGCCATTCAGGCATACCCTAACATAGAAGTTGCTACTATGGATGCTCTCACTAGAAGATTTTTTGTAGATGGACTTAATTCCGATTTATGGCGGTTTGTTTCAGATAGAAAATCCACAACATTTCAGGAGGCCGAGATGTTAGCACAGCAAGCTGAGACCCAAATGCGTTTGGAGGCTGAACGGCAGCCAAATAATACCTCATTTGCAACAGGTAAGTGGCTTGAAGAAACAAGGAAGCCGACCAGTAAACAGTTAAAGACTTTTGGGCCACAATTTATGACGCCCAAACCATTGTCAGCTCCACTATTCCGTCAGCCACAGCAAATCCGATGTTTTTGTTGTGGGCAAATGGGACACATCAGTCAAAACTGCCGTCAGCTTCCAAATACATTTGGAGGGACAACGTTCGCTCGGACCCTGGGATCCAGAATGGGGAGGCATATGGTACAAACAGGACCGCAACCGAGGCCGATGGTGAACATGGGATCTTGACCACAAATGGTAAGTCCCCATAGGTCAGGACGGCCACCGCCATGGGCCACCCAAACTTTTGGTCGAACTTATGCTGTACAACAACCTAATTTGACCCTGGATCCGGAGATGTCCGCAGCTGTGGAACAGATGGGTAAGCAGCCTTGCATGATATAATTTGTGCTATTCAAATTGGAAATCCACAAAATTCCACGATTTTCAATGAAATCAAATTAAACCAGAAGAATGAAAATGAAATTTCACGCAATTCTTCTGTAGAATATAATACTTCATTCAATTTGCAGAAATTTTGGCAATATATATCAAAATGTTTCAAAATGGCAAAAATATCTATTTATATCACGTTAACATTTTTCTTTCGATTATCTATTTTGTACTACTTCATTTTTCCAACTTTTGGCATTCAAGCTTATCAATTATGTGAACCACATACTACTGGAATTCATTTTTCTTTACCTACAAAATTAAATTGTAATCTACCTTCATCGGAAAATGATGTAAAAACTTTTACTGCGAATTTTTGGACACCAAATCTGGATGCTCTCTTAATTCCTGCTTTTAAGTGTACTGCTTTTACACATACAATTTGTACAAATACTGGATGTTTAGGATCCCGCAGGATTGTGCGAGAGTCCCAGGAATCCTATAAAATAAGCCAGCATAGATGTCTATGAATGGTTAGCACAAATTGGTTTCGAGGCTTAACCTTAAATCAAGTAAAATCTAACATCCGGCGGTCTAATCAGACTTTAAATGTAAAATATCAATATTGTTGTAAAGATATTTGTAATACTGTTGATAACGCAATGGTTCAAAAAGGACAGATAGCAACTTATGATGGTTATCATATGAGTTCGAATTTAGGAGATTTAACTGCTTGTAAGCCCGAAACAGGGTGGTGTAATCTAGAAGATGGTACCCTAATATGGGAGCCCACTCAGATTAAAGTCCCATGCCCATTCATAACTAATGGTTATAACTATAAAATCCAACGATCAGGTTTTTATTATACTATAGAGGTTTTGCAAGAAGCTTTCACTACAATAAAGCTTCTACCTAGCCCTACACACTTTTGTATTCCTAATTTTGTTGCACACACAGATCAGGGTACTCTCATCCAAACTTTTGATAGTAATAGTTACGCAAAAGCCTATCCCACAACTACTAAAACTAAAACACAAATAGCTAAAAATAGCTCTGAAGTTCTAAAAAGCTTGAAATTAACCTCTGGAATTTCAGCTTATGCGGAATTCAACGCTAAAATTCAATATTTGGAACAACAAATAAATCAATGGGAAACTGTTCGTTTTTCCCAAATTTGGACACAATTCTGCAATTTAGCTGATTTAGAATTACAAATTGTTTATCAATTTTTACGTTTGGACACCACTCTTGCTGCTCGCCTTTAGACACAAAGAAATGACATGGCTGCTACCTTAGTGGGAGAAGTCCTCCTGATCTGGTCTTGCATTCAAATTCAACCTGATGTAATCTTTTGGAATTATCGAATCAAAGATGATTGCTACTCACTTTTACCTATTGTGATTAATGAAACCATTTATTTTATACTACCCGGAACTGAAGATATTGTAACTTATTCTCCTAAAATTCCTTGTCACCAAGCTCCCTCAGGTGTTCACTTCGACCCTTCATTGTAAGATTCCTTTTTCTGAAATTTTATATCCCAGATAGTTAGTTTCCTCATGCGCAAATTTACACTTTGAAAGGCGAAGTTTCATATTGGCATCATTTGAGCGATTCAAAATCTTTTCTAATCGTTCTCTTAGTTCTTCAATGTTTTTTCCGAAAATTAAAACGTCATCAAGATACACTAGGCAAATTTGCCACTGTAATCCTGATAATATTATGTTCATAAGACGGGCGAATGAGGCTGGCGCATTGCATAACCCAAAAGGTACCTTGCTGGTTTGCTGCAATAAATTTCCCTGTTATAAAATTTTAGCAGATATTCTTTCTTTTGATGAATCTAACTTTAATAATTGATTGCTGAAATATGGAAAAATCGAAACTGGAGATTTTTGTAAGTCGATTCTTCCTTTCGTTTTATGGAATCAATTAAAATTTAATATTACAATCTCATATGGGCGTGAGGGGGGTCTAGGGACTTTATGAGTTTAGGAATATGAAAGACCCCTCGAAAATTGTTAGATCCCAAGAATTAAATTTTTGGTGCTGGTGGTTAAGCCCATTAGACCAATAATTTGCTGCTGAGATTACAATTGATCATTCAGCAGTTTATTCAATAGCTAATTTCACAAAGCATTCTAATTTGAGTTAGTCAGCTAACTTTTCATTAGACCAAATCTGGACTGCACCGTTAATTTTTTGAGACTGTTCCACAAGGTGTCTAAACTGAATAAGGTCTTAAAAAGTTTGCAGGCTAACTTTTCTTGAGACAGGCAAGAATCTAGTTAGACCAAGGTGTCTTACAAAGCGATTTAACTTAGTTAGCCGGCCAAATTCTACTCAAAAACAGCATCAAAAAGTTAAACTGGTCAAGAACACACGTTTGCGGTGGGGCGAGGGGGTAAACAGTGATTTACACCCTCCCCAGAAGCTTAAAAACCACTTACAGACTACTCCAGAGCCCAGAATTATACTTTCAGTAATATTTTATGCGACTTCTGGCGATTTCACTTATCCAGACCTGCAGAATTTTCTTGCTGCTCATGTATGATCAAGAGAGGTGTTTAACTATATGTAATGAAGATTTTTATATTATGCTTAGTTTCTTTGTGACTTGTGATTTCGCCAAACGTGACACAGAATTCCGATAAATTCTGATTCTATTCTTGCTTCATTCAAGCTTCTTATGGAATTGGAGAAAAAATGACTTTTGAAATACAAATAGACCACGCAAGATTCCAATTACGTTCTTATCTCAAAATTCTCTTATTAGCAAAAATGCGCTTCATAAAATATTTTGCATGACATTAGTGTTGTAAAAGATATCTTTATCTTTATCTTTTTAGCAAGATAAAATAAAGATAAAGATATCTTTATCTTTATCTTGACGATTTCTTTATTTTATCTTTATCTTTATCTTTATCTTTTAGGAAAATCACCACAGTCTACATATCTTTATCTTTATCTTTATCTTTTTGATAGGAATTTATCTTGCTAAAAAAGATAAAGTATGTACATAATTTAGCACGTAATCCAAAATGTAGGTTTGACGTGAAATACATTTAGACGGATTCAAGTTTTACTGTAATACAAGAAAAGAAAAGAAAACGATTGTTAAAACCCTACGAAGTGCGGCTTAAACTAATGCCTGTATATCGAGGGTGTGGGTAAAATTTGGAACCTGAAATTGAAACAGAAACGATGGGCAAAATACGTAAACGGAAACGTACTTATAGTATTTTGCACACAGTTCCGTTGGGGGTTTCTCCGCTCTGAGGGTAATCCAAAAGCCGGAAACGGGATTCCTTAAGTAGGGCCCATGAAGGTCAACACACCCAACCCCGTTTCCGGCAAAATTTCCCCCACTGAAGGAGTTTAGGGACTCGGAAACGGGGTAACCCATAATTCAATTGTGAAGCTGAACCCGGTTTTGTCGGGGGTTTCGCCGCCCTGGGGTGGCCTGTGAACACCCCAAGCTTGTTTGCAGCAAAATTTCTCCCACTCTGAATGGTTTAGGGACTTGGAAATGGGGTACCACATAATTCAAATGTGAAGCTGAACCCGGTTCCATCGGGGGTTTCCCCGCCCTGGGAGTGGTCCAAAGTGGAGGACCGGGGTTGCCCAAGTAGGAGCTATCAATGTGAATACCCCAAAACCGTTCCGGTAAATTTTCTCCCACTGAAGAGGAAGGGGCTCGGAAATAGGGTATCCCATTATTCACATGTGAAGCTGACCCCGGCTCCATTGGGGATTTCTCCCGCCCTGGCGGTGGTCCAAAGTGCCGGAACCGCGGTTCCCCAAGTAGGGTCCATCAGGACCAACACCCCTTACCCCGTTTCCAACTGAATTTCAATTACTGAAGGGGAGTTTAGGGGCTCGAAAACAGGTTACCCCATTATTCATATATGTAGCTGACCCCAGCTCCGTCGGTGGTTTCTCAGCCCTGGGGTAGTCCAAAGTGCCGGAACCGGGTTTCCGTAAGTAGGACCCATCATTTTCAACACCCCCAACCCCGTTTTTGGCAAAATGTTACCCATAGAATGGGGGTTTAGGGACTAGGAAACTCAGTAGCTCAATATTCATATATGTAACTGACCCCGGTTCATTCGGGGTTTCTCTGCTTTAGGAGTGGTCCAAAGTGGCGGAACCGGGTATTCGCAAGTAGGACCCATCAAGGTCAACACCCCCAACCCCGTTTCCTGGCAAAATTTTACCCATGTACATATATGAATAATAGGGTACTCCGTTATCGAGCCCCTAAACCCCCCTTGATTCGGAGAAATTTTGCCGGAAACAGGCTTGAGGGTGTTCACATTAATAGGTCCTACTTGGTGAACCCCAGCTACAGCACTTTGGACTGCCCCCAGAGCAAAGAAAGTGCCGACAGAACAGGGTTCAAGTTCACATTTAAATATGTGGTACCCCATTTTTGAGCCCCTAAACCCTCCTTCAGTAAATGAAAAATTTTCGGGATAGGGGTTAGGAATGTTGATGACCCTGATGGGCCGTACTTGCGGCCCCGTTTCCGGCATTTTGGACTACTCCTAGGGTGGAGAAACCCCTGACGGAACCGGGGTTTTTTATATAAATAATGGGGTACCCCGTTTCCGAGTTCCTAAACCCCCTTTAGTGGGAGAAATTTTGCCGGAAACAGGGTTGCGGGTGTTAACCCTGATGGGTCCTACTTGGGGAACCCCGGTTCCGCCACTTCGGACTAGCCTCAGAGCGGAGAAACCCCGACGGAACTGGGGTCAGCTACATGTATGAATAATAAGCTACTAAATTTCCTAGTCCCTAAACCCCCATTTTATGGGTAAAATTTTGCCAAAACGGGGTTGGGGGTGTTGACCCTGATGAGCCCTACTTACGAAACCCCGGTTCCGGCACTTTGGACTGCCCCCAGGGCGGAGAAAATCCCGACGGAGCTGGGGTCAGCTATATATGTGAATAATGGGGTACCCTGTTTCCGAACCGCTAAACCCCCATTCCATGCAGCGTTTTTTCGTACAAGGTCCGTTTGTACATGTACAAAGATGGTCCCCAAAAGTCTTTTACATTTCGTACATGCAAATTTTTGTGTACTAAAATATGGTACAGTAGCAATTTTAGTGTTGTATAAACAGAGTTGTTCGACTTTTGATAGTGTATTTCAGCTAATTTATGGTTCTCTAAAGGCAAAAATAACCAAGAATCTTCCTAAATGGCGCGAAGCGCCGAAAAATTTGACATTTTTTCTTTTGAAATGCAATTTCTGCAATCACAAAGATATATAGAACACACAATTACTCATTTGGGCGCAAAGCGCCGAAAATTATTTCGAATTTCAGACCTTTTTTGCAATTTTTGACTTCCCAAAAATCGTTGTACATGTACAAAGACGGTCCCGAAAAGTTTTTGTACATCGGGAAAAATCTTTGCCGAATACAAAAAAAACGCTGCTTCCATGAGTAAGATTTTGCCAGAAACGGGGTTGGGGTTTTCGACCCTGATGTGCCCTATTTTTGGAACCCCGGTTACGGCACTTCGGACTACCTACAGGTCGGAGAAACTTTCAACGGAACCGGGGTCAGCTTCTCATATGAATAATGGGGTACCCAGTTTCCGAGCCCCTTAATCCCCCTTAAGTGGGAGAATTTTAGCTGGAAACGGGGTTTGGGGTGTTCATCCTGATGGGCCCTACTTGGGAAACCCCGGTTCCGGTGCTTTGGATCGTTTCCGTCTCTGTTTCTGGCTTTTACACATTGTTTCCGTTTCCGGATTTTACCCATCGTTTCCGTTTTCGTTTGCATGCTTGTGAAAAGAAAGAAATGACTTGCTGTCGACCGGACCCCCCAAAATTCAGTAGATAGGACTTATTAAACGTTATTTTGTGCTATTTTTGGCCATTTTAGGCTTAGTCCCCCAAAAATTGGTGTTGGTTCCCCACCAAAACAGGACGGCCAGTTACGTGCCTGGCCAGTAGTAGTATTATGTGTGTCACTTAGATACCGCTGGTAAACCCCCAAACCTACATTTACATGTGCTTCATGCCTATTACCTCTTTGACCTCTGGTGTAAAGGCTAAGCATTCAGTTGGCTGCTTTGCGTCACTCACTCTGGTTTATTGCACTTCACATACAACATTCTCCTATAGTCTGTTTCATTTAACTCTGCAGCTTTCTCCTGAAATTTTCCACAAGAATCAGGCTACAGAAGCGGTTTAAACTTTTGATGCAGTAATGCGGCTCAAAACAAGCATACGTATCTATATGACTCAACATACTGTAATATATCATATTTATTGTATTAGTTTAAAACACTTTTGTAACCGCTTCAAACTTTTTCAGAAACCTCAAAGGTAAATGAACCAGACTGTGGGTCCAGGCGACCATATTTACACTTTATCTTTATCTTTATCTTTCTTAATTTTTTATCTTTATCTTTATCTTTTAGATATTAAAATTTCAACTTTATCTTTATCTTTTATCTTGCAAAAAATCCTTATCTTTTACCACACTGAGCCCACGTAACAGCATATTTTCGAGAATCACCTTGTTGCAAAAATTTGGGATATCTTAGTAATAATGTGACATTTATACTTGCTTTGCATTTCTACATTTGTGAATTGCAGGCAGCCCGAACCAATCTCATTGAGCAAGCATTACTCGAAATTTAACATTAGTGCGGTAGGCACAAGATAGCCCTTGATCCGTAGTACATTTCTGTTAGAAAAAATTACTACTTATCATAACCACGTTAGTAAAAACTATAACCTCATTAACTAGCGCGATAGAGTGCTACATTTTGGTGCCTATACCATGAAAAATTTCTCTTATCTCGTGTGAAAGTTCTTTTCACCGTGATTTTTATTTGGTCAGTATTTATTGTGAGCCCTTGCCTGTATTATATTCCGACGTTATTGCTAAAAGTAATATTCTGAATCAGCAACGGCAAATCCCAACAAAAAAATTTTTGATGGAATTGTTTAGAAAGCGCGACGTGAATCCCTGAAAGGTATGTCCAAGCAAATTTTGCGTAGTGCGCATTTATCTCATTCCATTTCAGATTTAGTAGACACTCCCAAATTTTCGCAACCTCAATCATCTATTTTGAGAATCCCTTTCGTTTTTTTCCAAGAGCAGAAAAATCAACAAAAAATAAATCTCACTAGCTGTATTTACATTTAATATCCCACAATGCTACACAAAACTCTGTAAATAAAGAAAACTCAGAAAAGAGTAAAATGGATGCTCAGGCTGTGACTTTATTAGAGCAAACTTTTTTGCAAATTATGGAACTTTATGAGCAATGCCTAATTTCTGTAGCCACAGCACCCACACTTCTCATTTATAATGGTGACAGAGATCAAATTTGGAGTGAATGGGAAACACAATTTAATAATATTGCAATTTTAGCGGGAGCTGTGCAGCTTGATAGGAAAATAGCACTTCTTTCAACATATCTCAAAGGAGCCGCTTATACTTTTTTCCAAGATTTCTGTCAGCATCAACCCCTACTTTAAACTTAGAATGATTATCCTGAAAATTTCAGGCTAAGGTTCCCAGATAATCAGCATATCGACATCAAACGTGATCAGTTAGTCGCTAGGTACCAATTACCCAAAGAACCAGTTTTAAGGTATGCAGCAGATATCAGACAATTAGCTAAGAGAGCGCAACCTGGTTGGACCGGAAATGACGAAAATGATTCGATAAAAAGTCACTCTTTGTTTTTAAACTGTTATCCCATCTCAGAGTTTTGGTTCAAAATGCATCCCCAGAAACATTCAAAGAAGCAGTTTTTGAGGCGTACTAAGAAGAAATTAATCAAACCTATGATAATCAACAATCTTTTGCTAATCCCTCTATAGTTACAAAACCCGAAAATTTATTAGTTTAAAGATTTTCTGCCATAAACCCAGTTCCGGCGAATGTTATGACCCTAATAGTTTTGCATTAGGTACCAATCAGGACACATCAAGAGCAGCTCAACCGCCCATGGAAAAACAGTATTTTGGTAAATATTCCAGTCAATCTTCTTTTTATAATAGTCAGAGCTCTGCAAGAAGTCTGAATCGAGATGCCCATATTATGTGTTATTTCTGTGGCAAGTTAGGGCACAGAGAATTAAATTGTAGAACAAAAGAGAGAGTTAATCAGCATTTGTACCAATTTCGACTTGAATCCCAAAATGATTAACAATTTATACGTTTTGTGGTCAATTAGCAAAATTATCGAAATAACCATCTTTTAATCAACCCCAACATTTTAAAGATTTTGAGAATCACTCCCATTCGGGCCAGTCACATCATCCTCGTGTGGATAGACGACCAACGGGTAATTTTATTTGGGCTACCCATGCGGAGGATGAGAGGAATTTTAATAATGAGAAAGATGCTAAAATCGATTCTGAAGAAAATCAATTCGACAAATTAAATTGTTCTTATCCAGATCTTTTTCAAGCAAACCTTTCATCTTTTTGCATCCCCCTCCATGAGGACTTTAAGTATTGCAATGTCCGACCTCACTAACAATGCTAAAATTTATGTCGAGCCCACTCCTAAGACTGTAGTGGAAGATGAGGTATGTTAAACTGGTGAAAATAATTTTAAATGTGGCGATTTGCTAGGTACCACGACCTCGTTGGATCCCGTTAGTAAGGATAGAGATACACAGCATAAATCTGAGCTACACCACATGTTCGCCAAATGTCATTTCATTATAGGAAGAGGATGCGCGCAGTTTTTGTATAAAATGCAAATTGTATTATTATGAATATTATTTTTTCTTAGTGTAGTTCGCATAACCTCACTTCCTGAACCCCAAAGAAAATCATATTTTTTATGTCAATCTCATCAAAACGGTCATGCGGTTTCTATTCCCAGAAAAAGTCACTGTGTTTTGCCGGAACTTTTTGAGACTGCAGCTCAAAAAGTGCCTATTAAGCTTTGGACACCCCAGAGTAAACCCGTAGAAGCTCGTGTTGCAAAATATTATTCAAAAAATACAAAGTATTTGTACGAATTTTGAATTTTTCGGCTCTAAAGGCATACATAGTTAGTGATACTGTCTATCAAACCCCTAGTTTAGTTTGAGAATGTAATCGAGATTCGGAAACAAAAAATTTTGACAGTATCCCACTAGTAGAAATTCAGCCTAATTTTTGGTAGACAATCGTTCTCTCAGTTTATCTTTTATTTGGTGTTGCACAATGCACAGACCATTGTTTCACTCAAACTAATTTTATATTAGAAATAGGTATTGTATCTTCATATGATGGAATTAAAATTTTAAGTTATCTCAATTACACTGGCGGATGTCAAGCCCCACTAGGATACTGTAATCACACATTTAGCACTATAGTATGGAATAAAAATGATTTTAATCTCATTTGTTCATTGACAAAATCTGGTCTTTGTGAAGCTCAGATATCAGATAAATATCTCACCGTAAAAAAAGTTCAAGGAGCGTTTACTCTTGTAGTCAGGCTAATCACTGCGACCACATTAATGCTTTTAAAACTGCACAGGGAATGATCCTTTAGTTCGCAAGCTTAAACCCCTTAAAAATTAATTTAGCGAAAAATTTATCACAAATGACTTATGCTGATCCCATTAATGCTAAATTGCAGTTTCTTTTCGAAAAAAATTAAAAATTTTGAATCTCAGTTATTTCGAAATGTATGGCTTGAACTTTGTAGGTCAGCTGATCAATATCTTAGAGTCGTATTGCAACTTTTACAACTCGATCCCACATTAGGAGCAAGAGCCTTATTTGGTCGAAAAACTTTGCATGCATCTATTGCGGGTGTAGCTTTAAAAATATGGGATTGTTCTACGATTAATCCCGAAATAATTTTTTGGAATTTTTCTGTAAATAATATTTGTTATCAATTTTTGCCAATTAAATATCAAAATAAAACCTTATTTGTAATCCCAGGAAGCCAAGATATATTTCTGAATTCCCCAGTCATAGACTGTAATCGTAAATTGATAGGTATTTATAAAATGGCACGTCTCGGTTTACCTCACATGTGTCAGTTCATGTTAGTCCCGTACCTCTTGAAATTGTGTGGCACTCTAATTTGTCAGCCTTCACTTTTTATGCTCCCACATGGATTGGTTTAATTAGGAGCTACATGTTTAAAACCCATAATTTAAAAAATCAGCTAAATCGCACAATGAATTATACTGCTGAATTATCCCTAAACCCCAATGTTATTGCAAAATTTTTTTAAAGGAACTGGAGAATTTCTCCATGATTCATAGGTAGAATTAAGTCATTCTCTAGAAAATCTTATTTTGAATGGCACTCAAAATATCTTAGGTACAGCTGATAAAATTATCTCAGGACCTATTCAGCTTATCATTAACTAAGCGATTATTATGCTCTTTATCTTAGTGCCTCTTTATTTATGTGTATATTATCGTCAATATTGCACTAAATTTTGCTACTTTTGTATATGAGGCAAGCATAGACGACCCCAAGCACGACTAAAAGTACGACCTGGTGGACAATCCCTTTACGTGCCAAAAATCATAATGCAAAACGCACAAGGAAATATCGGAAAAGCTGACACCATGGTTGAGTATATAGGCGAAAATGTTGTTATCGACAACAATGCTTTGAATGCTTCAAATTCTCCCAGAGTGAGTTATAATAGGTATAGTGATGAATTACTTTTTACTCAATTTCTGGCTCGTGCCTCTATTCCCCTCCTCAAACCGAAAGTTACCTATGAATCTGTAAATATGAAAAATTGTGCTTTCATAGGAAGACTTATTAGCTCAACCCCAACTATTTCAGTCCGTGTAAGTAATTATGCAAACCCTTCACGTTTTATTGATAATCGGGCTTTAGTAGATACCGGATCTAAAGTTACTATTATTGACGATTGTATTAGAATAGAATTAAATTTAATGATACTACCACCACTACCCATAAAATTACACAAGCCGGCAGTGATGAGGTAAAAGTTTTAGGTACCGTGTGGTTAAGTATTTCCTTTCAAACTGAATTTAGCTTCACAACCCCAGAGTTTTTATGTGCTCAGGTGATTGAAACTTGTATTGCTAAATTTATCATCGGAACTGATTATTTAAGACGTTTTTGTCAACTTATGGTGTCAAGGAAAAATCGAAAAATTCATATTGGATCTCATAATTTAAAAATGCCTGAACCCATTAAGTTAGATGATAAAACCCGTGGATTAGCGATCTTAAAGGCAAAAATACCCAGAACTATGAATTTGGTTAGCTTAGCCATAGGCCATAGGTAGACCCTATTCTGCTTTCAATAATCTCGTTTTTGAACCCTATCACAATGTAATGCAGAAACACTGTTTATATATTAGTTCTTGTTTGAGTGATCCCAAAAACGATTGTATAACAACAAGCGTAATTACTCTGAATAAATATCTTATAATTTTATATCCCAACACAAGATTAGGTGAAGTTCGTGCATTATTAAAATGTAAAAAATGTAATAATGTTTCAGTTTCTAAGCAGCATGAAGCCCAAGTAAATAAGGTAGCTAGTAGTATTGTGAAAGATAAGGATTTTTTGCAAGATAAAAGATAAAGATAAAGTTGAAATTTTAAAATCTAGAAGATAAAGATAAAGATAAAAAATTAATAAAGATAAAGATAGAAATTATTTGCAAGATAAAGGAACCAAAAAGATAAAGATAAAGTGTACATATGTAAATATGGTCGTCTGGACCCAGGACAATGATGTTTGTGAAGTGCAATAAACGAGAGTGGGTGATGTAAAGCAGCCAACTGAATGCCCTAATTTTTACACCTGAGATAAAAGAGGTGATATATTAAGCACACATGGGGGTTTACCTGTGGTATCTGACTGACCCACGTATACTACTATTGCTGGCAGACCACTTCTTTCTTTTCACAAGCATCAAAACCCTGCTCTGTGCGCCTGTACAAAGTATACCTTTTTAGTCGCAACAGTTATTGATTTTTTCAAACTTCTCTATATTTCCTAGGCTTGGACTTAGATTAACTTGGGTGCTAGTAGTAGTAGTACTCCCGCTTAGATAGGTATCACTCCCGCTTACTTAGGTTGATATACAGGCATTAGTTTGGGTCGCATGCCATAGGGTTTAAACAATCGTTTTCTTTTCTTTTCTTGTATTACAATAAAACTTGAATGCGTCTAAATGTAATTCACGTCAAACCTGCATTTTGGATTAAATGCTAACTTATCTTTTTTGCAAGATAAATTCCTATCAGAAAAGATAAAGATAAAGATAGCCAGTGATTTTTCCAAAAGATAAAGATAAAGATAAAAAATCGTCAAGATAAAGATAAAGATATCTTTATCTTTATCTTTATCTTGCTAAAAAGATACAGATAAAGATATCTTTTACAACACTAGTAGCTAGAAATAAGATTAAAGAAATTCCAGGTAACCCTCAATTAAATAATGACGAAAAAGAAAAGCTTTTAAACGTGTTAAATCGATATTCCCATCTTTTTGTCAACGATGATGAAGATTTAGGACAAACTGATCTAATATAGTCACGGATAATGCTACTCCCACTAAACAGCAACCCTATAGAGAAGCATACTAGCAAAGAAAAATGCTCCGATGGAACAAAAAAGATGAATATACTTGGAATTGTGGATTATTATGGATGTAAAAGGAGGGGACTAGGAAAAATCTACCTAAAGTCGGAAAATCTGCTAAAAATCACACTTTCTCTAAGCAACGCAAAAAATCGATGTATATTCTGCGGCCAACAGATTAAAATAAATATTCAACCATAACAATGATTGAAACAGCAGCACGTTAGCTATGCAGTAGCTATGGGAAATGATATTAAGTAAACTAACAGTCTTCCAAGCCAATTGAATGAAATAGCAAACATCGAAGACAATTGAAGACATGGTTGGTTAAAAACAGTAGGAAACACGTAAGTTGACTTGAAACAGACTTAATGTAGATACACTAGCATGCCCGAAACGATTGTGTGCACTAATCAATCGGCTCCTGCTTTGCTTGCTATAATGCTCATAAAACAAAACAACTTTAAATACAATACCTCTTAGTTTTCTATCAATCAGGTGCCAGCAATTTAAAAAAGTAACCTTGATAGATTTCGTTTATACACTCTTATCTGAAACTTCGAACATTATTTAAAAAAGACACTTTTTTAGAGGCCGCAGAATATACATCGATTTTTTGCGTTGCTTAGAGAAAGTGTGATTTTTAGCAGATTTTCCGACTTTAGGTAGATTTTTCCTAGTCCCCTCCTTTTACATCCATAATAATCCACAATTCCAAGTATATTCATCTTTTTTGTTCCATCGGAGCATTTTTCTTTGCTAGTACACTACTTTTAATTAGCGTGATTTCAGTACATCAGTCAGTAAACACAATCAGTAACATGCCACAATAATGACAACAGTCCAAGAACGCGGAAAACAATATTGTTCTTAACATCAGCATTATCCTTTTTAAACAAGACAACCTTTTGACACCATCCATTTTCAAATTAAAACTGCATTAAGTTATTTCTTCTTAATGTGCAGTTCACTTATAATCAAGCACAAAAATTTAACCAACGAATTCACATTGCAAATCCTCACTCAATCAATACACAAGCACAATGTGTTGTGACTTTTGAAATTGAAAACACCCAATTTTCAATTTTCAAATTGAAAATTGGATGAATTTTCAAATTGAAAATTGGGTCAATTTTCAAATTGAAAATTGGGTGTTTGAATTTGCGATGAAGAAAATAATCAAAAGATAGTCACTTGGTTTATTTAAGCCGAGTAATAAAATAACGACCGTCCACCAATTCCAAACTAAACGCAACTAATCTGATCACTATGAAAAAGTTTTGAAAAATGAGCTTGCTAAGCGAGAGTTGTAAACCAAGAGAAACTTAAACTTAAAACCTACCATTAAATTATGAGAGAATTATAAAAGATTTTAAACTTCAAGAAAATGGAAAAGGCGGGATGTTGGTAAATTAGAAGGCAAAGATTTTCGGCAAAAATTCAAAAACTTCACGCAAATATCAAATGTAAGGAACACTAACGCTTTGATTTGGTAGTAAAATAAATTTGTAGTATAGACTACATATTAACAACAAATGAATAGTGCAAACTTTACACAACTACTAGGTGTAGAGAATACTAACAGTTTATGGCTTATTAATGTACATGATTACAATAAAGCTGTATATCTTTGTCGACTTCTGTGCACAGTAGTGTGATTGCTGGTTCATTTTAAACCACTTTTGCAGGCAATTTACATCAATTAAACGATAGCTCTCCATGTGCAAGATTTTGTGAAACATATTATAAACACGGCTAAGAAAGATTTAACTTTAATGCAACCCATTTAAGACAAAATTACATCTCTTCAATGATCTAAGGACACTTGAACATAATTTTTAAATCACTTTAGATTACTTTTGAGGGTAAACAAACTCACTTAATTGATGTCTCACATATGAATCCTTGAAAATTTCTTGACTTCAATTACAAAGTCTCTGCAAGTCTATCGAATTAGGGTTAACACGTAACGTAAACTTTACACAAACACATAGCGTAAAGAAAATTTTAGTCGGATTCGTAATTTTGATATTGCTCCGATATTTCTTTCAACATTTATGGAAAAATGAGTCTCCATAATGTTTTAAAGACAATAAACATTAGGTTTAAACCACTTTGCAATACTGCTGAGTGTAAGCAAGCGCGCCCAATTGACGTATGTATTTCATTCCCTGTAAATTTTTATATCTCAGGAAAAAATTTCGATTTTTGCAATGCTCTAGAACAAAGGCTAACATGCAGTGTAAAAAATTACTCGGATATTATGATCAACATTCATGAAAAAATTATGTCTCTACAATGGTCTGAGGACATATAAACAATGAATGTAAACTACTTTACATCACTGTTGGATGTAAACAAACGCGCCTACGTGACGTCTCACATTTGATCCTTTGAAAACTTCTAGGCTCCAAGAAAAAAATTAGATTTCAGGAATGCTCAAAAACGAAGATAAATATATATGTAGTGTAAACTTCATGTAAACACCTAGTGTAAAGAAGATTTTAGTCAGATTCGTAATTTTGATATTGTTCCGATATTACGATTAATATTTATGAAAAAATTAAGTCTACATAATGTTCTATGGGCAAACTAACAATTGGTGTAAACTACTTTACAACACCGTAGAGTGTAAACATATGCGCCAGACTGGCATATCAAATTTGATTCCTGGTCCATTTCTAGACTTGATAAACGTGTCCCTGACTCGTAACCGGAGAAGCAGGCAGAAAAAACAAGACAGAAACGCATTTAAAACTCCAAATTTTTGACTTTACACTCGCTAAATATTAATGTATAGACAATTTGCTTTGACATGCACCCGATATAAAGCACTTTATTTTTATTCTATTAGACTTATCCCGACTTCTGGACGGAGAAAGTGGCGAACAAAAAACGCAACAAAAACGTATTTTCCATCATTTAGAACACTGTAAACTTTAAAATTCCGTACCGAACTCCCCATTGAGTTTAAAGAAATTCGGTTTGGTGCAATTTGTAGCTTTTAAATCGTAGTACATTCCTGTGTGCCAAAATTCTGTTGCAAAAATTATTTGGCATGATTAATCAATCAAACTTCGGAAAAAACGTGTTTTTTAGCCCATTTTTTACCTCTGATTTCGAACTTTACACCCCCATAAATAACTCAATATTGCGTTTTTTTAAATGCGGTTTGCTGCGATGTTTAGCCCCTGTGAGGCACTTTATTAATGCTGTCTTCGATTTGCACTGACTCATAAGCGGAAAAATTTGGCAGAGAAACCTTAGTTAAAATCCGTTTTTTTAAACCATCCACTAGAGTGTAAACTTTAAACCCCAGGATCTAACTCACCATAGAGCATACAAGACTTTGCTTATATGCTGAATGTAGCCCTTGATCCGCTCTACATTTCTGTCAGAAAACATTTTAAAAACCTCATAACCGGAGTTAGTATCGGACATAGGAAGGTTGAAAACTCGACCAAAAAGTGCTTTTTCACCCCCAGATTTTCGCACTCTTTACACTGCCGTTCGATAAATAATGCGAATTTCAAAAAACAAAAAAAGTGTCATCTGTAGAATTCATCCCTCTATTATCCTATTCTGTACAATCCTTCGAGTCATCAATACTCAGTTGTCCACATGCCGCAGTAAAAAGGTCCCAAAATTTGTCCTATGTTATAACGTTACACAAAAACTTTACACCTTCTTTACACAGTCAATTTTGAGTTTCAAGAAAAACAAAAAACACGGGCAGCGAATTTTTTTATTATCTTTCTTTTAAAAAAAACTGCACCTTCCAGAAGTGTCCCGTTATAGCTGTAGGGGGAGTGCCCAGGTGTTGGGGGTACCCAAGTATATTATAGGTACGCGCTTAACGCGCTACCTAGATAAACAAAGAAACGTAATTGATGCAGAAATTAAGAAAATGCTTGAGAAAAATGTCATACCGCCTTCACACAGTCCCTGGGCTAGTCCAATAGTTATAGTCATACCTGGGCGTGGGGGAAGGGGGGCTCGGGGGGGGAAGCACATCCCCCGAGAAACCAAAATACCCCCATATAGAAATCAAGATACCCCCCCAGATTTCAATTTTTGAAATTTTTTTCATTTTTTTCGCAGTTTTTTTATGCCAATGGAAGTGCTCGATGAGAAACGTTGAAAAATGTGTTTTTTCGCCATACCACCACTTTTAAGGCCATTTTTTACCTTTTGAAAAAATCTTGCACCCCATAGAACTTTGGTGCCGCCCACCTATGGTTATGGTTCCGAAGAAAACTGGCGGATTTTGTCTCTGCATTGACTAACAAAAACTCAATAATGTAACAAAAACGGATGTCTATCCGCTCCCTTGTATTGATGATATTCTTGACACTCTCAATAATAATGCCTATTTTATCACTTTAGATCAAGCATGGCGTTATTGACAGATCCCTGAAAATGAATCTGATGGAGAGAAAACCTCATTTGTGACTTATAGCGGTCTTCATGAATTTAACGTGCTCCTTTTGGTGTATGTAATGCTCCCACCACTTTTCAACGCCTCATATATCTCTTATTATCCGGTCTACAATGGGATACGTGGTTAGTTTTATTGGACGATATTCTCATTTTAAGTAAAACGTTTGATAGTCACTTGAATCGAATATCCCAAATTTTTGACAAATTAACACACGCAGATCTAAAGTTAAGATAAGCGAAATGCAAATCTGCACAAAAAAAACCTCCTATCTTGGTTACGTTGTCTCTGCAAATGAAATAAACCCAGACCCATCAAAAGTTGAGGCTGCGAAAGATTTTTCGACCCCTAATTTGGTAGATAACATAAATAGTTTTTTAGGATCGGCAGGATATTACAGACGTTTTATTCCCAACTTTGCTAACATTGCAGAACCTCTCTATGCTTTGTTACGGAAAAATCTTAAATTTTTTGAACCCCAGCTTGTGAAAATGCTTTTAACTCACTGAAAAATCATCTTATAAAAGCCCCAGTTTTGATTTATCCCGACTATTCTAAACCCTTTATTGTACACACCGATGCATCTGGTACAGGATTAGGTGACATTTTGTCGCAAGATATAGATGGAAAAGATCACCCTATTTCATAATATGAGTGAAAATCAAAACATTCAGAGAAAAGTTACCCCATATTTGAACTTAAAGCATTGGCGGTGATTTGGGCTGTAAAACAATTTAGAACGTATCTATTTCAGCAAAAAGTAATAATTGTTACCGATCATGCAGCTTTACAGTATATTCTCAAAAAAACCTAATCCCCCACCTAGAATCGCGCGTTGAGATTAACTTTGCAAGAGTACGAGTTAGAAATAAGACATAGACCTGGTAAAAATCATGGAAACGCAGATGCTCTATCACGTTTTTTTTTAAATCAGTCTTGGAAATAGAATCTCAAAACTTGATATTTTTTTCATAAAAATAGTTGAACAACAGATGGCTGATCTCTTTTGCCGGGCAATGATGGACTATTTCTTGAGCAAGCTAAATGAATTGTGATCATTTATTGTATTTATTTTATTAACGAATACCAGCTGATCAAAAGTTATACGCTTAAATGTACTAAAATTCTCAAATTGTGTGAAAACGACGTGTGCAACGAGATTTTAAAGAGAATAATCCAGGTAAAAGGGTTAGGAATTTCTAAAAAATTTCCGGCGTTTTGCGTCAGCATTAGTTTGTCTATTTTGTATGATTTGAGCGGAATAAACTGAATTTAAAGTGCAAAAACGTCAACATTTTGCGGCGCATAGCACCGCCAGTTACTGTTATTATCTTTTTGTAAAGCTCCAGCATTAGCGTTTAAAAGCCTGAATCAATCAAAATATCTTCAGACAAAGTTAGTAATTCGCAGTTTTCTTGTTAGAAGCTTGAACTGTCAAATTGTTTTGCGCTAAATTTGATGCAATTTTCTGCTCTGTCAGACTATTAGTTTTCATCGCGAGCTACAAAATCTTAAGGGCGTTAAAAAATGATCAAAATTTCATGGCACTTTGCGCCATTTATGATTTCCGAACTGTTTTGTCAATAGAAAGGCCGTAAATTCTACATGAAAACGGTAGAAATCCCAAAATTTTTTGGCACTTCGCGCTGCTTTACAC
Organism: Mermis nigrescens; assembly: GCA_036768485.1. NCBI lineage: Eukaryota > Metazoa > Nematoda > Enoplea > Mermithida > Mermithidae > Mermis > Mermis nigrescens. Next base: position 678,665 of record JAVLUZ010000172.1, read on the forward strand.
TTTTTGTATGTTCGATTGTCAGAAACCCATAAATTAGCTGGCTACACTACTATAGGTCGAAAAACTCGGATTTTATTATACATAACGTTACCGGCATTCAATGCAAATGTAATCTTAAAAAATTTATGTTCATGCCTCCCCCCGAACCAAAACCCCGCTGGCTACGCCTATGGATGTAGGCTCATGGTTTTACTACATGAATGTCGTTGTTATCTGTTTCTATCGATAAAGCTTCCTCTGATATTACTGTTTTCTCTCTCTATGCACCTGATTTTCTGTGAATTACATATTCGGGAAATCTTAGATTAAATGAACAATTTTTCATTTTGTTTTATTGATTTTAATCTTGTTTAATAAGTAAAAGTTAGATTCGTATAAAGATTAAACGTTTTCAGTTACCCTTGATGTAGATGCTTTACGAAATGCAAACAAAACTCCTATCTTATAATTGCCTTTAATTAATTAAAATCATATTTTATTATTTTTGAAATTCATTATTTCTCATTAAAAAGTTGCAATAGCAAGCCATGAAATGGAATTCCTTCTTGCTTGTGCTTAATCTGACTTTAATTCGCTTATTCTCTTTAATACTAATATTAATAATAAGTGTGCACTGCCAAATATCAATCATTTTCCATAAATTTTGTTATTCTCCCTGTTTGTCTTTATCTGCGTTTATCCTTGCAAAACTGATATAAGAGTTCAGATTTGCGATACTTCAGGCGATTTTGGTTTTCTCGTTACATCAATATACTTCAAGATGTTTTTGTTTTGTAATAGATACTGCTTATTTCTGTTGAAAACCATGGAAAAGGATCTAAAATTATTCAATATATTTATTTAATTAAAATTCGAAAAGCTTCATTTTCAGAATTTCAATCTGCTAAATTCAGAATTTTACTTACAATACCTATTACTGTGTGGCCTCAGCAGAACGTTCCTTCGAAACTAGAATCAATTAAGACATATTTGCGGTCAACTATGACTGATTCTCGTTTAAGTGCACTAGCGATTATTTCAATTGAAAATGATTTATCATCTTCGTGAGATTTTTAGCAATTGATTGACCAGTTTTCTGCTCAGAAAGCTAGGAAAGTTGTTTTGTAATAAAGCACGTCATCATTCACGAAATTGGTAAATTATTTGAGAAAAAACGTACAATACCTACTTAAAATAATATAGCACAATATTTTGTTAGTAAATTTACAGTTGGATGCTAACTGCGATCATATACATAGGTACATATGTATGTAAAGGTGATGCATAAATAATACTATGATGCATATAATGCCAGGTTTAAAAATTATGGGGCCGCCAAAATAAGTTTCGCCCAGGGCCGCTAAACTCCTAAGCACGGCCCTGTCATAGCCATGCTTAAGGGGCTAACTGTGCGGCCGCACAAGGCCGCTAAAATTGAGCGCCGCTAAAAAAGATATAGTGTGTGCCGTATAGAGTTCATTTTGTTATGTCCTCCTACAATAATTCGATATATACGTTCAAAATGATCGATTTTTCGCCAGTCTAATGCAAACACAGCAGTTTAAAATCTTTACTTGCATTTTTAAGAGAATGCTGACTAAGCTATTCTTGATCTCAAGATTTCCGTTCCATAAACACGTAACTATACAGCGTGTATGTCACCGATACTCAAGCAAGTAGCATATGGAGAAATAGAGAACAAGGCAGCAGATTTTGATTGTGTCTCAATAGCCCCACAAGTCCCAAAGAGCTCACCGTCCCAACAGCGCCACCATCCCGACAGCCCCACCAAAAATCCCTACAGCCCAAACCGTCCCAACAGCCACACCAGTCTCAATAGCCCCACCAGTCCCAACAGCCCCACAGTCTTAACAGCCCCACCAATAATCCCAACATTCCCACCAGTCCAGCCCCACCAATTTCAGCAGTTCCACCGTTACATCAGTCCTACTGTTCCAACAGTCGCTCTGTCCCAACCACACATAAGCCTGGGGAGAGGAATATTTTGAGTTTAACCCCTAACCCGAAATTCTGGAAATCCCCCAAATTATGGTTGACCCCCAGAATTCTATTTTTAGCACATTTCTCGGTCACTTTACCCCACCAGGCCGCATAATTTGTTTGTTGCCAATGTTGCTTCAGCGTGGGGGGTTTGGGGGATATGCACTCCCCCAGAAACCAAACCCCCCAGAAATCAAAATACCCCCCAGAATTCAATTTTTGAAAATTTTCTCGTTTTTTTCGCAATTTTTTGATGCCAATGGATAGTGCTTGATGAGAAACGTCGAAAAATGGTGTTGTTATTGTCATACCACGATTTTTAAGGCCATTTTTTGACCTTCAAAAAATCTTGCACCCCCAGAATTTTCTTGCTACCCAAGTATGCTTCCAACTCGCCCGACTTTTATAATCATAGATGCGCAGCACGACCGGTCTCGAGAAGGAGTTTTGAACCAAATATGACCTCAAAACTGGTATGAATGTTAAAATAGCATTAAAACTATGCTAATAGCCGACTAGCGTGAAAGTTTCGATTTTCATTCGAATTTTAACATTTATCTTTCCTCTTTTTCACTTGAAAAATTTAAAAATTTTTTTCTGACAGTCTAGACTAGACCATAATGAGCAGGATAATCTTGCCGAGATGACTCGAATAAGGCAGAATCCCGGATTGCGCAAAAATGCTGAAGCTTCAATTCTGGCGGTGCTACCAGTTTCTCAGGTAGAGAGAGTTATTCTGAAAATGTAAACCTGCAGCTAAACGCATTTCTCGTATAATAGCGATTACAGTAATGGTTGGGCTGCTGGGATTACTGGTGGGGCTGTTGGGACGGTAGGGCTGTTGGGATGGTTGGGCTGTTGGAATGGTGGGGCTGTTGGAATGGTGGGGCTGTTAGGATTGGTGGGGCTGTTGGGATTATTAGTGGGGCTATTGGGACGGTTGTCAGGTTGAAATGCGACACGTTACTACAGTAATCCAATGACACTTGATGCGCACGTTAGAACAAGAGAAATTCATCGCATATATTGAAGAGATGTAAGAACTGAATGGAACCGGTCTGAGCTTAGCACGTAAAAACTGCTGAGTGAGGAGTCAGCGCTGATAAGGGCTATTGGGTTCGCCCAATAGCACCGGTTTTATTAATGCTTGTGCACGCAATAATATATACAGCTGTACAATCCGCAAGACAGCTCAGTCCGAGCTGGTGACTATAAACGAACATTTTCGCTGTTGCAATAAACTTTACTTTACTATATGGTCAGCCCGTTAGGTGGTTCAAAGTATATTGACATAAGAATTATTGATTGAACTCGACTGATGTGCATAAGACAGGCGGAGTATATTATTAACTGAGGATATTATTATGGGGCCCGACAGATGTAAATACGCGAAGTGACCCAAGTGAATGTTATAATGAATATGTTACTGTGAATAATATATTACCCACTACCAGGCGTGATGTAACTTGGTGGCAGCGGTGGGATATATTTTCGCCTCTGTGAATTTAAAAGAAAGTATTTTAGCCTTTTTGTGGGTTACAGAAAATCAAAGTGACTTTCGCCTTTTCGAATTACAGAAAATTGAGAATTTTCTTAGTTCGGATCATCAAATCTTACGAATTTAAATTCCGCTTTCCAAATTTGACAGTTGAATTGAGTTTTTTTATCCCCTTGGACACCGATTCGGAGTAGAGATTACATTTGATTTTTTATTTTTGAATCACGGCGGCATTGGGACTAAATTTCCTATTTCTCGAAGGTCAAAGGGGTGGAATATTCTCCGGATTTAGCCTAGTGAAAGGATAGGAGAGAATTTATTGCCGATTTATTTTTTGGGGATACTGCGGATATTCTTTGAGAGGAAAGATACTGGAGTTTTTAAATCGCCCAAGTTTGAATTTATTGATTATTATTTATTTTTGCTCGGGTCCTCTGGAACAGAGTAGGTCCTCTTAAATAGAGTTGAAATTGCATTGAATTGAATTATATTATTATTTTTGTTCCTGACACCATTTCCGTGATTCCAGTCAGAAGACGGCGCCGTATTATTATCCCTTTTTGCTGAATTTGTCCGGCCGGCGTTTTTCAGCTTGTCCCAAAAATCCCGAATAAATCCCGAGTTTATTGAATTATTGAATTATTTGACGGAATTTATCATTGATTAATTGAAGTTTATTGATTATCGGTGTGAAGGAAAGCTAAACGAATTTGAATTAATTATAGTCTTAAACTACGGATTCCCCAACTAAGGAATCCGAAAAACCCGATAGTAGGCAGGAAAGTCCCGAAAACTCAGATCTAGAAAGTGAAAATTTTGACGAAACTTTTCGAGCGCACGAAAATGTTTTGGAGTCCATTCGAACTCAAAGTCCTAAATCGATTTTGAATGCTCATCAAAATTTCCTAGATTTACTTTTTGATAGTACTTTAGGCTATCCACAAGCCCAAAGTACCCCTGGAACCTCGCAAGTTAATATATCAAGACTGGTTGGAGAAAGGCAGCCCATCCTCCCTCAAGTAAAAAGGTCAGAAATCAGAGAATTTTTGATTCAACAATTAAATAGACCAGTTACTCGAGCTATGGCTAATGACGACAGAGATTTAGCTGTTGCCTTTAGACATGCTTTTGATGAATTTGGTGACCCTATCAATCAACAATTACATAATATTATTGATGCGTTAAACCAGGGAGCCGGTCGACCCGCAGAGGGAGACTCTTTTCTTCGTTTGGGAGCTATCATGAGCACAAGACCACCAAAATCGTTTTCTGGATCTTTTGGAGAATCATTCCCGGAGTGGTATGAAAAATTTAGGAAATTTATGACACTTCAAGGCGTTTCTGGAGCGGAAGATTCTTATAAAATCGCATTTTTAGAATCTCATTTTATTGGTACAGCCTTAGCAAGTTTGGCAGACATCCTCAAAACCCATCCCAGAATTGTTTATGATGATTTGATTGAGGAGTTGAATCAGGCTTACCCAGAGGGTAGGGATTCCGACATTTATCAAGGGTCTATTTACGATGCAAAACAAAAAAAAACTGAGTCCGTTCTTGAATTTGTCGAAAGGCTCAAAAAATTGGCAAAAGCGGCTTATCCCGCAGTACAATCGGAAATTCGCGAAAAAATGCTGAAACCGATTTTTGTCAGAGGACTTTTGCCTAAAATTTATGAAGGCTTAAAATATCAGGAAATCGACACTTTCAAGGACGCTATTTGAAAAGCTATTTACACTGAGCAGCAAGTTTTTCGGAAAATGTCCAGGAATACCCTACAGCCCAAGAATCTAAAACTAATTATAATCTTGCACTTTTACGTTCGGACGACAAGATGAACGGCAATCAGATCCAAGCCATCGTAGAGGCTATACAGCAAGCATTAGAGGACCGCCGGGAATTAGCCGGCTTGAGTCGTCGTTCCGAACTACAGCCGCGTTGCTTCTGTTGTGGAGTCGTACATGGCAGCCAGCGCTGTCCATTAGGTAATTATTTTGCAAATAGCACAAATTATCGAAATAGAGCTACTCCACGTTTTAATAATTGTAATAATGGTAATTACCATAAATACGTAAACCCATCCATAAACCAAGGTCGTTTGAATTATAATAATAACTATAATCGCATAAGTTTTAGTCAAAACCCGAATTTTGACAGTAATCAGATTAGACAGGGTTTTGGACAAAATCCGAATCTTAGAAATAATGGCTGGAATAGTCTGTATAATACTAATTTTAACGAACGAAATAATGCAAATCGTAATATGTGGAGCGATTAGAGGGAAAACCGACCTATAATTCAAAGACCCGATCCTCAAACACAGAATTTAAATCATAGGTAGCGCGTTAGCGCGTACCTATAATATACTTGGGTACCCCCAACACCTGGGCACCCCCCTACAGCTATAACGGGACACTTCTGGAAGGTGCGGTTTTTTTTAAAAGAAAGATAATAAAAAATTCGCTGCCCGTGTTTTTTTGTTTTTCTTGAAACTCAAAATTGACTGTGTAAAGAAGGTGTAAAGTTTTTGTGTAACGTTATAACATAGGACAAATTTTGGGACCTTTTACTGCGGCATGTGGACAACTGAGTATTGATGACTCGAAGGATTGAACAGAATAGGATAATAGAGGGATGAATTCTACAGATGACACTTTTTTTGTTTTTTGAAATTCGCATTATTTATCGAACGGCAGTGTAAAGAGTGCGAAAATCTGGGGGTGAAAAAGCACTTTTTGGTCGAGTTTTCAACCTTCCTATGTCCGATACTAACTCCGGTTATGAGGTTTTTAAAATGTTTTCTGACAGAAATGTAGAGCGGATCAAGGGCTACATTCTGCATATAAGCAAAGTCTTGTATGCTCTATGGTGAGTTAGATCCTGGGGTTTAAAGTTTACACTCTAGTGGATGGTGTAAAAAAACGGATTTTAACTAAGATTTCTCTGCCAAATTTTTCCGCTTATGAGTCAGTGCAAATCGAAGACAGCATTAATAAAGTGCCTCACAGGGGCTAAACATCGCAGCAAACCGCATTTAAAAAACGCAATATTGAGTTATTTATGGGGGTGTAAAGTTCGAAATCAGAGGTAAAAAATGGGCTAAAAAACACGTTTTTTCCGAAGTTTGATTGATTAATCATGCCAAATAATTTTTTGCAACAGAATTTTGGCACACAGGAATGTACTACGATTTAAAAGCTAAAAATTGTACCAAACCGAATTTCTTTAAACTCAATGGGGAGTTCGGTACGGAATTTTAAAGTTTACAGTGTTCTAAATGATGGAAAATACGTTTTTGTTGCGTTTTTTGTTCTCCACTTTCTCCATCCAGAAGTCGGGATAAGTCTAATAGAATAAAAATAAAGTGCTTTATATCGGGTGCATGTCAAAGCAAATTGTCTATACATTAATATTTAGCGAGTGTAAAGTCAAAAATTTGAAGTTTTAAATGCGTTTCTGTCTTGTTTTTTCTGCCTGCTTCTCCGGTTACGAGTCAGGGACACGTTTATCAAGTCTAGAAATGGACCAGGAATCAAATTTGATATGCCAGTCTGGCGCATATGTTTACACTCTACGGTGTTGTAAAGTAGTTTACACCAATTGTTAGTTTGCCCATAGAACATTATGTAGACTTAATTTTTTCATAAATATTAATCGTAATATCCGAACGATATCAAAATTACGAATCTGACTAAAATCTTCTTTACACTAGGTGTTTACATGAAGTTTACACTACATATATATTTATCTTCGTTTTTGAGCATTCCTGAAACCTAATTTTTTCTTGGAGCCTAGAAGTTTTCAAAGGATCAAATGTGAGACGTCACGTAGGCGCGTTTGTTTACATCCAACAGTGATGTAAAATAGTTTACATTCATTGTTTATATGTCCTCAGACCATTGTAGAGACATAATTTTTTCATGAATGTTGATCATAATATCCGAGTAATTTTTTACACTGCATGTTAGCCCTTGTTCTATAGCATTACAAAAATCGAAATTTTTTCCTGATATAAAAATTTACAGGGAATGAAATATATACGTATATTGGGCGCGCTTGCTTACACTCATCAGTATTGCAAAGTGGTTTAAACCTAATGTTTATTGTCTTTAAAACATTATGGAGACTCATTTTTCCATAAATGTTGAAAGAAATATCGGAGCAATATCAAAATTACGAATCCGACTAAAATATTCTTTACGCTATGTGTTTGTGTAAAGTTTACGTTACGTGTTAACCCTAATTCGATAGACTTGCAGAGACTTTGTAACTGAAGTCAAGAAATTTTCAAGGATTCATATGTGAGACATCAATTAAGTGAGTTTGTTTACCCTCAAAAGTAATCTAAAGTGATTTAAAAATTATGTTCAAGTGTCCTTAGATAATTGAAGAGATGTAATTTTGTCTTAAATGGGTTGCATTAAAGTTAAATCTTTCTTAGCCGTGTTTATAATATGTTTCACAAAATCTTGCACATGGAGAGCTATCGTTTAATTGATGTAAATTGCCTGCAAAAGTGGTTTAAAATGAACCAGCAATCACACTACTGTGCACAGAAGTCGACAAAGATATACAGCTTTCTTGTAATCATGTACATTAATAAGCCGTAAACTGTTAATATTCTCTACACCTAGTAGTTGTGTAAAGTTTGCACTATTCATTTGTTGTTAATCATAGGTAGCGCGTTAGCGCGTACTTATAATATACTTGGGTACCCCCAACACCTGGGCACCCCCCTACAGCTATAACGGGACACTTCTGGAAGGTGCGGTTTTTTTTAAAGAAAGATAATAAGAAAATTCGCTGCCCGTGTTTTTTTGTTTTTCTTGAAACTCAAAATTGACTGTGTAAAGAAGGTGTAAAGTTTTTGTGTAACGTTATAACATAGGATAAATTTTGGGACCTTTTTACTGCGGCATGTGGACAACTGAGTAATGATGACTCGAAGGATTGAACAGAATAGGATAATAGAGGGATGAATTCTACAGATGACGCTTTTTTTGTTTTTTGAAATTCGCATTATTTATCGAACGGCAGTGTAAAGAGTGCGAAAATCTGGGGGTGAAAAAGCACTTTTTGGTCGAGTTTTCAACCTTCCTATGTCCGATACTAACTCCGGTTATGAGGTTTTTAAAATGTTTTCTGACAGAAATGTAAAGCGGATAAAGGGCTACATTCTGCATATAAGCAAAGTCTTCTATGCTCTATGGTGAGTTAGATCCTGGGGTTTAAAGTTTACACTCTAGTGGATGGTGTAAAAAAATGGATTTTAACTAAGATTTCTCTGCCAAATTTTTCCGCTTATGAGTCAGTGTAAATCAAAGACAATATTAATAAAGTGCCTCTCAGGGGCTAAACATCGCAGCAAACCGCATTTAAAAAAACGCAATATTGAGTTATTTATGGGGGTGTAAAGTTCGAAATCAGAGGTAAAAAATGGGCGAAAAAACACGTTTTTTCCGAAGTTTGATTGATAAATCATGCCAAATAATTTTTGCAACAGAATTTTGGCACACAGGAATGTACTACGATTTAAAAGCTACAAATTGTACCAAACCGAATTTCTTTAAACTCAATGGGGAGTTCGGTACGGAACTCCTCATTTTAAAGTTTACAGTGTTCTAAATGATGGAAAATACGTTTTTGTTGCATTTTTTTCGCTACCTTCTCCGTCCAGAAGTCGGGATAAGTCTAATAGAATAAAAATAAAGTGCTTTATATCGGGTGCATGTCAAAGCAAATTGTCTATACATTAATATTTAGCGAGTGTAAAGTCAAAAATTTGGAGTTTTAAATGCGTTTCTGTCTTGTTTTTTCTGCCTGCTTCTCCGGTTACGAGTCAGGGACACGTTTATCAAGTCTAGAAATGGACCAGGAATCAAATTTGATATGCCAGTCTGGCGCATATGTTTACACTCTACGGTGTAAAGTAGTTTACACCAATTGTTAGTTTGCCCATAGAACATTATGTAGACTTAATTTTTTCATAAATATTAATCGTAATATCGGAACAATATCAAAATTACGAATCTGACTAAAATCTTCTTTACACTAGGTGTTTACATGAAGTTTACACTACATATATATTTATCTTCGTTTTTGAGCATTCCTGAAACCTAATTTTTTCTTGGAGCCTAGAAGTTTTCAAAGGATCAAATGTGAGACGTCACGTAGGCGCGTTTGTTTACATCCAACAGTGATGTAAAGTAGTTTACATTCATTGTTTATATGTCCTCAGACCATTGTAGAGACATAATTTTTTGATGAATGTTGATCATAATATCCGAGTAATTTTTTACACTGCATGTTAGCCTTTGTTCTAGAGCATTGCAAAAATCGAAATTTTTTCCTGAGATATAAAAATTTACAGGGAATGAAATATATACGTCAATTGGGCGCGCTTGCTTACACTCAGCAGTATTGCAAAGTGGTTTAAACCTAATGTTTATTGTCTTTAAAACATCATGGAGACTCATTTTTCCATAAATGTTGAAAGAAATATCGGAGCAATATCAAAATTACGAATCTGACTAAAATATTCTTTACGCTATGTGTTTGTGTAAAGTTTACGTTACGTGTTAACCCTAATTCGATAGACTTGCAGAGACTTTGTAACTGAAGTCAAGAAATTTTCAAGGATTCATATGTGAGACATCAATTAAGTGAGTTTGTTTACCCTCAAAAGTAATCTAAAGTGATTTAAAAATTATGTTCAAGTGTCCTTAGATCATTGAAGAGATGTAATTTTGTCTTAAATGGGTTGCATTAAAGTTAAATCTTTCTTAGCCGTGTTTATAATATGTTTCACTAAATCTTGCACATGGAGAGCTATCGTTTAATTGATGTAAATTGCCTGCAAAAGTGGTTTAAAATGAACCAGCAATCACACTACTGTGCACAGAAGTCGACAAAGATATACAGCTTTATTGTAATCATGTACATTAATAAGCCGTAAACTGTTAGTATTCTCTACACCTAGTAGTTGTGTAAAGTTTGCACTATTCATTTGTTGTTAATATGTAGTCTATACTACAAATTTATTTTACTACCAAATCAAAGCGTTAGTGTTCCTTACATTTGATATTTGCGTGAAGTTTTTGAATTTTTGCCGAAAATCTTTGCCTTCTAATTTACCAACATCCCGCCTTTTCCATTTTCTTGAAGTTTAAAATCTTTTATAATTCTCTCATAATTTAATGGTAGGTTTTAACTTTAAGTTTCTCTTGGTTTACAACTCTCGCTTAGCAAGCTCATTTTTCAAAACTTTTTCATATTGATCAGATTAGTTGCGTTTAGTTTGGAATTGGTGGACGGCCGTTATTTTATTACTCGGCTTAAATAAACCAAGTGACTATCTTTTGATTATTTTCTTCATCGCAAATTCAAACACCCAATTTTCAATTTGAAAATTGACCCAAGTTTCAATTTGAAAATTGATCCAATTTTCAATTTGAAAATTGAAAATTGGGTGTTTTCAATTTCAAAAGTCACAACACATTGTGCTTGTGTATTGATTGAGTGAGGATTTGCAATGTGAATTCGTTGGTTAAATTTTTGTGCTTGATTATAAGTGAACTGCACATTAAGAAGAAATAACTTAATGCAGTTTTAATTTGAAAATGGATGGTGTCAATAAGGTTGTCTTGTTTAAAAAGGATAATGCTGATGTTAAGAACAATATTGTTTTCCGCGTTCTTGGACTGTTGTCATTATTGTGGCAGGTTACTGATTGTGTTTACTGACTGATGTACTGAAATCACGCTAATTAAAAGTAGTGTACTAGCAAAGAAAAATGCTCCGATGGAACAAAAAAGATGAATATACTTGGAATTGTGGATTATTATGGATGTAAAAGGAGGGGACTAGGAAAAATCTACCTAAAGTCGGAAAATCTGCTAAAAATCACACTTTCTCTAAGCAACGCAAAAAATCGATGTATGTATATTCTGCGGCCTCTAAAAAAGTGTCTTTTTTAAATAATGTTCTAAGTTTCAGATAAGAGTGTATAAACAAAATCTATCAAGGTTACTTTTTTAAATTGCTGGCACCTGATTGATAGAAAACTAAGAGGTATTGTATTTAAAGTTGTTTTGTTTTATGAGCATTATAGCAAGCAAAGCAGGAGCCGATTGATTAGTGCACACAATCGTTTCGGGCATGCTAGTGTATCTACATTAAGTCTGTTTCAAGTCAACTTACGTGTTTCCTACTGTTTTTAACCAACCATGTCTTCGATTGTCTTCGATGTTTGCTACTTCATTCAATTGGCTTGGAAGACTGTTAGTTTACTTAATATCATTTCCCATAGCTACTGCATGGCTAACGTGCTGCTGTTTCAATCATTGTTATGGTTGAATATTTATTTTAATCTGTTGGCCGCAGAATATACATCGATTTTTTGCGTTGCTTAGAGAAAGTGTGATTTTTAGCAGATTTTCCGACTTTAGGTAGATTTTTCCTAGTCCCCTCCTTTTACATCCATAATAATCCACAATTCCAAGTATATTCATCTTTTTTGTTCCATCGGAGCATTTTTCTTTGCTAGTAGAAGAAATCCTCAGACATCTACAAATAATAATATTTTGGTCGAAAATACTATAATCGAAGATAAAGAAGCTGAAAATGACGAAATTTTCGATGTAGATGATGGGGGATTGATCCAATGGATGGTAAGGAATGGCTGTGTTAACTTAGTAAAAATTCCTAAATCCTCAGAAATGCCCGCATTGCGCGAGGAAAGCGCTAGCAACGACGACAATAGTTCCATGGATTATCAGGCATTGGAGCAAGCAAATTTGGCATGGTTCTGGCAGGAACAGTACACCACATGAGAGCGTGAAAACCCTTTTTTCGCTACGAAAATGGTCGAATTTATGCTTTGAATGCCGATAGTGGAGTCGATTTGGATTATATCGGAATAATTCACTTGATGAGGAGGCTTCGGATGGTCTCGAGGAGGAATTTCATTTTTGGCTAGCCCCACCAGCCCAAATAAACAATCTAAACGCAGAATTAGAAAACCCAAACCACCCAATTCATCCAAATGCTGCGTTAAACAATATGCAATCTTCCGAGTCTGACGACCAAAATGTTTTAGCAGTTCGAGTGCGCCATCAGCACCGACGTCCACGCCGTGGTTATCGTCGTTCCTGTAATGTCGGCCGTTTTGCTATTAGCCATCGTCGTCGCCGCCCGCCCAGTTTGACCAACGGCAGTTCTACATGCCCCAATTCGCCGAGGTGCACGTGTATACGTGTATAGACTGCCCAATTCATGGTTTATTGGCGCGCTATTTGTCACCAGCAGCACCAGCATCACCTCCGCCAGCCGTCATTATACCTTCCACACCAGCCAGCCCCAAACCGAACAATGGACAGGATGCACCGATCTTGGAACGCTGGGAACGTTGTGAATTGGTTTTGGGTAAGGACCTCAAAGGTTTATCAAATTTATTCTTAGAAAAGTTTAAAGAAAATTCATACAAAATATTCCATAAACTTTTTGTTTTCACTTATTTTCTACAAATTTGCTTCATCTCTCTGACCCATTTTCGAGTAAAAAATTATCTGTGCATGCTTTTTAGAGTGTCATTGTGCCTTATCATATTTTGTTGTTTTTCATCTTTGACTAACACATAGTTCCCATCGACCTTAAAAAGCCTGAAATCAATATATGAGTGGAAACTATATTGTTGGATAAAAGTTTCGGATCAAAATCAGAAAAAGAGGAAATATTATTTTCCATCCAAAATTCAAGATTTGAAAAATCATGTCAGAATGAACCGAAATTATAAATTTTTGGCTCTTCATCATGATTTCTGTCTAAAATTTTGAGATCTAAAAGGCATTCCTTCATTCCAGAATCCTCAGACAACGGCAACGACGCTGAAGTCGAGGCAGAGAGTGACGAGGGCTTGCAAATCCAGTCGGGATCCAGCATATAGCGTGAAATGGCCGAGGACGAATGAGACCGTTGTACCAGGCAGGTTGCTTGGAAAAGAGAATGTAAAAAGACGATTTTTAGAGATAGATTCCTTAAGAATTTCATTTTAGGCGCAGAGCCTTATTTAAACAATTTGAATTTTTTCTTGATAGTAGCATGTCTTATGCTGACGTTCGTAGAAAAATCTTTTGTATTTTTCGGCATTATTATCTATTTTCTTATTATAGCAGTTATTAAGCATATATCCGTTATCGTAAAGCGTGCGATTTTCATTTATAATTATGTCGTTTATCTAAAACTATTTGGAACAAACTCTTACGTTTTGATTGCATGTATTGATGTTGTCGAATTTTTGATTTGTAAATTTCACAAAGTCGAATTACGTAAACTAATTCTTATCATGTTGCTAACTATAAACTTTTTGCCATGCACCGCAAACCACAATAGGAATTTTCAAATTTGTGGTACCAGCCAAAGTGGTCATCCTGTAGATATACCTCGTTTGATTCAGTGTACTCTACCTGGGGAAAATTTTCTACGCCAAAAGAAGTAAACGTTACAATTTTCGCTCCGAGATTTGAACCAGCCACTTCTTTTGCCATAAAATGTATGAAAATTTCGAGAACTGTCTGTACCTACACTGGATTTTTCGGATCATGGGGTACAACCCTTGACGAAACTAAAAGCGAACCAGTTTCTTTTGAAGCTTGTAAAAATGCTTATCAGAATTTGGAATTCGACGGAAATCATCAAACGAATTTCTGACAACGAATCTAAAATTGGAAATTAAATACTCATATTGTTGTCGAGATTTTTGTTCTTCGGTCACAAATTTTATAATAGAAGAGGGACAAGTGGCCACTTGGGATTGTCAGATCGCTCTCTCAGACCTCGGGGATATGAGTTTTTGTCGACCCACTTATGGGAGGTGCAAAACCCCCGAGCACACTTTTCTTTGGCAGGGAGATTTGTTCAGAGAAATTTGTCATTCTGTTTCTCGAGGTACATTTTCCGCCTTACTTAGTGAAAATTATGCTGTAATAGATGAACTTCAAGCAGCTTTCAGGTTAAAAGAAAAATATTCAAAATGTGCTGAAATTTCACATGCATATATGACGGAACAAGGAATTTTGATGGGCTTCAGTTCCAATCATGAGTTGATATCTCGGCCAGAACATAAGCCTGTGTCTCCGAAAATTCGTAGAAAAGAAAAAGCACCACTAGAACCCGTGAATTTAAAGCTAAATTATTTCGAAATTCGAATTCTGCAAGAAGAAATTTCCAGTTTCCGTAGAATTTGGTCTGAACATTGTCGACAATTTCAAAGGAATATCGATATTTTGTGGCAACTACTTTATTTAGACCCAACCATTGGTGCTCGTGCTTTCTTTCAACGGAGGGACATTGTTGGGGAGTTCACTGGGGACGTTTTAACGATTTGGGGTTGCAAACAAGTGAATGTTACAAAAATGTATACGGATCATAAAATTAACAGCACATGTTATAAGTATATGCCAGTCAAATATGAAGGAGAAATTTGGTTTGTCTTGCCTGGGGGCGAGGACCTCGTACATTTCTCTGAGACGGTCAATTGTTTACACAAAAAGATAGAAATATTTCGATATGGAGACAAATGGATCACGGAAAACGGCCTAGTTCATGTTTCAAAAGTGCCTTTAGAATTAAAATGGAATGAAAACCTTACTTTCTTCCAATTCAATACTCCCGCAGTTTTTCATGATCAATTAGCGGCAGGAGAACCTACTTTTGGCTTATTTCGGAATTATTTACATAAAACCGAAAAATTGGAAAAAAACTTTACATCGACTTTTCGAATATACGTCTCAACTAGCCTTAGAACCCAGCATTGTGAAAGAAATACTGACCGGAGCTGGGACAGGTGTTAAAACTGCTATTGATGGGACTGAAACAGCTGTTGAAAAACTTTTGACAAACACTCAAACTAGTGTTATTTTGATATACCAAAAATAAATTTTGGTATGATTTTGGTAGGCACTTGCTGGACTATCAATATCATATTTTAATTCTGTGAATTTCGGTATATCATATTCTTATCATATTAAAACTCTGGGAAATGTGTAAATGTTTTTGATATAATTTTGGTATAATTTTAATATAAAGTGGCAGCACTTTTCTTTTTTCGCTCTTTATCTTACTTATTTTGTACGTATGATGCAGTAGGTTTTTTCCACAGGTTGTATTATCATATGGAGACAAATACGTAAGTATGTATGTGCATATGTATACCGAGCCGAGCCCCCTCATACATATAGTCCGTTGAGGTTTGTATACACCTACGTTATTCGTCTGTACTTCATTGGGCGTCGGGAGGGGGTTAGGGGAATGCAGTATGCACCCGTAGAAACCAAAATACCCCCAGAATTCAATTTTTTTAATTTTTTTTTGTTTTTTCGCAATTTTTCGATGCCAATGGATATTGCTCGATGAGAAATGTTGGAAAATGGTGTTTGTTCGCCATACCACCATTTTTAAGGCCATTTTTTGACCTCTGAAAAAAACTTGCACCCCCTCCCCCACAGAACTTTGGAGCCGCCCACCTATGGTGTACTTACATACATACTATTAGCGCAGCGTAGTATGAGTGAAGTAACACCTGTCTGTGTTGATAAATGCGTAATATAAGGTGAGCTGGTGAGCTCAGCTCATCAATAAGGTTGGCTTATAGTCTGTTTCACATAAATTTGGGCATAAATTTTAAGAAGTTATTCGAAAGTAAGCCAACGGATTACGATAATTATATATCAAATCAATGCTATACTCACAATCTGTCAATTTGTCGGACATCGTTTTTGAAATTTATGCCCAAACTTGCGTGAAACAGACTGGGAGATTACAAAACATTAGGTAGGTAGGTAGGAATGATGACCATTAAATTATTTGTTTTCTTAATCCTTGTTTGACACCTGTATTCTTGACCGTTGAGCTTCCCTGATTGTGATCCCAATATTCCGAAATTTTTTGTTTGTCGAAAAGTGAAAGGAATTCAAGCAATTTTGAAACTAAATCTCGTTAATTTTGAAAATTTTCGAAAAAATGAAAAATTTTTGAAATTTACGTCTAAAAATGTAATGCTCGCGTTTTTCTATAGTTTATTTCACAAAACCTTGTGTAAAAAATCAATTTTATACGATTAGTGAGCAGGTAAAAAGTTCGTTTTTAGGTAGCTTACTGTAACACAAACTAGCTATGCTTATTCATTGCTTTGCATGACATCGTTATTGTTGCTTCAGATTAAGTGGAAAATCGTTGGAAATGAGAGATAATCGTTCAAAAAATATTGATTACTTGCATACTTAGTCTTTTGACTTTGAAATAAAATAAACGAGTCTTAAAATATGCATAATTCATTACAGTGCATTGATATGCATGCATTTAATTCCCCAACTATTTTGCTTACATAGGTACCTACTTTGAAATGGTTGCAGAAAATACATAATAGTTATACATATGCACTACTTATCAAAAACATATTAAATATATACCAAATATCAAAAATATAATATATTTTAAATAAAAAATTACGAAATATCAAATTTATATCATATTAAAGTTGAGCTAACTATACCAATATCATATTTAAATTATTTTTGGGCTACCAAAATACCACTAACTCAAACTCGTTTTTCAACTAATTTTACCGCGCTGCTAAAAGGCCCAATGCAGCTTGTATTCAATTTGCTCTTAATAGTGATCATTTTTCTCATAATTGCTTATTTCACCTACTTATACATGATGCGGAAAACATTCTTCCCCACTTATGCTCACGTTCCTTCCTCCCCCTGGATCTCTGAAAAGAAAACATGAATCATTGACAGACATGGTTGCTAAACGTCTCAAGTATGGAACGAGAAAGACTCTCAGCGGAATAAGAGCTGATAGACTCGATATTAAATCCGAAAATAAGGATATAGTGTCAACAAGTCTATGTACTATAAAGGAGGATACGAACAATAAAAGAATACCACATATCACTGTACTTATAGATCAATGCATACAAGTATCTGCACTCATCGACTCTGGAGCGGTGTACTCACTTCTGGATTTAGGGGTAGCAACAAAATTACCTTTCCTTCAGATTTATGAAAGCTCAATTTCTCCTATTGCTGCAAATGGAACTAAAATCGAAATTTTAGGCTCAGCAGTTATAACGGTAATCACTGGTGACATAAATGAGACTATTTTAGTGCATATTCAAGAACAGTGTTCTGGAGAATTAATTTTGGGCTCAAATTTTCTGTCTAGATTCAAAAAGATTGAGTTAGACATAGAAAATTCTACAATAAAATTCCGAGAAATATGCTTAAAAGCTAAGGGAACGAACTACAACCCGCCTGAGAATCGGAGCACAGTAATAATGGACCGTGATGAATGCATACAATCGAGATCTGTACAATTAATTCGAGGTCGAGTTTCTATAATCTATCGCCCTGGAGATCATGTTGTCTTTACTCCTAGCCCCAAAGCGCTGAATGCGGACCATAATGTTTATTTAGCACACTGCGTATGTATCGTACAAGAAAATAATACGATTCCTTTACAAATATTAAATCCTCAATCATATCGCGCACACTTGTATTCTAACGCGAAAATAGGTACGATTAATATGCATAATGCAGATGCTAATACAACCGAGCAAAGCATGGAGAAAGTGAACATACGTGAATATGGTAAAAGGGACATAAAGCAATAGATCGAGAAAAATACAAATATTTCTCGTTCTCTGAGTGAAAACGAAAGAGACGAAATTTTGGATCTCCTAGTAAAATATCCCAATCTGTATGCAGTCGATGACAATGACTGTGGACATACCGACTTAATTTTCCACAAAATAAATACGGGAGAGAACCTGCCCATCAAAAGACACCCATTTAGAACCTCGCCTGGAGAAAAAGAAATTATCGTTAACGAGGTAAAAATGCTCGAACATAAGGGAATTATCAGGCCCAGTATATCTCCCTGGTCCACAAACATCGTTCTAGTAAGAAAAAAGATGGAAAACACAGAATGTGTATTGACTTTTGCGCTATTAACGACGTTACCAAGGAAAACGTTTATCTCCTACCACGCATTGATGATATTTTGGATACTTTAAAACGCATGAAATATTTCACAACCTTAGATCAGGCTAATGCTTATCATGCTATACCAATTAAGGAGGAAGACAAGGAGAAAAACCAGTTTTAATAGCCCGATTGGTCTCTACGAATTCAATTTTCTTCCTTTTGGACTATGTAATGTGCCTGCATCATTTGCGCGGTCTCATCTTAGGTAGCGCGTTAGCGCGTACCTATAATATACTTGGGTACCCCCAACACCTGTGCACCCCCTACAGCTATAACGGGACACTTCTGGAAGGTGCGGTTTTTTTTAAAAGGAAGATAATAAAAAATTCGCTGCCCGTGTTTTTTTTTTCTTGAAACTCAAAACTGACTGTGTAAAGAAGGTGTAAAGTTTTTGTGTAACGTTATAACATAGGACAAATTTTGGGACCTTTTTACTGCGGCATGTGGACAACTGTGTATTGATGACTCGAAGGATTGAACAGGATAGGATAATAGAGGGATGGATTCTACAGATGACACTTTTTTTGTTTTTTGAAATTCGCATTAGTTATCGAATGGCAGTGTAAAGAGTGCGAAAATCCGGGGTGAAAAAGCACTTTTGGTCGAGTTTTCAACCTGCCCATGTCCGATACTAACTCCGGTTATGAGTTTTTTAAAATGTTTTCTGACAGAAATGTAGAGCGGATCAAGGGCTATATTCTGCATATAAGCAAAGTCTTCTATGCTCTATGGTGAGTTAGATCCTGGAGTTTAAAGTTTACACTCTAGTGGATGGTGTAAAAAACGGATTTTAACTAAGATTTCTCTGCCAAATTTTTCCGCTTATGAGTCAGTGTAAATCGAAGACAACATTAATAAAGTGCCTCTCAGGGGCTAAACATCGCAGCAAACCGCATTTAAAAAAACGCAATATTGAGTTATTTATGGGGTGTAAAGTTCGAAATCAGAGGTAAAAAATGGGCGAAAAAACACGTTTTTTCCGAAGTTTGATTGATAAATCATACCAAATAATTTTTGCAACAGAATTTTGGCACACAGGAATGTACTACGATTTAAAAGCTACAAATTGTACCAAACCGAATTTCTTTAAACTCAATGGGGAGTTCGGTACGGAATTTTAAAGTTTACAGTGTTCTAAATGATGGAAAATACGTTTTTGTTGCGTTTTTTGTTCGCCACTTTCTCCGTCCAGAAGTCGGGATAAGTCTAATAGAATAAAAATAAAGTGCTTTATATCGGGTGCATGTCAAAGCAAATTGTCTATACATTAATATTTAGCGAGTGTAAAGTCAAAAATTTGGTGTTTAAAATGCGTTTCTGTCTTGTTTTTTCTGCCTGCTTCTCCGGTTATGAGTCAGGGACACGATTATCAAGTCTAGAAATGGACCAGGAACCAAATTTGATATGCCAGTCTGGCGCATATGTTTACACTCTACGGTGTTGTAAAGTAGTTTACACCAATTGTTAGTTTGCCCATAGAACATTATGTAGACTTAATTTTTTCATAAATATTAATCGTAATATCGGAACAATATCAAAATTACGAATCTGACTAAAATCTTCTTTACACTAGGTGTTTACATGAAGTTTACACTACATATGTATTTATCTTCGTTTTTGAGCATTCCAGAAACCTAATTTTTTCCTGGAGTCTAGAAGTTTTCGAAGGATCAAATGTGAGACGTCACGTAGGCGCGTTTGTTTACATCCAACAGTGATGTAAAGCAGTTTACACTCATTGTTTATATGTCCTCAGACCATTGTAGAGACATAATTTTTTCATGAATGTTGATCATAATATCCGAGTAATTTTTTACACTGCATGTTAGCCTTTGTTCTAGAGCATTGCAAAAACCGAAATTTTTTCCTGAGATATAAAAATTTACAGGGAATGAAATATATACGTCAGTTGGGCGTGCTCGCTTACACTCAGCAGTATTGCAAAGTGGTTTAAACCTAATGTTTATTGTCTTTAAAACATTATGGAGACTCATTTTTCCATAAATGTTGAAAGTAATATCGGAGCAATATCAAAATTACGAATCTGACTAAAATATTCTTTACGCTATGTGTTTGTGTAAAGTTTACATTACGTGTTAACCTTAATTCGATAGACTTGCAGAGACTTTGTAACTGAAGTCAAAAAATTTTCAAGGATTCATATGTGAGACATCAATTAAGTGAGTTTGTTTACCCTCAAAAGTAATCTAAAGTGATTTAAAAATTATGTTCAAGTGTCCTTAGATCATTGAAGAGATGTAATTTTGTCTTAAATGGGTTGCATTAAAGTTAAATCCTTCTTAGCCGTGTTTATAATATGTTTCACAAAATCTTGCACATGGAGAGCTGACTGATTATGAAGGAATAGTTTTGAAAAATGAGCTTGCTAAGCGAGAGTTGTAAACTAAGAGGAGCTTAAAGTTTAAACCTACCATTAAATTATAAAGATAATAATAAAAGATTTAAAGCTTTAAGAAAAAGAAAAATGTGGTAAATTAAAACAAATTTAAAGGATATGATGAAACATTATTGTTGAGAATAGGACGATCACGTGCTATGTATAATGACTCCTTGATTAAAAGATCAAAAGAGTTGGATGCTCGACTGATAACCTTGAAGCAATCTGATGTAATTGGATGATTGCTATTTGAGATATGTTTGTGAATAGCAGATAAACTATCACCCTGAATTGGCTTTCCTGTAGCAAATGAGATGCCAGTATGCTCTGCCATTCTACTCCCAAAATGTCGGCGAGTTTCACTGATGTAACTAGCCATACAGCTAGAACACGTATACTTATATACTAAATTTGAGAGTAGCTTAGCAGGTACAGCATCCTTGTTCTTGAAAAACCGGCTGATACACATAACAGGTTTGTAAACAAACCTTACTCTAATCTGAGGGTAAAATGCAGATATAACCTTTAGAATTCTGCTGCGTACATTGTAGCCATGCACACCAGTGTAAGGCAAAACAAGAGAATAGCATAGTTTATCACACCCGAATTTTATGTCATCACTCTTACTATAAACTTTTGTCATAAAGTCTGATATGACCTTATCAATCAAGCTAAGCGGATACTCATTTTGCAGTAGAAGTGTGCACAGAAGTCGACAAGTGTGCACAGAAGTCGACAAAGATATGCAGCTTTATTGTAATCATGTACATTAATAAGCCGTAAACTGTTAGTATTCTCTACACCTAGTAGTTGTGTAAAGTTTGCACTATTCATTTGTTGTTAATATGTAGTCTATACTACAAATTTATTTTACTACTAAATCAAAGCGTTAGTGTTCCTTACATTTGATATTTGCGTGAAGTTTTTGAATTTTTGCCGAAAAACTTTGTCTTCTAATTTACCAACATCCCGCCTTTTCCATTTTCTTAAAGTTTAAAATCTTTTATAATTCTCTCATAATTTAATGGTAGGTTTTAACTTTAAGTTTCTCTTGGTTTACAACTCTCGCTTAGCAAGCTCATTTTTCAAAACTTTTTCATAGTGATCAGATTAGTCGCGTTTAGTTTGGAATTGGTGGACGGTCGTTATTTTATTACTCGGCTTAAATAAACCAAGTGACTATCTTTTGATTATTTTCTTTATCGCAAATTCAAACACCCAATTTTCAATTTGAAAATTGACCCAATTTTCAATTTGAAAATTGATCCAATTTTCAATTTGAAAATTGATCCAATTTTCAATTTGAAAATTGAAAATTGGGTGTTTTCAATTTCAAAAGTCACAACACATTGTGCTTGTGTATTGATTGAGTGAGGATTTGCAATGTGAATTCGTTGGTTAAATATTTGTGCTTGATTATAAGTGAACTGCACATTAAGAAGAAATAACTTAATGGAGTTTTAATTTGAAAATGGATGGTGTCAATAAGGTTGTCTTGTTTAAAAAGGATAATGCTGATGTTAAGAACAATATTGTTTTCCGCGTTCTTGGACTGTTGTCATTATTGTGGCATGTTACTGATTGTGTTTACTGACTGATGTACTGAAATCACGCTAATTAAAAGTAGTGTACTAGCAAAGAAAAATGCTCCGATGGAACAAAAAAGATGAATATACTTGGAATTGTGGATTATTATGGATGTAAAAGGAGGGGACTAGGAAAAATCTACCTAAAGTCGGAAAATCTGCTAAAAATCACACTTTCTCTAAGCAACGCAAAAAATCGATGTATATTCTGCGGCCTCTAAAAAAGTGTCTTTTTTAAATAATGTTCGAAGTTTCAGATAAGAGTGTATAAACGAAATCTATCAAGGTTACTTTTTTAAATTGCTGGCACCTGATTGATAGAAAACTAAGAGGTATTGTATTTAAAGTTGTTTTATTTTGTTATGAGCATTATAGCAAGCAAAGCAGGAGCCGATTGATTAGTGCACACAATCGTTTCGGGCATGCTAGTGTATCTACATTTAGTCTGTTTCAAGTCAACTTACGCGTTTCCTACTGTTTTAAACCAACCATGTCTTCAATTGTCTTCGATGTTTGCTATTTCATTCAATTGGCTTGGAAGACTGTTAGTTTACTTAATATCATTTCCCATAGCTACTGCATAGCTAACGTGCTGCTGTTTCAATCATTGTTATGGTTGAATATTTATTTTAATCTGTTGGCCGCAGAATATACATCGATTTTTTGCGTTGCTTAGAGAAAGTGTGATTTTTAGCAGATTTTCCGACTTTAGGTAGATTTTTCCTAGTCCCCTCCTTTTACATCCATAATAATCCACAATTCCAAGTATATTCATCTTTTTTGTTCCATCGGAGCATTTTTCTTTGCTAGTGGATATCATCTTATCAGGCCTGCAATGGAAAATTTGTTTGGTTTATTTAGATGACATACTAATTTTTGCACCAAACCACAATGAGATGATGGAACGACTAGAAATTTTGTTAGAACGGCTGAATAAGGCTATATGAAGCTAAAGATGTCGAAATGCAAATTCTCGCATGAAGAGACTGTGTTTTTTGGATATGTAGTTTCTAGAATAGGAATTTTTCCCGATCCGAAAAAGATTGAAGCTATTAGAACCATGCCACGGCCCACTAACTTCAAGGAAATCAAATCTTTTTTGGGTTTAATCTCTTACTATAGGAAATTTATTCCGGATTGTTCTCAAATTGCCGAATCTCTGAACAAATTGCTTAGAAAAGGGTACTGCTTTGCTTGGAAAGGCGAACAAGAAGAGGCCTTCGACAAATTAAAGGAAATATTAATCTAAGCACCCGTTCTTAGCCACCCAGATTTTAAGAGACCATTTATCCTACAAACAGACGCTTCTTATTCAGGAATAGGAGCAGTCCTTTCTCAAATACAAGATGACAATATGGAACATCCCATTGCGTTTGCAAGTCGTAGTTTGAAAAATGCCGAGAAAAATTATGCGGTAACCGAACTCGAAACTCTAGCAGTGGTAGAATTCGTTAAGCATTTTCGTCCATATCTGTATCCACATGAAGTTATAGTAGAGACAGATCACATAGCTGTAAAATCAATTTTAGAGAAAACAAATCCTTTATCTAGAATTGCACGTTGGGGTCTAGCGCTGGCAGGTACCAAAATTTGCGTCACACCCAGAAAGGGGTTGAAAAACCAAAACGCTGACTCTTTGTCTCGACTTCCGAATCCAAAAGAAATCAAATTTTTAGATATTGACGAAAACGAACTGAAAAACATCGAGGAAATTGGTGAAAATTCGTCAACAGAAAGCTCGAATAAAGACCTTCGTTTCAGCGTTCCATCTTAGAAGGAAGAGATTCATCTGAGAAAACTAATTTTGAATTAGGAATAAGCCCGCAGAAACAAGATCCAGATTTGGGAAAATTATTTCTTCCGAATCCCCCTACTGAAGGATTCATTGTGCAGAATGACATGTTATCTAAAGTTGACGACAATATACAGAAAATAGTAGTGCCTACTGTATTAAAAAGACTCGTAATTTATGCAAATCATGATGACGAGTTAGCGGGTCATTTTGGAGCCCGAAAAACAATGAAATTAATTGCAAGAAAATATTACTGGAAAGGTATGAACAATGACGTTACTGAATACTGCAATACCTGTGATATATGTCAAAGAAATAAACCTACTTGTCAAAAAGTTGTAGCAGGCCTTTACCCTATTTCTGCTAAAGGACCATTTGAAAGAGTAGCTGTAGACTGCGTTGGACCTTTAAACCTTACTAAATCAGGAAATAGGTTTATAATAGTTTTTATCGATTACTTTACAAAATACGTTGAAGCCTTCGCAACAATAGACATAACTGCCCAAACTATTGCCAAACTTTTTGTAACCCAAATTGTTTGTAGACATGGGGCACCTAAAATCCTACAATCGGATAGAGGGACAGATTTTACGTCTGAACTTATGAGAGAGATTACTAAATTATTCAAAACACAACAACTTTACACCACAGCATATCATCCAATGGCTAGTGGTGAGGTTGAACGAGGGAACCAAACACTTATCACCAGGATAAGAATGTACATTAATAAAGACGAAATAGACTGGGACGAGCATCTTCCTTATGCAATTTTTGCTACTAATATTCACGATAACGGAAGCACAGGATTCAGTCCTTTCTTCTTAATGTATGGACGATACCCTCAATTACCCATAGATGCGGTTTTGGACTACAATCGCCCATTTTATTTGTTGGATATCGAAACTTACGAAGTAGAAGTGAAAAAGCATTTTTCGGAAGCTCTGACTAGAGTTCAAAAACAAATCGAGAAAGCTCAAGAAAACTACCGTAAGTTTTATGACGCTAAAGCTAAAGACATAAAATATGAAGTGGGAGATCAAATCCTTTTAGAAAACGAAAGCGTTAAAAAGGAATCCATAAAAAGCTTATGCCGATTTACACTGGGCCATTTCAAATAACGAAAGTACAATACCCGAATATCATAATCGACGTAGGCAAAAGCCAACCACAAACGGTTCATGTTAACCGAACAAAACGTTATCGTCAAAGATCACCGCATACTGATACTATGAAAGAAATACCAAAATCAAAAGAAAAACAGGACGACGAAATTCAATTGTCAGACAAAAACACTGACAGTTAAATAGATGGAAAAGGCGGACTTGGAAGTTACGTCAAGAAAAAGAAACAAGAAGCTGATAACTTACCAAGGCATGATTATTACTTGCGATCGAGACCCTATGTCGATTCGATCGAGACAATCGAAGCTAAGAGGGGGAGTGTCAGCGCAAACGACTTACTCTACACATAATCGCTAATTTAACATTATTAATCATTTAACTTCGTAAGGAAACGCGCTGATTTAGAAGTTTAAACCATTATTGTAACGTAATCAACTTTAAGTCTAGATGCATACTGTATTTTATAATCATATATATATATCGTATTATTAGCGTAACACGTACATTTTCATTTGATATATGTACCGCAAATACATTATGTATATCGCGATTTCGCCGAAAAGCCAGATATGGTAATGCGTAGAAAAGCGGCAAATTGAAAGAAGATGAGAGCTAGCTAGTACGGTATGTGAGTTGCAGACATAAAGACTCCAAAAAGGGATTAAAACTGAATTCCAGACACAACAACGAAGTTGACTTAACCAACTTGAATGTCAGACAGAGCGGCTGGGAACCCAGCCATAAGCCGAGCTCAAATCCGAGAAATACACAAAAGTCAATGAAAATAGTATATCAATTAGCATGAGTGATGTGTTAAGCGATAGGAAAAGTTCAGCACGCAAATACGCAATAAATCTCATTAAATGCAGCAGTACGCTCTGTAATGAAATAGACACAAAATCGGTGAGACCAAAAACGAATGTAGAAAGTATGGCGGAAGCGGGAGGTTAAAAGAGGCCAAAAGGGCAAAGCTAAGGTCAAAAATAAGAGATATAAAATACGTGTAAACTTCACGGAAAAGATACCCAAAAACTAAAGTAAGCAAAGTTGTTTTGCTTCAACTCGCCAAGATTAAGCTTCTTCTTAATCCTTTTACCCGCCAGACCATATGGCTCCCGAAAACTATAAAAACCGGATTAGAACAACAAAATCGCTCAGTCTTTTTATGCCCTGATCAGAAATTGCGCTTTGTATTACTAGCTCGAGTTTTCGAATTGCATTTACTATCTTCTTAAATCATACGCTCATATTCACGCAGCCCGCTCAGGCTGATAGGCGAACTTGAATAACTCGTACCCGCAACGTCACCCGATTCGATTAATTAAGCATTTGTAAGTAACTTATTTCAATAATAAAATATAAATCTTAAATATTGTTGATTTAAGGCCTACAGTTACGCTACCTAACATCTAGCAGAATCGGTCATGACATAATTTGGTGGCAGCGGTGGTATAGTCACGTATCTTGTATAGTCTGTAGCAGCTATTATTGATCAAGGATGATCAAAGCTTAAGGAGGGAGGTATCAGGTTGAAATGCGACATGCTACTACAGTAATCCAATGATGCTTGATGCGCACGTTAGAACAACAGAAATTCATCGCATATATTGAAGAGATGTAAGAACTGAACGGAACCGGTCCGAGCTTAGCATGTAAAAACTGTTGAGTGAGGAGTCAGACGCTGATAAGGGCTATTGGGTTCGCCCAATAGCACCGGTTTTATTAATGCTTGTGCGCGCAATAATATATACAGCTGTACAATCCGCAAGACAGCTCAGTCCGAGCTGGTGACTATAAACGAACGTATGGTCAGCCCATTAGGTGGTTCAGAGTATATTGACCTAAGAATTATTGATTGAAATCGACTGACGTATAAGACATGCGGAGTATATTATTAACTGAGAATATTATTATGGGGCCCGACAGACGTAAATACACGAGTAACCCAAGTGAATGTTATAATGAATATGTTACTGTGAATAATATATTACCCACTACCGGGCGTGACAGACTGGTGGGGCTCATAGGTGGGCAGCACCGAAATTCTGGGGGGTGGGTGAAAAATTTTTCAAAGGTCAAAAAATGGTCTTAAAAGTGGTTGTATAGCAAAAAAACACAATTTTTCAACGTTTCTCATCGAGCACTATCCAATGGCATCCAAAAATCGCTAAAAAAGCAAAAAAAATTTCAAAATTTGAATTCTGGAGGGGGGTATTTTGATTGGAGGGGGGGTATTTCAACTTCTGGAGATGCACACCCCCTAAATTTCCCACGCCCATGTGTGATGGGGCTGTTAGGATTTTTGGTGGGGCTGTTGGGACGGTGGGGCTGTTAAGACGGTTGGGCTGCTGGAACTGGTGGGGCTGTTGAGACTAGTGTTGTAAAAGGTAAGGATTTTTCTGCAAGATAAACGATAAAGATAAAGTTGAAATTTTAAAATCTAGAAGATAAAGATAGTGAGATAAAAAATTAAGAAAGATAAAGATAAAGATAATTTGCAAGATAGAAGAAACCAAAAAGATAAAGATAAAGTATTCATTTGTAAATATGGTCGCCTGGACCCAGGAGAATTATGTTTGTGAAGTGCAATAAACGAGAGTGGGTGATGTAAAGCAGCCAACTGAATGCCCCAATTTACACACCTGAGGTCAAAGAGGTGATAGGCATTAAGCACACATAAATGTAGGTTTGGGGTTTACCTGCGGTGTCTGACTGATTCACGTACTACTACTACTGGCAGACAGCAAGTCACTTCCTTCTTTTCACAAGCATCAAAACCCTGCTCTGTGCGCCTGTACAAAGTATAGTCGCAACAGTTATTGATTTTTTCAAACTTCTCTATGTTTCCTAGGCTTAGACTTAGATTAACATAGGTGCTAGTAGTAGTACTCCCGCTTAGATCGGTATCACTCCCGCTTACTTAGGTTGATATACAGGCATTAGTTTGGGCCGCACGCCACAGGGTTTAAACAATCGTTTTCTTTTCTTTTCTTGTATTCAGTAAAACTTGAATGCGTCTGAAATGTATTTCACGTCAAACCTGCATTTTGGACTACATGCTAACTTATGTACAT
This sequence comes from Mermis nigrescens, assembly GCA_036768485.1. Classification (NCBI taxonomy): domain Eukaryota; kingdom Metazoa; phylum Nematoda; class Enoplea; order Mermithida; family Mermithidae; genus Mermis; species Mermis nigrescens. Next base: position 707,158 of record JAVLUZ010000172.1, read on the forward strand.
ACTTTATCTTTTTTGCAAGATAAATTCCTATCAAAAAGATAAAGATAAAGATGGCCTGTGATTTTTCCAAAAGATAAAGATAAAGATAAAGATAAGATAAAGAAATCGTCAAGATAAAGATAAAGATATCTTTATCTTTATCTTTATCTTGCTAAAAAGATAAAGATAAAGATATCTTTTACAACACTAGTTGAGACATCACCAGATTTTTGCCTTAAATAATATGCGTGCCTCAACAAAAGTTGAATTTAAATTAGCAATCGTGTCCAGAAACAGTGATGTCTTGGGTGACTGACAGTCCAGAGTGACCGACAGTCCCGAGTGACTGACAGTCCTGGGTCACCGACAGTCCCGAGTCACAGACAAATAGTATAAAGATAGATCTGTCAATCAAAAAATTCCCGAGTGACCGACAGTATGTACCTACTGGCTGACTGTTCCGAGTGGCCGACAGTCCCGGGTGGCCGACTGTACTGGGTGGCCGACAGTCCCGGGTGGCCGACTGTACCGGGTGGCCGACAATCCTGAGTGCACACTGTACCGGGTGGCCGACAGTCCCAAGTGGCCGACACTGTACCGGGTGATTGATTGATGGCACGAAAATTCCCAAATGACCCGGTTGTACTATCACTATTAATAAATATTTTTTCAGAATCAAAATACGTAATTTTTTTATTCTCTTAGAATAGCAATAAAGTTTGCACTGGCATAAATGTGAATATAAACTTATTACATGTACATATTGTATTGTATATAAACTTATTAAATGTGCATATTTACTAACAATAGAAGTATAGCGGGCGTCCCTGGTACCAATGTTATAAGATGGCCTATGCTTAAGCATAGGCGGGCGGGCCAAACGCTGCACCCTGGGTTGGGGCCAGGGTGCGATGCTGTAGCATTGGCAGTGATGAAGAATAGTCAGGCGTGTCCCTAAGCCTGAGGGGAGGGGGCCTTGACCTGCCTAAATGAGTTTCCCGGAAAACTCGAAAATTATTGATTTTTTAGGGTAAAGGTACTCTTAAGCCTAGGGGATGGTAGCACTCCGTGGGGAGCGTTGCCATAAGCTTAAGCGATTCTGTGGAGGTGGTCTAAAGGGCGCCTATGCCTACTAGTAGGGAGGGGAGGTGGCATAAGGGAGCAGTTCCCGGGAAACTTCGATTATTGATTGATTTTATTGATTTTTTAGTAATTCACGAACCGGCGGTCGGATCGGGTTAAAACTTTAGGAGTAGGATATATAAATCTTAGCTGTGCTACGTGCAGAATTTAAGCGCGCAGCCTACAGTATTCCAGCATAAGTTACACTTTCACTATAACTCAAGAACCACTAGCCGGGTCTTGTTCAAATTTTCAGGATATGATGTATATACCTTAGTTGTGCTATGTACAGAATTTTAGCGCGCAGTCTACAGTATACCGATTTACTTTACACTTGATCATATAGCACTATATTCCAAGAACCGCTAGCCGGATTTTGTTCAAATTTTTAGTATATGATATATAAACCTTAGCTGTGCTATGTACAAAATTTTATCGCACAACCTACGGTATGCTGATTTTTTATTTACACTGTCTTTAATAGGCTTGATTTTTTTAGCAGTACTTGTCTAATGATGCCATTAGTGTGTTATTTTTGCCCAAAAATAAGTAACCAGTATAGGCAAACATTGCTCAAACTTGATTATCATGCTATTTTGAGCTTCTCAAAGTTTATCAGAAAACACCTGAAAAAGGGCGATGTTTGCCTGCTGTTCAACTTGTGGGAATTTTTAAACCCTGAGCTTGGGTTTACTTTACAAACCTCTACACAAAATTAATTAATGAACACGTAACTTCATCCATGTCATCAGTATTGATCTAAAAATTAGCGAAGTTTGGAATATTTTTGTAAAGTTTGGATTATTTTTTGTAAAGTTTGGAAAATTTTTTGCAGAGTTTGGAAATTTTTTTTGTAAAGTTTGGAATATTTTTTGTAAAGTTTGGAATATTTTTTGTAAAGTTTGGAATATTTTTTGTAAAGTTTGAAAGTTTTGGAATATTTTTTGTAAAGTTTGGAATTAATTTTGCATGCTTAAGCACAGTACTTTTGTAAAGTTTGGAATATTTTTTGTTAAGTTTGGAATATTTTTTGTAAAATTTGGAAAAATTTTTTTGTAAAGTTTGGAAAATTTTTTGTAAAGTTTGGAATGTTTTTTGTAAAGTTTGGAATATTTTTTGTCAAATTTGGGAATTTTTTTGTAAAGTGCCAAATTTTTTGTATCTAATCTGCATTTCTCAAGCATCATTGATACTATTTTATATGCCCTGTGCAACTCATGCTCCTGTTTTGCACCTGTAAGGATTGATTTTCTGCTTGTGAACAAGATAAAGGTCACATTGCAAAATTTGTAGACTATTCCATGAAACAGTTCTACTTCATACATGCATTTCCTTGTCGTCAGTTCATAAAAAATTTGCAAAGATTAATGCGGACCCCTAAATTTGCGTAACCTGCTAACATATGAGGTTTCACCTTTAAATCATCACTTTTAGCATTTAATGCATTAAAACACCCGAAAAAGGGCATTTTTTCAGTGATTGAGAAAATTTTTTTTCAGTGATTTCAGTGATTCGAATTGGGGAAATACGGTATAATAAGCACAAAGTTGGCATTAAACTTAAGACTCATTTCAGCAAAATTTGGTATGTGTCTTGTGAATTAAGTGAGCGATGCGTAAAGATTCCGAGATTTCTTTGAGCATACGATTAAAAGCCACTAAAGCTGTTCGTAAAGTTATTGCCCATAAAGGTGACAAGCTAAAGTATAGCTTGAAGGCTGCGTATCTGCAAGAATAAAATGAAAAAGATGAAATAATCCAAAAGTACTGAATTTTGTACATATAACTTCTTAAAATTCAACAAATTTCATGCAGTTTATAAATCGTCTGATTAGAAGATTTTAGGTATGCTTGATTCTTTACAATTTTTTATATAAACACATGATTTTATTGATTATAATAAAAGAACAAGTGCTTATGATTTTTGTACTTGTGGGTGTAATTGGAGTTCCTTTAAAATAGTATTAGTCATATACAATAGAAGAATAAGTGCTACACGAGTTTAAATCGCTTTTATATAAGGCTCTTGAGAGTTATATTTTCTCAACATGCTAACAATATTTTTGATATAAGTAAACAAATTTTTTGTATTTATTGGAAATTTTTTGTAAAGTTTGGAAAATTTTTTGTAAAGTTTGGAAACTTTTTTGTAAAGTTTGGAAAATTTTTTGTAAAGTTTAGAAAATTTTTTGCAGAGTTTGGAATTAATTTTGTGTACTTTAAGCATAGGACTTTTGCAGAGTTTGGAAATTTTTTTGTAAAGTTCGGAAATTTTTTGTAAAGTTTGGAAATTTTTTTGTAAAGTTTGGAAATTTTTCGTAAAGTTTGGAAAGTTGTTTGTAATGTTTGGAACATTTTTTGTAAGGTTTGGAATATTTTTTGTGGAAGTCGGAACAAAACTTGTAAAATTTAAAACAAAGCTTGTAAAAGCCATAAAAAGGTTTTACAAATGTTTAGATATCCGGATTCAGCCATAATCAAAGGGGTATATCTGCCCATATTTCATCCAAAAATCCTTGTTTTTATTGCCTAATTTAATGAGGCAAGTTGTAGAGATAAACATAATATGTATACTGTTAGGCATCTGAACAGAAATTTGTATTTGTGAGGCTGCGTTATCTGCCTTATTGGGAAGGTGTAGCATGATATAAAGCTAGTATTACACTGTGCGCTTAAAACTTTGCCTGTTAATTGATAACAATCATGATAAAGCTAGCCTAAGCACACACCAAATGTGCCAGAAATACTCATATTGTATACATAAAACTATTCAAATTCCACCCTTTATTGTGATAGCGTGTGCTGCATAGAGTTAGCTTACTTATATTATAACCTGCAACATTAAGTGGGCAATTTAGCAACATGACAAGCATCAGGCTGTATGCTTTTGCCTGTATCGTAAAAAATATGATCTTAGTACAAGTTTATCTTTATGGCATAGTTTCCCAAGGTCAAAACTTCAGGGAGAGGGATACAGTCCTTATATTTGAGACCACTAATTTAGAGTTTTGGTTATACAAAATCTCATAGTGCAGAAAACCACAATTCTTCTTATCAGTTCTGTTTACTATTCTGTATCATCTTTGACTATCGAAAATAAAGAATTTTGTCGCTAATAGAGACTAATCAGTTCATGTTTTAACTTCATTCTATGAATTTTATGGGTAAAAACAGAACTCATGTACTACTTGGTGTGAAAGTTTGCTAAAATCATACAGAAATGTACTACTTGGCGTTAAATTTCGCTAAAATCGTCTAACAGTGTTTCTGTGGCCTCAGCAGAATGCTCCTTCTCGAAACTGAAATTAAGAGACATATTTGCGGTCAACTATGACTGATTCTCGTCTAAGTGCACTATCGATTATTTCAACTGAAAATGATTTATCATCTTGGTTAGATTTTTCGCAATTGATTGACCAGTTTGCCGCTTAGCAAGCTAGGAAAGTTATTTTGTAATAAAGCACCTCATCATTCTCGAATTAGGTAAATTATTTGAGGAAACACATACAATACCTACTTAAAATAACGTAGCACAATATTTTGTTAGTAAATTTACAGTAGTATGCTAAGTGCGATCATATATAGTCTGTTTCATTTATTCGAGAGCTTTTTAGTCAATTCTTTTAAGGGCTACAGTAAGCTAAACAAGACGAATTACTGTACTCCAGCAGATCAGCTCAGTGAGGGCGAGTACTTAGAATTCTTCCATTTTCAATGCATTAATACGCACAAATAAATTTGATTTAGGCATTTAATCAGTGCTGGGACATACTGACAGTAAGTCCGCTAAACAAAAAGCTATCGGCTAGAATCGAACTCGGGTTGCTTCGACTACAAGCAAGAGGTTTTACCACTGAGCTATGCGGGAGTTCGCGGCGTTTCTCAGCATCTTAGTCGATTGTGTTTAAAGTGTCGACTCATGATATGATGAATGCGCGATTTTTATCAGTTAGTTAATTGATCTGCTGGAAGACGAGAATAAATTATGCCGCAAAACTTTTTGTTGAAAAACCCGTCTTTACTACATAGCTATAGTGAGATCTAGCGACCTACAGTAAATAAAAAGAAGGGGTTACTGTAATCTCCGAAAACATTTGCTGAAAAAGCTCTCGGATAGGTACATATGTAAAAGAGATACATAAATGATAATTATGATTCAAGTAATTGTTATGAAAAATGAGTTTACAACAAAAAATCAGTAAATAATTGTTATCAGAAATTATTCTATTTCAAATCTCATTGTAGCCATTTTAACACTGATTTTTGCAGCTCGGGAGTGTAAAAATGAAATCAGCATGTATGAAAACCCAAAGTCATTGGTGGGCAGCACCGAAATTCTGGGGGGATGGGGGTGAAAAAATTTTCAAAGGTCAAACAATGGTCTTAAAAGTGGTCGTATGGCAAAGAAAACACCATTTTTCGATGTTTCTCATCGAGCACTATTCAATGGCATCAACAAATCGCTAAAAAAGCAAAAAAATGTTCAAAACTTGAATTCTGGGAGGGGGTATTTTGATTTCTGGGGGTATTTCAACTTCTAGGGGTGCATACCCTCCCCAACCCCCCCCCCCCACGCCCACGTGTGCCCAAAGTCCGTTTCATTTATCTTCGAGGTTTTTGAAAAAAATATAAAGTGCCCACAAAAGTGTTACTGGCACCATAGTTGTGATATTCTACAGTGTATCAAGTCATGGGGAGACGTCTGACAATCCCAAACCGAATTACTGTAACAAAATTTTAAACCAATTTGTAGCCCAATTTATGCAGATTAAATTCGTGAAAAAACTGCAATTAAATGAAACATACTATACATATGTATGGAAGTCATTCGGATTACATTCACCTAAATAAGTATGAAAAATCTTTCTATTTCAGAAATCTTACTGTAGCTACTTTTGTGTTGAATTTTGCAATTCAGGGAGTGCGAAAAAATGAAATCAGCGTATATGAGGGCTTTTGTATGAAGACTGCACAGGTTATATTACTTACGTAAATTCATGTCAATGAGCGTTTACTGTATGTTATGTTTTGTGTACATTCACAAAAGGTAGGTGTCAACTAAAAGGGCCATATGACAGAACACGCGGGACAAGTTATTCTTGAGGTAAGCCCTATTCTTGGAATACCTATTCTCCTAATAAAATTTATTCTTGTGATAGCTATTCCTGGGTTAAGGGACGGAATAAGCTATCCTAGGAATAAGAAAATTTGGAATGACAGAACGCGAAATACGCAAGGAATGGCTGTTCCTGGGATAACTGTATCTATCCCAGGATTAAGTTACGCATTCCATAGGTTTTGTGTATAAATTGGATGTCCAACGCATGCTGCATACGGTAGTCACGTACGAATTGTTTGAAAATATACGACGTAAATACAAACGTGATGTAGACGCGTGCGCACAGGCAAAGTATGCATTGATGCATTGAGTTAATGGGACTGCCGAATATTACCAAATAAACTTTTTATAATATGGTTCAATAAGTTCGGCTTCATTGCTTCTACGGAAAACGAAAATGATAGGCGTAGCCAGGAATTTCGCCAGGGTGGGAATTCAAAAAAAATTTTTTCGTCTAAAAAAACGCGTAAAAACGCGCGGGGCCTTTAAATAACATGTTTTTTGGGCTTTTCACATCATCCTGCACGATTTAAGCCATGAAAAAATTAAATTTCCTCGAAAATTTTTTCATGTTTTTGACGGAAAAAATGCTTCTTATGCGCGCGGAGCGCTAATTTTTCGATTTTCCACCAATAAAACGGTAGAAACTGCCAAATAATAGAATAAAGCGGGGCGAAGCACCGAATTTTTCGATTTTTCATCGCAAAACAGCATCACGCAACTAGTGATCGACCGGGGCTGCGGCCCCGTCCCCGGCCCCGGCAATCCCCGGCCATTTTTCAGCATCCCCGGCCCCGGCCGGGGCAAGGTCAAAAAATGGCCGGGGCCGGGAAAAAATTTAGTGTAATTCGTATTTTGTACAGGCTGTGATACTATCACTTATTTATCAATGAGCAAGTGTTAATTTTGAGAACTGTACTGATTAGACCATATGTATACTTACTTAGTCCTTGTCATAAGTTTTCTACTGTGTATAAATGAGCTTTTAATGAATGAATGTTCAGGAAAATCTGCATATTTTCGATTCCTCCACTTAACTTATTTAAACTAAATACTACTTTTAACTCATTCATTCATAGCTATGGCTAAAAGATTTAGAGTTGACAAATACGTTCTATTTCTAGTTAGAAATTGTACGTTTTTAACAAACTATTTCTACAAAAACACTTTTACATTCACTTGAATGGGAACCGTGTGCTTTAAAACGCGTTTCCTGTGTAATAGTTATTAGGACCGAGGTTAATTATAGGTGAATATAAACTACGCTGCAGAATTGCGTCCGATCCGATAAAATAAATATGTCTCAAATAGTTTCCTAGGGTCCAGAGTTGAGGGAGGAGGTGAAATCCCAAATTGGAGGACCAGAAAATTAGTGACAAAACAGGGTCTCTTGACTTTTAATTGTATATTTTGGCTAATTTCTGAGTTTCTAACGCCAAGAATTACTAAAATTGTCTCAAAACGGCGCGAAGCGCCTAAAAATTTGACATTTCTGCATTCTAAATTTAAATTTTGCCATTTAAAAGATGTATAGGACAGACAATTTTTCATATCGGAGGGAAATGCCGAAAAATTTTTGGAATTTTATACCTTTTTACCGTTTTTTATTCCCGAGATAACTTATTCCGCCTTCTGTCATATTGCTTATTTTTATTCCGCCGTTTTATTCCGAGGTTAGCGCCTTAAACGGCGCTATTCCGCGTTCTGTCATACCAACTTTATTCCAGAAATATAATTGCTTATTCCGATTTCTGTAATAGGTACCGAAATATTTTATTCCGCCCTCTTATCCCACTGTTTTATCCTGGAATAGCACTATTCCGCGTCCTGTCATACAGTCCTAAACGTAGGAATACCAGTTCACATATGTATTAGGATTGTCATATTGTAAAGGCGTATTTATGCTATTCATAGCATTGGTTGAAGCAGAAGAAACTCGGTGCCAACCGGATGCGAAACGTGAACCTCTTGCTCCAAAGCCCAGAACCTTAACCAATTGACTAAACGCTGGTTCATTTTGATAAAGAATGTAAGGTAGGGGGCGAATTTTAGAATACATCTATTTTGCGTATTTAAAAAAATAGCGTTTTTATGCGATTTGAAGCAGGAATCTTGGGCGAATTTTAGAATACACCCATTTTGCAAATTTAGAAAAACAGCGTTTTTATGCAATTTCAAGCAGGTATCTTTAACATAAAAGTTGAAAAAACAGACAGAAAAAGCCTTTGATTGAAGTAAACTTAAAAAAATTTATTTTCCAAGTCTGACTTCCGTCTGTTTTTTCAACTTTTATATTAAAAAATCCTACTTGAATTCCCATAAAAACGATTTTCTAACCTGAATCAACATCTTCACTGTCACTTGAATCGTATTCTGGTAATTGAGCCTCTTGCTTCTTCAAGTGGTCGTACAATGGGGCCGCCAACTTCAAAAATTCCAATGCACGGTCGAGTTTACATTCTTGACTCTTCTTCTTTAAGAACATGTATTTCGCCAGGTTGCTGGGAATGTGCAATTGTTTGCCATTCTAAGATGTGCACACTAGGGATGTGCCAGTTAACCGGAACCGGAACCGGCTGGAACCGACCGTTTTTTTGGAACCGGAACCGAGAACCGATTTTTTGATATTCAAAGAACCGTAACCGGAACCGATTTTTTGATTTTCTAAGAACCGGAACCGGAACCGATCTTTTTGGAGTCGGTTATCGGTTTTTTAAAATTAGATTTAAAAATCGAACTTCATAAGATTTAGTGAAGACATGAAGCAGCAATTCAATCTTTTATTACCCAAAAGTTTACAGACAAAAACTTAGTATTGTTCAATGTAAATTATATTTTAGAAACAGTCGTTCTTCTTTTTCGCCATGCAGCCTGTTTCTGAGAGGGTTGTAAATGATTCCAGTGCATCTGAACAGCTGTTCTGATGGAACGCTTGTAGCTGGTGCTGCAAGCAGGGGCAAATTTAAGGGGCGGTGGGGCCGCCCCCTATTTGCCAAAAATATTTGGCGAGATAGAGAATAAATATACAATTTGCAATGTTTTGGCCCTCAGTGACCATAATTTCTCAAATTTTTCGGCCCTACGCACCGGATGATACCTATTAATGACATTTGTTTACTTTCTTCGCCTCCTGGAAGCCATTTTCTGTTCATGTAGATTTCAAAACAATTTTAGCAGCAGAAACAGCTATTCTTGATAGTTTTCTTCTATTTTCAATTAAAAATTTCGATGTTTCGCATCAAATGCTATAAATACAGTAAATCAAGCTGTAAATCATGCTTCTAGACGTCTATCCGTCTTAATCTCACAAATTTTCCGGTGCTTCGCGCCACGGTTTTTTTGTATTCGGCAAAGATTTTTCCCGATGCACAAAGACTTTTTGGGACCGTCTTTGTACATGTATGAAGATTTTTGGAAAGACAAAAATTACAAAAAAAATTTCAAAATTTGCAGAAATTTACGGCGCTTCGCATCAAAATGACTGATTGTGTGCTCTATTTATCTTTATAATGGCAGAAACTGCATTTCGAAAGGAAAATGTCAAATTTTTTAGGCGCTTCGCGCCGTTTTAAGACGATTCTTAGTGATTTTTGCCCTTAGAGACCCATAAATTAGCTGAAATACACTACCAAAAGTCGAACAACTCTGTTTTTACCACACTAAAATCGCTACTGTTATACCATATTATAGTACCCAAAAATTTGTGTGTACACAATGTACAAAGACTTTTGGGGATCATCTTTGTACATGTCAAACGGACCTTGTACAAAAAAAACTGCTTCGTGCCAGAATTATGATAAACTCAAAGAATTTTAGTGCTTTTTAGCAGAAAATTATCGAAAATTTCAAAATTTTAAGAAAAAATATTGCATCAAAAGTGATTTAATGTAAAAGTATACAATGTAAAACGCCGAAAAATGCTATTTTGTGCGTGAAGGGCAAGATTTTGGACCTATTTTTGACTGTTTTTGGAAAAGTTGGGATACTGTCACTTTAGGAAAATCCTAGATCCGCCACTGGCTGCAAGATACTGCTTAGCTATAAACGCGAGAATTGGCAAATTCTTCGACTTCTCTTTCCACTATTGCAGCAGATCTTTGTCAGGAATTAAGCATTTCGATTTCGTATAGGCCTCCAATTCAGAAACACATAGATAATATTCAGTGATTTATAAGTAAATTGTCAACTAGGCGTAAAACTTATTTGAACGTGCAGTTGCCAGATTGAAGCGACTTCCTGAATAATTTATCTTTCGATTACATTGTCATATGTTCTGGTGAAGTCAGGCTATCAAGAGCGTACATACTTTAACACAGGAACCGAGAACCGGAACTGGAACCGACGGTTCTCTAGTTGAAGAACCGGAACTGGAACCGGAACCGACGGTTCCAACTTACGCAAGAACCAGAACTGGAACCGTAACCGAAATTCTTGTTTTCCAAAAACCGGAACCGTAACCGATTTTTTTTGAAAAACCTTGAACTGGAACATCCCTAGTGCACACTGCCTTTGCAGGCAGCTCTCCAAGTTGACTCTGGGAAACAATGATAACGGAAATGGTTTTTTTAAATTCACTCCATCATAGAGTTCAGTAAAAATCTTCGAGCAAGCTTGTTTGAAATCAATGGAGCAAGAACAGTTCTTTTGGTTGACACTAGTTACAAGTGACACACCTTTGTTGTTCTTGTGCTACTAATCTCCAAAGTCGAATTAACCATTTTCCTATCAAAGTTACCCCAACCCCACTTTACTTTACTTTGGTTCTTACCAACACTTGCAATGTCATGTACCTTGCCACTATTCTTGAGCTGCTTTGGCCCACACAATTACCTACCACTTTAGTAGCCGTGCGATTAGCGTTTTACTGTGTGCTTTCGAAGTTTTGATATTTTTAGGATTTTTGATGGGATGTGCTGTAAAAACTTATTGTTGATGCATTATTTTTGTTTCTTTGTTCTCTTTTTGCATATTGTTGCATATTAATCTTCTTCAATTTCGTTAGGTCTAGAGGGGGCTCACGAGCCACCCCCCAGCATTGAAAAAGTTGCATTTATCCAAAAGGAATATTTATATACCTCAAGTGCAAAAAATTGAAATTTTTGAAGTCAACTAAGACAACTACCAAATAAAGCTTTAGCATCTTTCTAGATAGGTCATAGTTTCCCAAGGTCAAAAGTTCACAGGGGGGGGGGTGAAATCCCAAAATTTGAGACCACTAAATTTAGATTTCTAGCCTTTTTTGCAAGGTCAAATATGCAAAACACTTAAAACATCCTGTATAGCATGTTTTAATGTTAAAAACTGCATTTTAAACTACTTTTTATCCCATTTTGATTTGACTACTTTCGTCATTCTTGTAAATAAAAAATATAAGAATTCATCGAAAATTTTGACTTTTCAGATCATTTTAACCTCATTCTAGGTATTTTATGTGTAAATAAAACAGAAATGTACTAGTCAGCGCGACGCGCCGAAAAATTTTTAACATCTGCGCTGCTTTTGTACCCAAAAAATCATTGCAGAAAACGTTTGATAGCTCAAAATCGTCTGACAGTTATTCAAGTCTCGGACCCTGAGGTGGGGGTAATACCCCCTCCCCCTATGTGAATGTGTGAGATAGGTACAGTGTGTTTTTGCACAAGATGCGTTTGTACATGTACAAAGATGGTCCTTAGAATTCTTTACATTTTGTACACACAAATTTTTGGTTACTGTAATATGGTACAGTAGCGATTTCAGTCTGAAAAATAGTTGTTCGACCTTTGGTAGTGTATTGTAACTAATTTATGGGTTTCTGAGGGCAAAAATCACTAATAATTGTCTCAAAATGGAAAAATTTGACATTTTTCCTTTCAAAATGCATATTCTGACATTATAAAGGTATATAGAACATACAATTACGCAGTTAAGCGCGAAGCGCCAAAAATTTTGGCGAATTTAAAATCTTTTTTGCAGTTTTTGTCTTCCAAAAAATCTTTGTACATGTACAAAGACGGTCCCCAAAGGTTTTTGTACATCGGGAAAAATCTTTGCCGAATACAAAAAAAACTGGATAGGTAACCTAGTTTATCCGGAATTTTTCGGCGCTTCGCGCCGGATTTCTTTTTTCTGTAATTTGGACAAAGCCCAGCCATAAGCTACACATATTAAATCTTTTGGAATTTTCATATTATTGAGTTATCAATATATCTGTTTACAAGAAGTCATAAAATTTATCAAAAAGCACGATTTTTAATGGTAGTAGTTGCGGGCGTGCTCATAGCTTAGGCGTGAATTTATGGAAAGATGGAGACGCAGCTTGCGATGATTTTTGACCATCGATCACGGTAATATCTCGAATTTTTACGGTTTCTCGCGCCGGAAAATGCCTACTTATCATAGGTGTACAAGGTCAGGGTCTGCAGGTGCAGGGGTAAAATCTAAGAAATCCAAAATAGTAACATTCACAGCTTTTTTGTTTAAACGATCAAAATGGTCAAAATTGCCTATAAAACGTCTTTTCGTGGTGATTTCGTATTTTTAATGCAGTTTTAGTTCATTTCGACTGCATTATATCACTTTTGACACTAAAAGATACAGAAAATGACCAATTTTTGGCGCTTTTTGGGTGAAAAAGTACGTTTAAGCATTGATCCGGTATGCAGCGCTGGAAAATTTTTGAAATTAATGAAATAGGTATATACTAGAACAACACAAGAACTGTCTTTTAAAAAATTTACCTCCTATAACGTTTTGAAAAGCTTTAGACAGCCATTGATACACAAGAAAGAAAAGTTAGGTTCGTAATCCTAGTTTCCCGAAGAAAAGTTTGTCAGCCCTTACAATGTACAAGCTCACCAGGCACGTAGCTCTGGGGGGACTGAGGGGGTCCAGACCCCCCAATTCAGAAAAAAACCCGGAAAAATAGGACTTCTTAAAGGTTATTTTGTGCGATTTTTGGATCCCCGGACCCCCAAAATTGGTGTTGGTCCCCCCAAAATAGGACGGCCAGCTATGTGCCTGAACCTCACAGACATGAAGTTAACGCGAAGCGTAAAGTTTACACAACTAGTGGATTTAAAGAGAATTGCAGTCAAGTTCGTATACATGATCGTGCGGAGAAATCCTTATGTTTCGGAGAACGTTTTCAAAAAAACTACCTTCGGCAATGCTCTGTAGCTGAAGGTAATTTTCAGTGTAAATTTTACACAACTGCTGAGTTTAAAGAATGTTTAAAATCTGATCCGTAATCCTGATTTTCCAAATATTTTACACAAAAATTAATCCCCCTTAAAATCTGGGAGCAAAGTAAACCGTGAGTGTAAACTAATTTGCACCTCTATTTAGTGCTTCCCACTTTGCAAATTTTGCTACCCGGGTACCGGGTTATTTCATTACCCGGCTACCCGGGTAGGACTAACATAAGGTGGGAATGCAAGGGACACTCTGTTTTCTGCAGCTGAAATAATCTGGGTTGGTGTGCTCAAGTGTCCCCTATCAAGGTCCGGTGCAGAGCCATGGAAAATTTTGTAAAAATGGTACATTTAAGTTGAATCGTATCGTCTAAATTTTTACAAAATTGTTCGAATATAGTTCTGAATTCAGCCTTTTAACAAGTCAAATTAATCATCAAAATTAATCATTATCGTCAAAAAATTTCATTCTTGCTATTTGCAACCGGCTTTAAAAAGACAAACAAAATGACAAACTAGCAAACCCGCGCCAAATTATTTTTATATCTTTTCATAATATTCTAATCAAAGTTAGTTTAGAATTTAACGGAAAGAGGTAAATCAATGACTTTGTATGAATTTTCCGACTAATACAAGCTTTTAAATTTAATGCTGAGGCACGTAGCTGACCGTCCTATTCTTGGGGGACCAACACCAATCTTGGGGGACTTGGACCACAAAGGCCAAAAATGGCACAAAATAACATTTAAAAAGTTCTATTTTTCCGATTTTTCTGAATTTTGAGGGTGTCCGGACCCCCCATTCCCCCAAAGCTACGTGCCTCTTTATGATTGGACTTTAAAAGGTGAAACAGCAGTGGCTCATTGGATTGGCGCAAAGCACTTATGAATTTAAACGTTTTTGTAGGTATTTATAAAATTTGCTTATGTTAGAAAATATTGGGCAAAAACATTTACATTTTTACTGTTCTTGTCACCAACAAATTTTGTACGTTTAAATATAATGTCGGTCCTATTCATATATACATGATCTGGGGGGGGTTGCGCCTCACAAAATTTTCACTTCCCCTTACCACACCCCACATAATTTTTTTCACCCCTCCCTAAATTCGCAATTTTCTCAAATTTCCCAAATTTTTTCTAAAAGTTCGTAGATAAGGTGCTTTTTCTAAGCGTTTTCCGCTATTTATTTGCTCGAAACTGTCAAATTTTCGGCGCTTAGCGCCATATATTTATGTTTTGACTATATTTTCTCAACTTGTTTGATTTTGTTGGACTTTTTTCGAAATGTTTTCATGTTTTTATGCTTCAGAAAGATAGAGCATCGTCAAAAACGCCGAAAAGCGTACCTACTATTTTCAGGCCCGAGAGAGACACTTTAAAATTTCACCTCCCTTCCTCCCCAGAATTTCCATGCTGTGCATGTATATGGTCCTAGCAAGTGATTATACAGCCTGCAAATTTTAATTGATCGAAAAAATGCATGATTTAAGGTACCTATTTTTTTCGGTTATTCCAAAAGTTCTGAATTTTTTCCAGAAAGCTCAATATGTATTTAATTTAGCGAAGTCATCTAAAGCTCGAAAAGATTTATGCAACTTTTCTATGCAAAAATTGACAAAAAACGCAAAAAATAAACACGGAAAATATATGTATGTATTCAGCCCATGATCATTTTTTTACATGGGTGGGGGATCACCAATGTGTAGAAAACGTGTATAATGCATTTATAAGCAATTCCACGCGTTAAAACAACGTTTTTCGACATATTTTTCGATATTCGATCTTATGTGCATGTTGTGTTGATAACCGAAAATTGAGAAATTCAAAATTTACCTTCAGATTTTACTATTTAAACTCCATTTTGTAGCTTTTTTTGGGACAAATAATGCCAAAAACAGGAATATATTGAAAGTCTGGCACGATGCGCCTGAAATGTATGACTTTTTTATACCTTCAAGCTCAATTTTGTAGCATTCTGAAAGTTAGCAATGCATAATTTGACACGAAGCACTAAAAAAGTTTTACATTATCCTTTTTAAGCTCAATTTTGCGGATTTCTGAATATAAAAGGTTGAAGTTTAAAGGCCGGGCTTTACACCCAAAGTGGATTTTACCCATGCATCCGAAGATGCTTTCAGCTAGAAACCGCAAGGGGGCGCAAGTCCCTAGGGTTTTAACCTCCGCCACACAAGTGCAGCTTCTCATTTATCGACCCCGGAGGGATGAAAGGCTGGGTTGGCCTGCCGAAAAGAACTGCATCGAGGCGGAATCGAACCTGGGACCTTCAGACCCTAGGTTAAAGCGTTTACCACTCGGCGTCTCTCAACTCTGAATATAAACAGTGCAGTTATCATGCTCAGTGGGGGCATAGGTGCACAAGGTCAGTGAGGGAAGGGTGGGTGAAATCCCAAAATCCAAAACAGTAAATTTAATGTTAACGGATTTTTTGCTGTTTTAACGATCAGAATGATCAAAATTACCTATAAAACGTTTTTTCGTGGTAATCTCGAATTTTTAAAGCATTTTTAGTCCTTTTCGACTGCATTATATCACTTTTGATACTGCGAAAATCTTTCAATTTTGGGCGCTTTTTCCGTAAAAAGTACTTAAAAGTACTAATCTGGCGCGAAGCGATCGAAAACTTTTGACGTTTTTACTGCTTATGACCTCAAAAAATATGCAAAATACGATCTTTCAGCTCAAAATCGCCGGACAGTACATACCTGTCCGGTTGACCCTGCAGAGGGGTAATTACCTACCCTCACCCCCTATGTGCATATATGAGTGGGAGGCGCCGAAAGCTTTTGGATATTATTCTTTTAAGCAAATTTTCGCAACTTTTGAATAAAGCAATGCAATGAGTAGCGCCGGAAAGTTTCGACTTTTGTATATCCTTTTATGCTCAATTTTGCTTCTTTCTGAATGTAAGCGACATAAATTGTATCTGGCAACAAGCGCTGGAAATCTCCGATATATTAATTCTGTCAAGCTTACTTTTGCGAGCTACAAAGATAAGCAAAGCCAGACTTAGAACTTTACACCTACGTAGTACTAACAATATTAAGTGTAAAAGTGCATCTTACTGCGATGTGTAACCCTTGAGGCGTCCTTTGTTTTTTACATAAGTGCGGACATATTGATTCATACACGGGGAACTTCGCAGGCAGAATAATCGCGATAACATTTTTTCACCTCAGACTTGGTACTTTATATACACCTCCAGAAAAATTTCAGTATTGAGTGTAGAGAATTTTGAACAAAACTGCCGACACTTACACCATTTAAACGAAAGTCAGCACAGCCCGATTCATAATCGGAGAAGTTTACTGAGAAGAAATCAGCAAAAAAACGTGTTTTTTATATCAGAGTTTAAACTTTACACCTTCACACATAACTCAATATTTTATTTAAAGAAACGCGTTAAGTGTGATGTTTAATCCTTGTGGTTAATTTTATTTTTAGTATACTTTGCGCATCCTGATTCACAACCGTCAGAATTAGCAAACTAAATAATAGTGAGAAACGTTTTTTCGCGCACTGGCATCGTGTAAACTTTAGAAATCTTTAGCTAACTAACCCCCCATTGAGAGTAAAGAAATTTGGTTTGGGCCCAGTTTATAGCATTCGAATTGTAGTATTTACGTTTACGTGTCGAAAACTTTAGTTTCACATCCTATTTGAGACATTGACCAATCAAAAAAGGGAAGAAAACGTGTTTTTTCACCCCGTCTTACACCCTTAATCTTGTACTTTACACCCCTAGAAGTGACTCAATATCGACGTTTTTTAACGCAATTAGCTGCGGTGTGTAGCCTTTGGAACGTACTTTGTTTTTATTCTATATTCAACTTGTCCCGACTTATGAGCGGAGAAGTTGGCGAAGAAATCTTGGACAAAACCAATTTTTTTTCACTCCACTAAATTGTAAACTTGAAATCTCTGGATCTAACTCCGCATTTTTGTGAAAAAAAATCCGGAGGTAAGCAGAAAAGTAGCCCTTGTGTCCTAGTACATTTCTATCAGAAAAAAATTTTTCGGACTCAAAAGCGGAGTTGTTGGCAGACAGAAATAAGTAAAAAAACGCGACCGAAATCTATCTTCACACCCGCATTTTTTGTTCTCTTTACACTCCCCCTCGAGAACTAACGCAAAATTACAAGAACCGAAAAATTTTTCATCTACAGATTTTTTCCTTTACAATTCCGTACCATTAAATTGTATCAGGCAAAACCGTCCCAGGTTTGTATATGTTATTACTGGGGATGTCCCGGGGCAGGCTTTTTAGCCGGGGCCGGGACAAGATGTTACGCATAATAATGTATGCCGACTCTATAAGTGTACATTTAAAATTCTGTACGGTACTTTTTTGCGTTAGTGTTAATCATATAACTGTGAAAATGGGATTAATTTTAGGTTTCTCACCGTATAATGGCTTTAAATTAAGAGCTTAAGAAGTTGAAAAACGGTTTGAATAATATCAATGATGCATGTGATACTGAATCAGTCCAATTAAATGACAATTATTAGAGATAAATCATAAATGTGCAACTTTCTTTAGATTTTCAAAACTTCATGACTGATTTCCGGGGAGGTAATTGCGAGGTAATTTGAAAGTTCGAAATAGAATACCCATATCTCTTGGGATCCAAGCTTCTCAATTAATGAATGTCAGTTTTTGAGTAAAATATAAATTTTTTGTGATGCTACTCGCTCGTCATTTTTGTGGTAAAGATTAATTTTCTCGCTGAGAAGCCAAACAAAGTATAACCTTTTCAGTTCGAAGCATGTGTTTTTGAGTTTGACATTATCATTTTTGTTCCAATTTTTACTCTTAAAGTTCATTAATTTTTAGTAAAAAAACTGTTAATTTATCTATTGATTATATCTGCAGTTCTTGGATTTAAGACTCCCGATCATACGTGGGCAGCACCGAAATTCTGGGGGTGTGCAAGGTTTTTCAAAGGTCAAAAAATGGTGGTTTGGCGAAAAAACACCATTCTTCAACGTCTCTCATCGAAAACTATCTATTGGCATCAAAAAATTGCGAAAAAAACAAAAAAATTTCAAAAATTGAATTCTGTGGGGAGGGTATTTTGGTTTCTCGGGGTTGCATACCCCCAAACCCCCATGCCCAGGTTTTCTATTCCGAATTAGTCGCGTTGCGTCTTCCAGCTGTACTAAGCCATCAAAGCATGGATGTTCAAATTTTAAATATCTTTTACCTGTCAAGACTCGATTTTCAAGAAATTCCCTGAAATTGTGAATTACGAAGCAATATTTATATTTGAAATCAGGTCAGGGCGCTAAAAACTGCGATCACAGCATTGAATCTCGCTTCTTTCTCACGCTGATCCATTAATTAATTTTATGCATTCCGTCGGTTCAGAGTTAAGAGATCATCAAATTTCATTTATAAGATCTGACAGAATGAAAAAATTTATTAGACTATTTATTTCGAGATGAACACTATAAAATTTATAAATAAATCATAAATGTAGCAATGATATAAATTAATAACAAATATTAATAGATGTATTCAGTGGCGGACCTAGGGTTTTCCTAAGGGAGGGGGGCGGTACCCTAACTTTTCCAAAAACAGTAAATAATAGGTCAAAAATTTGCCCTAATTGCGCGAAATAGGCTTTTTTTAGTGTTTCATAATATCACTTTCGAAGCAATATGTTTTTCTTAAAATTTTAAAATCTTCGACAATTTTGTGCGAAAAAAATAATTAAATTTCTCTTATTTTGACAACGTAAAAATTTGTGGAATTAAGGTGGATAGACGCATATAAGCTTGATTTACTGGTTAATTTCCTGTATTTACAGCATTTGATGCGAAACATCGAAATTTTTAATGGAAAATTGAAGAAAACTATGCAAAAATAGCTCTTTCTGCTGTTAAAATTGTTTTGAAACCTACATGAACATAAAATGCTTCCAGGTCGCCAAGAAAGTAAATAAATGTCATTAATAGGTATCATCCGGCGCGTAGTCCGGGAAAATTTGAGAAATTATGGTCATTGACGGTCAAAAATCATTGCAAATTTTGCATATCCATTCTTTATCTCGCCAAACATTTTTGGCCAATGGGGGGCGGCCGACCCCTCACCCCCTCCCCTGGATGTATTAATAACTAATTCAAAGGTAAAGCGAATACGCTAAATTTAAATTGCCTTAGTTGGGTACAAATCTACATTTGAGCTGTAGAAACAATTTAACGATCAAATTTTGCTATTTGAATTCGTCAGTATTCTGAAGTATACCATTTCTTCGCTTTCTCATAATTTCCAAGATTGATTTTGAAAGAAAATCTTGCAGTTTTGTAATTAATTACAACACTTTTAGATCCGGCCCGGGGCAAGCCTTGCCCCGGCCAGGGGCCAGGGCATACGCCTCGGCACCGGGGCTAGGGCATGGGACATTCGTACTTATAACGTTACGCCAAAACTTTATACTCTCATTACAAATTCGGTATTGAGTGTAATCAAAAATATAAAGTCTACATCCGGATCTTCAATTATCTATCTTTTAAAAAAAACCGCACTTCGTAAAAATGTCCAAGTGTTGCTGTAGCGGGGAGCATATGTTGGCGGTACCCAAGTATATCATAGGTTCGCGCTAACGCGCTTTTTTGTTTTAATTTGTTTGATTTTTTTAATTTTTAATTTTTTTCTTTTAACTTTTTTGTCTTTATATGCAACTCATACTCTTAAAGTACTTTAGGGCGTTATTAGCATAAGATACATTCGATTGATTACCAATATTGTTTAATAGTAATATTTGGCTGGTTTGTCTGATGCCTACGGTTTCGATGAACGATCATGATCCACAAGGCGTGGTTCTTACTGAAAAGAAAGTCGCTCCACTGACTCGTAGTAAGCCAATTTTTTTCACTCCACTTCAATGCATATCAGAATATTCCCAGAAAAAGGTATATAGAACGACATTCACGTGCGCGCTTCGAGCATTCACGTGCGCGCTTCCTTCTTGTTGGCGGTATTTTACTTAAATCTAAATAACCGCTAGTCAGAATCAGTTTACTTAATGCACTAACCTGATTGATAGACACGAATAAATGCATCTAAATAGTCAATAAAAAATCACCAAATTCTAAAATAATTCTTTTATCACTTCAAAACAAAGCAAGCAGAAATGGAAAGGGATAAGCTGAGTTTTGTTTTTAAATTGGGACATCGACAAATAGGATCAGCAAATTCGATAAGGTAACATTAGTGTTATTACATAGCTGTTCAATCGGTCTTTGTAAGGATTGACGGACTTGAGGGGGGCGGAGCGCCCGTCTCCTCCGCGCCATTGGCCAAACATAATTGGCGGGATGAAAAGAAGGATGGGAATGTAATTTGCACTGATTTAGGGTCGTAAGTGAACGTAATTTCTCAAATTTTTTTAACGCTCCAGCGTCGGATAATACTAATTAATCAGGGGCGGATTTAGGGGGGCGGGGGATGGCCGCCCCCCATATGCCCAAAATAGTGCGCAAAATTAAGCATTTTTGAGCGATTTTCAGCGATTTTCGGGTTAAAACGGCTAATTTTTTCGCCAAGTCAGGGTTCCGCCCCCTTAGGGGTACCGCCCCCCCCTAGAAAAATCCTAGATCCGCCACTGCAATTAATAACATTTACTTATGTTGTTGGGACTGGCGGATTTATAGAGGGGCGGCCGCCCAACCCCTCCCTCCGGTCGTCAAAGAATATTTAGGCGCAATTAAGAATAGATTGGAAAAATGAGCTTGCCAAACCTGACTTTACACTATGAAGAGAATTATAAAACATTTAAAACTTTAAGAAAATGAAAAAGGTCGGATGTTGGTAAATTAAAACAAATTTAAAGGATATGATGAAACATTATTGTTGAGAATGGGACTATCACGTGCTATGTATAGAGACTCCTTGATTAAAAGATCAAAAGGGATCTAGTATACAATTTACCCCCACAGCGTTTTTTAGCCGATCCATGTAGCCTACAGTAACCAAACTTTACAAGGAGATAGCTATAAGCCTATTGTACTAACCTGGCAAAATTGATTAACTTACGGTGTAAACTTACTGCTTCAAAAAAATATAAAAAAACTTACTTTACTTTAAACCTACTTTTAACTTCTTTTTGAAATTACTTCTTTTTAATGTAGGATGTTGATTGAGATACAGAAAACTGCTCTGCTTGAAACCCACCGAATCTTTTACAATTTTTTGATGCCGTTATGTAGTACGTTGTAAACTGTGAGTGTAAAGCATTAAGTTTACACCCTAAGCTAATCAATTTTGCCAGATCAGTACAATAGGCTTATAGCTATCTCACTTGTAAAGTTTGGTTACTGTAGCTTGTATGGATCGGCTAAAAACGCTAGGTAAATTGTATACTAGATCCCCTTGAAGCAATCTGATGTACATAATTGGGTGATTGCTATTTGAGATATATTTGTGAAAAGCAGATAAGCTATCACCCTGAATTGGCTTTCCTGTTGAGAGTATTTTTTCCTGTACAGCATACTGGCCAGATTTTTGCTTGAGTCAAAAAAAATTTAATAATTTTTTTGAAGATGCTCTCTTTCTCGAATGTAATTTTAATATTAAAAAAATTTCGAGAAAAACATCAAAAAAAATTTGGCTAAATTGGAGAAAAATTTTATAATTTTTGACAATTTTGTGCGAAAAAAATTTTTTGTATGTTGAGTTGAAATTCGACGCGAAGCATCGGAAAATATCGTCGGATACCTATAGGCAAATTGAAAAAAGCATTACGAAACATTTTCCATTTCATTTTGTATGACGAAATCAGTGAATTTTCTGGACACTTCACGCCGGATCTAGAAACTTCTCATATGTTTGACCAAAAAGGTCCTCAATTGTGTTGGTGTAGCGTAAAGAAGGTCAAAATTTTTCGGCCAAGCCGTCGGTGTCCTATTTATCCATTTTTTCAAATTGACTTAATGCAGTTAAGGGCGAAATACAGGGGCGGATTTAGGGGGGGCGGCCACCTCCCCCATCGGCCCAAAATAGTGCGCGAAATAAGGGATTTTTGAGCGATTTTTAGCGATTTTCGGATAAAAACGGCTAATTTTTCCGCCCAAGTCAGGGTTTTCGCCCCCCACCCCCTTGACCCCCCCCCCTTAGAGCTACCGCCCCCTTAGTAAAATCAGGGATCAGGGATCCGCCACTGGCGAAATATGCCCCGAAAAACCGGTCTTACCGCATAAAGCGTTTTGCACCGCCGCCTATTTTGACCATTTTTGTCCTTTGACCGACAAAAAACATCGGCATGCTTTGAAGTATTTTTTATAGACGAAGTTCTTTTTAAGATTCGTGAAATTACTGTAATTAACAAATTTTTCAAATGATCATACAAAAAAGAAAGCGTAAACTAGTTCTGCGAAAAATCTTCAATTATATGTTGAAAATTGTTTTCAAAAAAACTTGCCATTCTGCGTTATTTCTCTTTCAAGCAATTAACAGGAGCAAATCAAATGACGCTCACTTGCGGTTAAAGCGCATTTCCGCATTTTCCAGCTTTGACACTCGAATGTTTCAGTTGTAAGCGCAGCGGCGGCGGATCTTAGGATTTTTTAAGGGGGGCGGTATCCCAACTTTTCCAAAAACAGTCGAAAATAGGTCCAAAAATTTGCCCTCAACGCGCGGAATGGCGTTTTTTCGGTCGTTTTGCATTGTATGCGTTTAAATAAAATCACCTTTGACGCAATGTCCTGAAAACTTTAAAATTTCTCAAAAATTTCGTGCGAAAAAAATCATTACATTTCTTTGACTTTAACAAAAATCTGGCGCGAAGCGCCGGAAAACTTGTGCATTAAGGCGGATAGACGTCTAGAAGCACGATTCAGTGCTTGATTTCCCGTACTATTTATAGCATTTTATGCGAAACATCGAAATTTCTAATTGAAAATAGAAGATAACTATGCAAAAATAGCTGTTTCTGCTGTTAAAATTGCTTTGAAACCTTCTTGAACAGAAAATGAAAAATCGCGTACAGCAGCATCTTTTCGAGCTATTTTCTGGAACATGCGAATTTTCGGGCGGAGGGGTAAATGTTTCTGAGAGGCTGGATGTTTTAGCGGGCTTGAAGACCGCTAAATCCTCCAGGATCGTGTATGGATGGCCTTATTACAATCGGCAGGCACGTAGCTGGCCCTCCTATCTTGGGGGGACCAACACCAATTTTGGGGGGTCTAAGCCAAAAATAGCACAAAACAACGTGTAAAAAATCCTATTTTTCCGGTTTTTTCTGAATTTTAGGGGATTCGGACCCCCCAGTCCCCCCACAGCTACTTGCCTGCTTATAACAAGTTATGGAATATTAAATATAAATATAATGCAAAAACCATCTTTCTGAATTTTTTGTAAGGTTATTCTAATAGATCAACAAGGTCAAAGTCTGCGAGGAAGGGATCGGTAAATGTCCGAAATCGAGACCACTTAATTCAAAGTTCACGCTTTTTCTTAGTCAAATGATGGAAATCAGGCACGTAGCTTGGCCGTCCTATTTTCGGGGGGACCAACACCAATTTTCGATGGAGACTAAGCCCAAAAAGGACAAAAATAGCACAAAATAACGTTTAAAAAGTCATATTTTTCCGATTGGAAATTAACGGAATTATTTGTACGGTGCCATGCGTTTTTGTCGTAGCCAAGGTCGCATTTTTAGCTATTTTAAAGCTTTTTGGGTTACCTAACGGGACATTGAAAGTACTGATTCTGTCTCGAAGAATGTTGCTGAAAATGTGTCGTAATCTCTAAATTACTCGACTGCCTCCCTGTCGGCCGCGCAGTGGGAGGGGGTGTAATGCCCAGACGTGCAAAGCGTGGGAATTCTTGGGCGGGGGGGGGGTGAAATTTTAAACAGCCTTTTTTCGGCCCCAAAAGGTGGATAAGCTTGAAAAACATCGTTTTTGGCTTTTCTTTTCCCGCTTTTCTATCATTTTTTTGAGCCTAAAAATCCTAAATTCGAAAAAAATTAAAAATACGTACATTTGACACTTTTGAGCAAAAAGGATAGCTAAAAAAGCACCATCTTACGATTTTTCCTGGATACTGGTTGCAAAATCGCGAATTTTGTGGGGTCGAAAAGCCCCAATCCTCGCCCCGCCCAAGATCATGTACGGTAATCATGCATGCGGATCGAGGGAGCGGGGGTATTACTCCCGCTGAAGGGTCAGCCGAACAGGCTTTGTCCGGCGATTTTAAGCTGACGCAATTTTTAGCACCATTTTTGGAGTCAATAGCAGTGAAAATATCAAGATTTTTGCGCAGTACTTTTGTTTGCCTTTTACTCAGAAGGTGTCCCTAATCGATCATTTTTTTGTATTTTTGTCTTCGAAAGATGTTGTTTCACTGTAGTCAAAATGGACTAAAAATGCTAAGATTTCTGGGACTGTTTTACCCGCTACCCCGCCGAGCTGACCCTGACCCTGTGCGCACTATGATGGCAATTGCCCATCTCACCTCCATATATGCTTCTATGCCGTATTGCGCGTCCAGTATATATTTCGCTAGATAATTTATTATGTTTGTATTCGTAATAATGCTGATGTCTAAAAAGGTACAAATCATCGACCGCTCTAGGGGTAGACTGGAAGCTTATTGGGATCTAGTATACAATTTACCCCCCCCAGCGTTTTTTAGTCGATCCGTATAAGCTACAGTAACCAAACTTTACAAGGAGATAGCTATAAGCCTATTGTACTGATACTGGCAAAATTGATTAACTTACGGTGTAAACTTACTGCTTTACACTCACAGTTTACAACGTACTAACGGCATCCAAAAATTGTAAACGATTCGGTGGGTTTCAGACAAAGCAGTGTTTTGTAACTCAATCAGCATCCTATATTCAAAAAAGTTAGTTTAAAGTAAGTTTAAAGTAGAGTAAAGTTAGTTTTTTTAAATTATTTTCAAAGCAGTAAGCTTTACACCGTAAGCTAATCAATTTTGCTCATGGTTAGTGCAATAGGCTTATAGCTATCTCCTTGTAAAGTTTGGTTACTGTAGCTATATGGATCGGCTGAAAAACGCTGGGGGCTAAATTGTATACTAGATCCGCTTATTGAGCCACAGCGGCCTAAAATTGATATGACAAATAGACTAATATTCTCTGTTAAAGTTGTTGGCCGTTCGCAATCTCCTTAATGTATAATTTTGATTTTCGATCAATTTTGGCCTCAGATTTTTCCTACTTTCCTCACGGAAATGTTGCCTCTTTTCTTAGGGCCTCGACCCTTATTCCTGCGTGCATGCCAGTTGCTCATCCCAATCTTACCTTTTCCTTTGAGGGAGAAAATGTGACTCTCCATTTTTATTCGTCCGAATTCATTTCTTCCTGCGCTTCATCTTTTTTTCTATAGTTCTGCTTTTCTTACCGATATTTCTATGCACTTTTTTCCACTATGATTTTCCTGCGCATATATCTATACATTAGTCACAGCTTCAATTCGTTCAACGCAGGGGCGAATTTAAGGGAGGGTGTGGGGGGGCGGCCGCCGCCCCTCATTGGCCCAAAATATTTGGCGATTTAAAGAATGGATATGCGATATGCAATGATTTTTAGCCGTCAGTGACCATAATTTCTGAAATTTTTCCAGCGCTTCGCGCCGGATGATACCTATTAATGACATTCACTTACTCTCTTGGCGACCTGGAAGGCATTTTCTGTAGGTTTCAAAACAATTTTTAACCGCAGAAATAGCTTTTTTGCATAATTTTCTTCTATTTTCAATTACCAATTTCGCTATTTCGCATCTAATGCTATAAATACAGGAAATCAAGCAGTAATTCATGCTTCTAGACGTCTATCCGGCTTAATTTCACAAATTTTCCGGCGCTTGGCGCCAGAATTTTGTTGAAAGTCAAAGAAATTCAATGATTTTTTCGCACAAAATTGTCGTAAAATTTTAAAATTTTAAGGAAAAAATTGCGTCAAAAGTGATTTTATGTAAAAGTATACAATGTAAAACACCGAAAAAACGCTATTCCGCGCGTTAAGGTCAAATTTATGGACCTATTTTTGACTGTTTTTGGAAAAGTTGGGATACCGCCCCCCCCCTTAGGAAAATCCTAGATCCGCCACTGGTTGTTCAACGTAATTATTTTTACGATTTAAATTTTAAAAAATATCGCAACAAACATGCAATGTATGCTTTACTATAGGTAGGTCTCAATTTTTCACGCACACAGGCTTGTTAAATCAGTCGATATTTTTTTCCGGTTGACACTAATGAACTGGTTTTTGATGCAATAAATTCTAAAAGATCAATTTGAAATGCGATGCGCGTGCGTAGTCACTTTTTGTTCTGATTAATTACAGTGTCTTTTATTATAGTTTTTCTGCAAAATAATTTATTTTATCCGTCGTACGCGTAACGTAATTATGATTCGCGGTGAGTTGAAAAAATTGACTCAAAAATTGAAATTTCAGAAATTTTTCGCCCATCTTAAATTACAGCTTTGAAATTGAAAAATTGGTGAAAAAGTATAAAAAAGCTTAATTATTTCGGCGTAACATGTACGACCATACATGATCTTGGGGGGTTCACCCCCGCAATAAAATTTTCACCCCCAGAATTGGCGATTTTTCAAAAATTTCCTAAACTTGCCTGAAAATTGGTAGAAAAAGTGTCTTTTTAAGGGTTTTTGGCTACCTGTTTGCTCAAAATCGCCGAATTTTCGGCGCTTCGCGCCATATTTTAATGTTTTAAGCGATATATTGGTCAATTTATTCGACTTTTTACGAAATTTTTTCATGATTTTATGCTCTAGAAGGATAGAGTATCGTCAGAAACGCCAAAAAACGATGTTTTTAACGCGTACTCTGCCATTTTTGGGCCCTAAAAAGGCACTTTAGGTTTTTACCACCCCCCCCCCCAGAATTCGCATACTCTGCAGGTATGAGTGACGACGCTAGGATAGATGTGTAAATATGCATTGAATGATACTTTGTAGTACAAAGTAAAAATTCGTAATAATTCGTAAATTTGTAAAAATTCGTAAAAACCGAAGAAAAAAGTGTAAAATGATGGAATTCAGCTAGATGCTTAAATTGTGCGTGGATAGTACTTAATTAATTAAATTTATTAAAATATATGTTATTTTACTCGAACAAACAACGCCTTTACTTCGAAAATTGTGCTTTTTGATAATATTTTTTCTCTCTCATTTTCATGTATTTTTGCAGTTTTTTTTATACTTCAGCTTTTTTTGTTTCCGATTTATTTTTCGCACTTTAATGCTTTGCTTGATGAAAGTATATTCGAAGTTAATTCGAAATGCGAGCTCCTATTATCAGCATACAAAACAGATTTTTCTTAATTCTTTGATTTTTGTTTAACGGATGCTTGTTAGTAAATTATTTCAATCTTCGATCCGTTTAAGCTGCGTTTTCAGAATTTCATATTTTGAAGTTTTTGGTTTTGATAAAAATGACGCGCAAAGTTTGGCTGTGCGAATGTCATAATTAGAACTTAAATTTTGCTCGAAATTAAAAATTATACTGTACTGGATGAAAGTATGCCTCAACTTCGCTGAGAGAAAAAAATAGAAAATAAATAAAAATAAAAAATAAAAAATAAATAAATAAATAAATAAATTAAATAAAGGGTTTTATTTAATTTTAAATTAAGTTGAATTCGACTTCATCAGTTATGCAAGTTTTAAGTTAAGAATCGCCAAGTTTGCCAAATAAAATTAATTATTATAGTCATTTTAGAAATGATAATGAATTTATATCGAATCAAAGATGACCAGGATATTAAGGTCGATACAAAATATTTTAATGAAATATACTCGTCTTGAATTAAGTGCGCATTTTTATCAAAAAGTCAAAATATTCTGAAAATGTTTTGTAGCGAAAATTAAGCAAAATCGCAAGTTGATTTTTCACTAATGTAGTGAGAATGGTGCATAGGTGGGCAGCACCAAAATTCTGGGTGGGGGGGGCGCTGAAAAAATTTTCAAAGGTCAAAAAATGGTCTTAAAAGTGGTCGTATAGCGAAAAAACACCATTTTTCGACGTTTCTCATCGAGCACTTTCCAATGGCATCAAAAAAATCGCTAAAAAAGCAAAAAAATTTAAAATTTGAATTCTGGGGTATTTTGATTTCTGGGGGAATGTATTTCAATTTCTGGGAGTTGCATACCCCCAAACCCATCCACGCCCATGTGTGATGGTCAGGGATGTGAAATGCTACACCTGTGATGTGATATGAGAGTATTTTGGCATTTGTATTGTAATGATTCGGTTTGCTCCATTGTTAAAATTGAATTACAATATTGATTTTTTAACCGAAAACGTTGACTACTTGCAGATGGTATTGGGTATCTGAACTTTGAACCCTTGTCCTCATTTTATGTAGCTCTCCCCGCCTTTATTAATGACACACTAAACCATAATTTTTGGTCGCTCATGCTGCTTGCAATAAACAAGCGTGCTTGCAAAAATACAGACATGGACTAGGGATGATCATATATGATCGTGGGGGTTTGGGAAACCCATCCCCCAGGATTCGCGATTTTTGGAAGTTTTTCAAAATTTCCTGAAAATTCGAAGAATAGTCCCAGGATTCGCGATTTTTTGGAAATTTCCCTAAATTTCCTGAAAATTCGAAGAATAGGTGTTTTTCTAAGCGTTTTTAGCGAAGTATTTGCACAAAAGTCGTAAATTTTCAGCGCAACAGACTCATGCTCTTGGTATATTTCGTCCAATTCGTTCGATTTTTTATTCGTATGGAAATTTTTATATTTTATTGCTTTAAAAAGATAGAGCACTGGTATAAACGCCGAAAAACTGTTTTTGACGCGTACCCGTTATTTTAGGGCCCGAAAAAGGCACTTTGAAATTTCACCTCTCCCAGTATTCCTATGCCGTTTATATCTGGGCACGACTGAGTGTCTTTCTCAGATGGACTTCGTGACTGATTTAGAATCTTCACTGACGTAGCTGGCCTCCTGATTTGTGGGGAGAAAATTTTGAAGTTGAGTATCTCAACAACTACCTATGGATAGGCAGAAAATAATGGTGTTTTTGAGCTTTTCTCAACGAGAAGTACACATTAGAGAAGAAAAATTTAAAAAAAATCAAATTTGATTTTAATTATATTAAGCAAATATGTTGCTTATAGATGAATGTGGCACTAAGAGCCCAAAAAGCTTGGACTTATCAACTCAAAAAATGTGCTTAAACATATTCTAGCGGTCTTTATGGTACACTTAAGGGATCTCCAATTTTTTCCATTGAGGGACATTTGTCCGGGATTAGTCTCCCCAAACGCCTTCCACAGCTACACTGAGTATCTCAGGCCATCGTAGCCGTTAGATCTGTCAAATTTTTAAATTGGCTGTAAATTTCACTAATTTTCGATTATTTTGGCTTATTTTTCGAAACTGTCAAGCCTGCATGTGTTTGGATTAGACAGTCTTGAGGTCAATCGGGGGGCTCAAATATCATTAAGAATTGTATATGCATTAAAGTTGCACAAAAACGAACGCAATCCGTATTTTCTACTTTATTTCTAAGGTTGTCGCATGAAATTTTAGGGTTTGGTCCTTTTTTGGTCTTTAACATCAGCTTTTTTCTACTAAAAATTTGCCCATTATTTATCAATTTTGGTTACCGTATCAATAATCGATGAAATCTGATCTAAAGTATGAATCAGCTTCCCCTCCCTTGATTCCTGTGATTTCGACTCCTCCTTGCTTCCCGCATGAAGTGACAATGTGCTCAAGTTACATAAAAGGTTCAAATCAGGCTCTTTTCACCCGTAGTTGAGTATCGCCTAATGCGTATTCTTGAAAATCGCAAGGGGTCACTTATCAGACAGGCACAACATAAGAATTGGTGTGGAGGAAGGGTGACATTTTAAAGTTTTTTTGGGGGCTTAAAAACAACGGGCGCCACACATGGCTGGGGGAGGGTTGTACCATGCTCGGAATCCGGTAGACCCCCGAAAATCGATTGACCCCAGAATTGAATTTTCGGCATGTTTTTGGTGATGTTTGCCAGTTTTACACCACCCAAAACCCCCAGAATTCGGTCGCTGCCCACCTATGGTGAAAACGCGTCAAAAACAATCTATTTTTGACTTTCTGACGTCGTTCCATCGTTCTAGAGCAAAGAAAAACAAGAAATACTAAATACTGTCAGAAAAAATTCGATTAAATTTAACAGAATTTAGGCAAAAATGAGTATATGGCGTGAAGTGCTAAAAATTCTACACATTTCAGCAAACGGGTAGCGAGAAACGCTCAAAACAGGGCCTTCTATATAAGCTTTTTGGAAACTTTTGAGAATCGCGAATTCGAGGGCAAAAAATTCCTGGGGTCGAAACCCCCTCGCCAAACCCCGTCTCCCCTAAAATCACGCACGATCCCTATTCCCAACGGTTTTGGAAGTCCGCCAGGCGCCAAACAATCGTAGCATCCTATTTGTGGACCGTGCAGGGGTGAGAAGCTGGGCTGTTCCTAATAGACCGCCCGAGAATAACTCGACCGATATTAGGCGTTTGATACATTTTTATTACAAAAATATTAAAAATTTATTAAATTACCACAAGGTCATTTCCGAATATGCGTAAGCATATCAGCCTTTTTATTATCGATTCGTTTTTTGTCCGGCAAGCAAGCTACGCGTTTACGGTCAGCTTGTATGTCATCTCGACTCTGAAAACGGCTTTATTAGCACGCTCATTGCACAGAGCTAAGTTTGCCAATGACGTCATTTGCCAGCTGAGCTTATTTTTAAGCATGAGTATATATATAGTAATAGGCTTCTTATTTAACGCAATCTTTCCCTGGAATCCTGTTGTGTGTTTTGGCCGATTGAGCCTATAGAGCGGCATTATGTGCTTTAAGTCGGATCTTCTTGCAGCTATTAGCAAAGTGAAGGAGCACAGGATTTCGCAGATGCAGAACGTGCATCCGCTCAGGATCGTTTTGGACGTTTTTATATTAGGCGTCGGTGAGACAAACTTATATTGCGGATGAATGCATATGTTCGTTTAACGGCTCTCATAATTTTTGGAGGGCGGTCGGCCATTTTTACGTATTTTTATTTTTATTTTTAAATTTTTTTTATTTTTATGTTTTTTTATTTTTTTTATTTTTCATTTTTACGGGGTGAATGATTGTGTATTTTTGGATAAAAGTCAAAAAGCTACTAAAAGTTGTCTAAAACGCATGCTGTTTATCAAAACTTATTAGTCGAAAGTTCTCGAGCTTTGAAAGATGGGGCGACCGACTTTGGATTCGGGGAATAAAAAAAGACATCGTGGAAATTCCGGAGGTCGTGCCTAATAATTTTTCAAAAACGCCTTTTTGGGCTAAACAATAAAGTCAATTGAATAAAAAATAATAAAAAACATCATTTTGAGCCGATAATGAGCTAAATTCGCTTAAAAAGGGACACTTTTTACGATTTTGGAAATTTTTTTAAATTTTTTTCAAAAATTAAATTTTTTTACGCTTTGAAAATTATTATCCCCTTTTCACGCATATTTGAGTTGGTTTTGTTTAATTACGCGATAATAATATTTTATAGTTTTACAGTGTTTAACTATTTAGTGGATTTCTCATCTATTCCTTAATAATAATAATAAATCAATTAATTAAAGTTATTGGCAATGGCTAAAACTATTCAATAAATGAATTTTTGTATTCATTCATGCTTTAAGTGTTGTTTAGCTCTTTATGTTTATTCTGTTTTTCTTTGGTTTTGTGTGGAAAAATATTTATCTAATTTTGAATCTAACGAGTTGAACGACGAGCTGCTTCTTTTCAACTTATTAATTTCGCGAGTGGCTGCCGATATTCACATAACAATCAACAAACTTGATTTTCCACTGACTCGAAAATTATCCAAAAAAATAATAGGTGTCAAAAAATGGTCTAACATTGTAAAAGTTGTCTCGATTTATCAAGAAAATTGAAAAATTATAGAAATTTGACTATTCTCATAGAATATCCAAGAATTGTCTATAATCAAAAATTACCCAAAACTTATTCAAAAAATTTATTCAAAAGCCGCATTCGTTGGTTGTGCTAATTTTACGGTTACTTATACCTCCATTTCGCTTTTTTTCCGGTAAAACCTACATTTTTTTTGTATGTGTAACGTGGCAACCTGCCAACCACGTTACTCAGTGAGCAAAATTTTACCCGCACCGCTTTCCCGGATCTTCCGCTCTAACACGCGTGTATAGTACTAACCGACTACTTGGGCTCTTGTTCACTTCTGCGCCATATATTCATTAGGAATATGTTTCACAACAACATCAACCCCACGGGTTTAATAAGAAAGTAGACAATTACCACTGATCCGTAGCTTCCCCGCTACATATGTTTTTTGGACCGGGTATATAAATAATGGATTGTTGCGGCATTGGCTTTTTCGAATGTATGTGCCATCGGGTATTGCAAGCAGATAATGCTTTATTATTCGGCCCAGTTTTTGCCCGGGCCGAATTCGCATCGCGACATGTTTTAGTATAAATAATTTATTTGTCGTACTGTAATTATCGATTGGCGCGTATTGCGCTCACGTGGAAATCATGCGACTCTCGACTCTATATTTAGAAGCATCTTTATTCTTACTTTTTCTATCCTTGATCATTTCGATTCGTACTTGGAAAAAATCTAGCCTGCCTAGCCATTTTTATTATTCCAGAGCGAAAGCGTTAATTTGTATCTGAAAATAAATTCGATTAAATTATTATTCATTCTACGGCGTTTGTTGCCGTTGAGAATTGAATGAATCACGGGCAACGTTTGATTCAAATTATTTCGATCGCAGAAAAATGTCAAGGGACTCTCTGGAAACCGTAAACAAATTTATTTACCGATTTCAACGCCGGTATTTTTATATATAAATATTTTTATTTCTGTCCTAACTTGCACGCGTGATGGCTTGGAAATTCAAATACGTAGCTGGCCGTCCTATTTGGGGGGAGGCCAACACCAATTTTCGAGGGACTAAGCCCAAAAACGCCAGAAATAGCACAAAATAACGTTTAAAAAGTTATATTTTTCCGATTTTTCTGAATTTTGGGGGTTAGAACCATACATGATCTTGGGGGGAGGAGTTTTCACCCCCCCCTCCCCCGCAGAATCATTTTTCACACCCCCCCCCCGCGAAAAATTTTTCACCCCCCCCAGAATTGGCGATTTTTCAAAAAGTTTCCAAAACTTACCTGAAAATTGGTATAAAAATTTTGTTTTTAAGGGTTTTTTGGGCTATCTATTTGCTCAAAATCGCCAAATTTTCGGCGCTTAGCGCCATATATTCATGTTTTAAGCGATATATTGGTCAGTTTATTCGACTTTTTTCGAAATTTTTTTCATGATTTTATGCTCTAGAAGGATAGAGTATCGTCAGAAACGCCAAAAAACGATGTTTCTTAACGCGTACCGGCCATTTTTGGGCCCAAAAAAGGCACTTTTAGGTTTTCACACCCCCCC
The DNA here is from genome assembly GCA_036768485.1 of Mermis nigrescens. Lineage (NCBI taxonomy): Eukaryota > Metazoa > Nematoda > Enoplea > Mermithida > Mermithidae > Mermis > Mermis nigrescens. Next base: position 741,024 of record JAVLUZ010000172.1, read on the forward strand.
CCAGAATTCCCCATGCTCTTCATGTATGGGGGCCAATACCAATTTTTTGGGGGACTAAGCCCAAAAACGCCAAAAATAGCTAAAAATAACGTTTAAAAAGTTATATTTTTTTCTGAATTTCGGGGGGGGGGGTAAGAATTACCCATACCCCGCGCCCCCCAGAGATACATGCCTGTGGACATTCTGAGGATTTGCAGTATTCTTGTTACTTTTCGAAATTTTGAGACGGGGTACTCGATCATTTTTAGGGAATGGGGGTTAAATTACCGTTTTTTGCTCAGAAGTCGGATGGGGTTAAAAACCGCTTACGGGTACAAGGACTTTTTGGGACACCTATCGAAGTGGGGGTCTGCGCGTCTCGGAAGTTGAAAAAACCCCGCAGATTACTGTAGACCCAATGAAATTGCACATTTTTGGCGATTTCGCCCAATCGGACCCCCAGAGTTTTCTTGCCGCTCACGTATGATCGGGACCGTTTTTGAACGGGTCCTAGGATTTTTGATGGAAAAAAATTGTTAAAAGGTCCAAAATTCTCGAAAATTTATTGCCAAAACGAGTAATTGTTTGTTCCGCATATTCTTGTAATAATAGACTTTGGAAAAAGTTTAAATAGCCTTTGGCGGGGTTTGAAAACGCCGGAATCGCGTTCTAAATATAGATCGGCTCGTGCTTCAGCGAGGACTGAGACAAAAGCTCTACAATTATAAGACTCTCTTTTTAATATTAATCGATCTTAGGAACTTTTTGGCAGTTTTTTGCTAAGCCAAGTTAATAAAAAATGGTAAATCTTTTGCGCATAAGATTCAATGCACTATCACATGGTAGCATCGCCTTGGGCTATAAAAGCGTTTTTCGACTTCTTTGGTTTCATTGAACGTCCTTTGGGACTTCTGATCAGTGTCGGATGCAGGATTTTCCTAAGGGGGGGGGGGGGGGGGTGGTACCCCCTAAAGGGGGGAACGCTGACTTGGGCGGAAAAATTAGTCATTTTAACCCAAAAATCGCCGAAAATCGCTCAAAGATCCTTAATTTTGCGTCCGCCCCTGCTTCTGATTATACTGAACAAGACGTTAAAGTATTGCATACAGCACGAAGCGCGGAACACTTTGGCATTTTTATTAGTTTATGATTCTGGATTGGGTCGTTCAAGTGGCCTATATCAAAGAGCAAATTTTGACCTGACTTAAATTCATGTTTTCGTGTCTAACACGACGAAAAATTACGAAGCTGTCCGAAGCACGCATAAAATCCACGTCTCCAATGTTATTGTCTCGAATTTAGCTTAGCGTATGCATAAAAGTTTTCTTGGGGTTTGACCTTCCACAGAATGGCTGCGAGACCCTGGAATTGTCGACTTTATTGGAGAAGATCGCGGAAAATGTATTTTTAGGCGTTTTTAGCTAAGTTTTGGCTCAAAAGTGTCGACTTTTTAGCGCTTCGCGCCATATACTCATTTTCTGACTGCCTTTTGTTGAATTTATTCGAATTTTTTTGACCTAAATTTGGACGACATCCGCTTATAGTCAGAAAAGTTTTGAGACCTAACCCGATTTTTTGGAAAAAACTTGCGTTTCTGCGTTTCTTGGCCGTTTTTACGTTTCCCACCCAGCGTTTTTCGTACAAGTTCCGTTTGTACGTGTACAAAGATGGTCCCCAAAAGTCTTTGTACATTTCGTACGTGCAAATTTTTGTGTACTATTATATAGTACATAGCGATTTTAGTGTGGTAAAACAAGGTATTCGATCCTTGGTAGTGTATTTTAGCTAATTTCTGGGTTTCTCACGCCAAAAATTACTAAAAATTGTTCCAAATGGCGCGAAGCGCCGAAAAATTTGACATTTTTCCATTGTAAATGCAAATTCTGCCCTTTTGAAGATAATAGGACAAACAATTACTCATTTTGGTAGAAAATTTTTGGGGATTTTACACCTTTTTACAGTTTTTGTCTTCCCAAAAATCTTTGTGCATGTACAAAGACGGTCCCGGAAAGTCGTTGTACATCGGGAAAAATCTGTGCCGAGTACAAAATGAAACACTGTTCCCACGTAAAAATGGCCAGAACTTAATTCAGAATTTCAAGTCGTTGCATGTATATATGCGTGAACCCATCGGTTTTTAGCCCAAAATGCACTTTCTATAATTTTTTGCTGGCTGACCTTCTCGGAATTTGAATGTTGTACATCGGAAGCAATTTTTCGGGTTGTCAGGTGTCAACTGCCGTTCTGCGGGTAAAGACCATACGTGGGCAGCAAGAAAATTCTGGGGGTGCAAGATTTTTCAAAGGTCAAAAAAAATGGCCTTAAAAATGGGTGGTATGGCGTAAAAAACACCATTTTTCGACGTTTCTCAATTTTCAAAAATTGAATTCTGGGGGGGTATTTTAGTTACTCGGGGGTGCCTACCCCCCCCCCCCAAACCCCCCACGCTTAGGTGTGGTAAAGACTTCCAGACCCCAAGAACATGTATGCTGTCAAGCTCTTCTTGAAATAGAATAGGAAGGAGTGGATGAATTTCTTAAATTACAAGACTTCGATTTGCTTTGTTGGCATTTTAATAAAGAAGAACTCGTTTATTACTCCTGGTTCTATAAATCGCATCCTGAGTGATCAAAAAAATACGCTTTTGTTCGAATTTGGACTTCTTGTGTGATCAGTAGGCTGCAGCGGGTTGTTCACATTTTTCTGAATAGTGGCTGCGGGTATGTGTATTAAAATTTCGTGTTAGCGCGTGCCACTGGCGGATCCAGGATTTTCCTATAGGGGGGGGTACCCCTAAGGGGGGGGGCGAACCCTGACTTGGTCGGAAAAATAGCCGTTTTAACCAGAAAATCGCTCAAAAATCCCTATTTTTGCGCACTATTTTAGGCCAATGGGGGGAGGCGGCCGCCTCCCCCCTAAATCCGCCCCTGGCGATTGCGGATGTGGCTTAAAAATTTGCTTGTGACGTGCGGGTGCTATTTCTTTAAAATATGAAAGCATCTCGATTTTCGTTTTTTTCAAAGCGCAGTGCAAAGTCACATCGATTTGCAGTACTACATGTATTACATCCTTTATACTTGCTTGTTTTTTGATGTACGTAATTAAAATGTGTGCTGTATTATTAGTCCTTTTGATTGTTAGAATCGCAAATGCACAAAGCAGACATGCACACAGGGGCGGATTAAGGGGGGCCATGGGCCCAAAAATAGTGCGCAAAATTAAGGATTTTTGAGCGATTTTTAGCGATTTTTGGTTTAAAACGGCTAATTGTTCCGCCCAAGTCATGGTTCCACCGCCCCCCTTAGGGGTACCGCCCCCCCCTAGGAAAATTCTGGACCCGCCACTGCATGCAGAGTATGGGAATTCTGCGGGTTGAAGTTTTAAAGTGTCTTTTTGGGTCCAAAAATGGTGGGCATGCATCAAATACATCGTTTATCGACGTTTATAATGATGCTTCATCTTTCTAAAGCATAAAAACGTGAAAAGTCAAAAAAGTCGACCTAATTGAGCAAAATATAGTCAAAACATGAGTAAACGGCGCGCCGAATATTTGACAGTTTTGAACAAATAGATAGCTGGAAACGCTTTAAAAAAGCACCTTTTTTCAAATTTTTCAGTAAACTGTCGAAGAATCGCGAATTCTCGGGGGTGACCCCCAAAATTATGTATGCGGCACATCCTCGCTTTATAGATGGATGGTCATGTCTGACTAGGCCTTATTTGCATATAGTGCTGTCCTTTGAAAAAACCATTCAGAATGAATCCTAAAATACTCCCCACCTTAGTGCCAGTGATCGACCGGGTACCCGGGCCCGGACCGGGCCCGGCCGGTCATAACGAGGCCCGGGCCCGGCTGAAAACCACCGGGCCTCAACCGGGCTTCAAATAATTATCGTTAATATTTCAGACGTTTACTCTTTCAGCTGTTGTCCGTATTTCTTATGAATTTTCTAGCCTCTGATTTTATTTAAATCCATTTGCCTTACTTCTGCCCACCTGCTCATTATCATATACTTGTCAACTTCATATGTGCATTCATCTTCTGTACAACGCTTCAATCAGAGACGTAGCCAGAATTTTGGTTCGGGGGGCATACACAAAAAAATTTTTAAGACTAATTTTGCATTGAATGTTAGTAACGTTATGTATGTACCTATAATAGAACTGAGTTTTTCGACCTTTAGTAGTGTAGCCTAGCTAATTTATGGGTTTCTGACTATCAGAAATACAAAAATGTTAATCAGCGCGAAACGCTGGAATTTTTGAAATTTTTACCGTTTTCATAGTAATCTTTTACTGTCCTTAGCGTTTTGTAGCCTGTGAATACTAATATTCTGTGATATTTTGCCTGATTTAGGCTATTAAACGCAATGCTGAAGCTTTACAAAAAGAAAGAACAATAACCAGCAGCACCATGCCTGGAAAATTTTGACTTTTAGCTCTTTAAACACAATTTATACCGCTTAAATCATACAGAACAGACAAATTAATTTCGGCGAACCCTTTTTCCTTTTCGTCCTCCCAAAAATCTCGCTGCACATGTACAACGAGATTTTACGGCGGGGGGGGCTGCGGTGGCGCGCTCAATCGCCCTCTAGAAAATTTTGTAAAAAAGCACTTTAATGTTAAATACTATCGCTAAAATTTCCGCAAAATCGGCCAAATCTCGGTTCTAAATTAGGCCCAAAACACTTAAATTGATGAAGTCCTACATTGTACAAGATTTCTGAGCTGATTTGCGCTTTTCGACCTCTGCTAAGTATAAAGCGCAGCAAAGGGTGCTGCCAATAAGATATAAAAAAGATGTATATATGACAATTTTGTTTTTATCGTTTACAGGCCCATTTGTGGCCTTCTTATTAACAATTTAAAATGAGAGTATGTGTCCTGTCCTTGTAAAGAAAGACAAACAAAGCAAAGAATAGACAAACTGGTACACAATCATTTTCGCACATTTACTGTTATGCTCAACAAGCATGCGCAGTTTCATTTAACGAACAAATAGAGCAATAAATCACTAAAGTGATGTGAATTGATCGATTATTTTAGCTAATTTAAGCTTTTGAACTCATTGGATCTATATAACAATAAATATAATAAAGAATCGGCGCGAAGCGCCGGAAAATTTTGACGTTTTTGCCTTCTTGAACTCAATTTTCTGGACACAATTATTTCACTCGAAAAATCAACAAAATTTCTCGTAGAATTTTGGGGGGGCATGTGCCCGCCATGCCCCCTGGCTACGCCTACGGCTTCAATACGTACACTACACAATTTCAATTGACGTCAATGTACGCTATAGTTTGAGTTCTAAAATCCAAACAGCATATCTTCTATCCGACCATATCATAGTCGCTGTTATGTCTGAATGCATAAATTTAATGCTCAATTTCCTTTAAATATCTACATGAAACCTTGTGCTTTTTCAAACCGTGTTTAGTTGCACGTGCATTTTAATAATGGAATTGCGCGCTATTGTATTAAAAACTTTGTTCTTGCTTGAATAATGCAACCAAAATCCTTGCTAACTACTTAATTTATTTTTAGAAAGATTGAATAATTAACAGAGCTTAGAATTCGAAAATCTACTTGCTACAGCAGTAAGCCTTGCGTTTGACCAATAACAAAGGTAAAATCGGTCTAAATATGTATCTTATGCATAGCATTATATTGGAAGCAAGGCATGTTGTTAGTATATAAGCCCGGGCCCGGGCCCGGTACCAAGCCCGGCAGCAAAGCCCGGGCCCGGGTCCGGGCCCGGTATTTTTGAGCCCGGTCGATCACTGCTTAGTGCTCCCCCAATATGAGTGCCTGTCTCAAAATCTTTTGCCAGCACCCTAAGCTGGCCCAGGCTAATGCAGCAAAATAATAATTGTGGTTCAGTCAGGATACTTCCAATCATGAGATCTCAGATATAAAAGTTATTAAAAATGGTGTCATTTTTAAGAAAAAACGAGTGATTTCAGATGAGTACCGCTTCAATATGAATCGCGAATGACTAGTTTTATAATGTTTTTATATTAGCCCTTCTAGCAGGTTATTCAGAAAAAGAATTTATTGTTCTTGCTCATGACCTAAGGCTACAGAGTACCCTCAAAGACGGAGTTTAAAAAACCCGCGTTGGTCTTAAAACAAACCCCGCTCCAAATTTTTTGAGAACCGCTGGATATTGAAGAGAGTAGTGTCCTACACATGCTAACACGAAAAAGTTTCCCATTCGAGTTAAACTTTTTCTAAAAACTTCCAAGAAACAATTTTCCTAAAAAACCCACTTTTTACTGAAAAAAAATCATTTTTTCTTAAAAAAACCCACTTGAATATTGGTCTGAATTATCTGTTTAAAACATTGTTATTGATGAAACAATGCTTGTGAGCAAATTTACGTCTGTCACGAATATTCTATTTATGCTTTTGTTGCGAATGTACCTTTATTTACAACAGTTTTATAGTCAAGTTGACAGATTTGTACACAAAAATACTTGTATGTTCTACGCAAAGCTGCTCAGCTCAGCTGAGTGACTTCGGTGCTAGAATATGTGAAACACTAATCCCATTAATAGTTATAGGTTTTTTTTAAAAAAATTTATGGTGGGTATTTCTAAGACCGACGTGGGTTTTTTTAAGTTTCACTAAAAAGAGCATACTGTAGTTCAGGGTCATAAGCAGGAAAACTGAGTTTAAAATGTCCACATGAGTAATAAATGTGTTGCTGAGTGCTTTAAATGGTCTCCCAACATTAATCAGCAGGATAACATGAACTATGAAAAGTGGGTTTCTTTTAGGACATGAGTTTCTTTGAAAATGTAGGTTTTTAACAAAAACATAGATTTATCAATTCCATCCAGTTAGTAGGCGGACGAGGCCAATGATGTGTACGCCAGTTGATAGAGCTAGGAAAGACACAAAAGACGAGTATTTGAAATCTAGGTTAGGCCGCATCCATAATAATGTTATGGTCGAAAAACATGAAAATTGGGTTTTTTTTCAAAGGGCAGCATTACAATAGATTAAAAAATGAAGTGGAAAATATTGTCACAGCTTTTCGGCGTGACATCTATTTGCGCATGTGCAAGAAACGGCAGGTCGTTTGTGTCTTTGGTAGTTTACTTTAGCCAATTTTTTGTTTTCTGACGATAAGGCTTACAAAATCTTACCTATATGGCGCGAAGCGCCGATAACATTTGATGGCATTTGTTTTTCTTAACGCAATTTCTGTCATCTAACGACTTAAATAACCCGTCTAATTACCAATCATGGAGCCGTCGGGAACTTACTGGAAATTTCGACGTTTCTTTAGTTTTTGTTCTCTCAGAAATCTTCGCACATGTACAAAGACAATCCCGAATAGTCCTTGATCATTCGAAAAATTTTTGCCATGCCTAACACAAACAAACCGTGATGTTTAACCCAGATTTTTTCTGATTTTTTAGTCACACTATATCGATCTTACTTGCCATGCAGATAAATCTGAGCACTTTAGCTTATTTGTATGGCTGCTCTTCGTTGTATGAAGCGAAAAAGTTGCGCTTGAAAATCCATAAACTTGATGCTCACTGCAAATCTTATTTGAATAAAGTTTTGTGAAATGGCTTATTTTCAATTTATTGATTCCCCTTTCATGTGCTCCATGAATGGGAATGCAATTTATAATGTGAATGAATGTTTTGAACTTATTTGGCGGATGCGGGTTTAAAAAAAGAGGCGGGTAACAGCCATACATGCACAGTATGGGAATTCTGGGGGTGAATACCTAAGTGCCTTTTGGGCCCAAAAATGGCCAGTACGCGTTGAAAAACATCGTTTTTTGGCGTTTCTGACGATACTCTATCCTTCTAGAGCATGAAATCATGAAAAAATTTCTAAAAAAGTCGAATAAATTGACCAATATATCCGCTTAACACATGAATACATATGGCGCGAAGCGCCGAAAATTTGGCGATTTTGAGCAAATGGATAGCCGAAAACCCTTAAAAGACACTTTTTCTACCAATTTCAGGTAAGTTTAGGAAACTTTGAAAAATCCGCCAATTCTGGGGGTGAATAAATGTTTTGAACGGGGGGGGCGTGAAAAATTATTCTGCGGAGTGAAACCCCACACCCAAGATCGTGCATGGTAACAGCGGGTGCGGGTATCCGCTGCGTCTCTATCGATCAATCTACATTTTTTACGTAATGAATTTCTTTTTTCCGATGAACTTTGGGTGTAGAGTTGCGCCTAAAATTACAAAACATGTACAACCTAAGAATTCCGGTGCGAGGTCAGTCCGGAATTTTTTCTTCAGAAATACCTTCTATAGGCTTAAAAAATGGGTAAGCATAAGAATAATAAGTTTTTTAATCTTTCTAACGATCTTTCTTTATAATGCACAAAAGATTGAAGACTTCCGGTAAATTTTAAATACCTTCATTGGACAGCGTTTTGTGAAAGATTGCATTTTTGGCGCGTTGCTTTGGAACTAAAAAATCGCTATAGAAGGCCTACGACTCTTTTCCTTGGCTTTTTGAAAAATCGAAAACTTTATTGGGTTCGGCTGCGATTTGCCTTATATGGTTGAAAATTGGAATTTTTTTTAAAAAGTGCTTCAAATTGACCAGAAACTGTTTCGGGGTAATTTCACCCAAAAACTTCAATTTTTGACAGCGTTACCCAAACCGACAACTAACCCCCCCTAGATTTGTCATGCTGTGTACCTATCAGCTACACCTGGCTTTGAACTTCAGGTATAGTATATGGCTTTTGCCAATGTGTGGCTGAAGTAATTGCAGGAAAAATTAGAGCCATTGTTGGCGTTCGAAAAAATTTGTTCCTTTAAAACCGCCTCGAAATGTCCTTTTTTTGTTTTTGTCTTCATTTTGTAAAATTGTGTATAGTATAGTTTTTATAATATCTTTATTCTTTAAATCGTATTGTACGCAATGGATTTTATTACAGTAACCACATTGTTTGTTTCATTTTGTCGCTATAAAAGTGAACAAAAATTGAATATTTGCCCGTTTGCCCGCTAAAACTCGAAACATTCATTGAAGCAGCTGATTTTTGTAGCGCATTGATTTTTAAAATAATCGATGGATTTAGTATACGATTTTTTACAATAACAGGCACAAAAAAATTAAGTCAGAGCATACATACATGCCCATCCGGCGGTGTGGGTGGTATTACCTCCCTTTCCCGCTGAATGGTCTCAGCCAGGTACTCCCGCAATTTTCAGCTGACGGGGCGTTTTTTCATTATTTTTGAGGTCGTAAACAGTAAAAATGTCAAAAATGCTCTTGCGCTTCACACCGGATTAGTACTTTTATGCACTTTTCTACCCAAAAAGCGCCAAAAATCGATCCGGTTTTGTGTTTTTTAGTGTCAAAAGTCATATAATGCAGTCATTATAGAGTAAAAATGCTTTTAAAATGCGAAATTACTACGAAAAGACGTTTTGTAGGCTATTTTGACCATTTTGGTCGTTTAAACAACAAAAAAATCGTGATCGATAAATTTTCCGTCTTGGATTTCTGAGATTTTGCCCCTCCTGCCGACCTTGACCTTGTGCACCTGTGGATCAAGAGGCAGGTATAAAAATCAGCATTAAAAATAGTTCTTCGATTTTCTGAATACTCTGAACGTGTTTTGGTGTTCTCAAAATTACTGATTTCGCCGATAGTTTTGCTATGTAGATTAACGTACATTCAGGCAGACATGTAACAGCGGGATGGATGGGGGATCCGCGCACCTAGAGTTGGTCGCCCCATCCCCCGAAAGTCAGAAAATTTTTGATGCACCCCAATTTTTGTAATTTTTAGTAAAAACTGCGTTTTCAGGCCATGTTTCGGTGTTTTTTTGCTAATTTTGTATAAGAATTGTAGACGATTCAGCCCCCCCCTAAAAAGGTTCGGGGCATACATATAACGCACCACGGGGATCCTTTATCAACCGAAGTCGATCGTCCCACCAATCCTCCAAAGGCTGAGATTTTTTAATTTTCTACTCCTCACCCTCCCTCGATTTTTTAGCGAAATTTGAGTTTTTGTGCCATTTTTGTACTTTCTCACCATTTTTCTCCGAAATGGCCGATTGCCCCGTTTCAAAATGTTGGAGCTGTATGCGAACGCTTCCAGAATAATGCATCCGCAATTCCATTTGCTTTTATGTGTGCGATTTCTTCATTATTTATGTTTCTCTACTTTCTCCCGTTTTATTTTATTCTCATTCTTGCCTCGGTATTAATCCATTCTTTATCTGATTTACGTCATTTCTCGGCATATCTTTTGCGTAAAATTTTTTTAGTTCTGGGAATGTGGCTTATAGATTCGAAAATTTTTAGTTTTTCTGCCTGTGGTCATTTTCGCAACAGCGATTTATCCGTACAAAAGGGGATTTTATTGCGACGATGACTCCATCCGCTATCCTTACCTCGATTCCACCGTCCACAATATTAATTTATACATTTTCGGAATGGTTATACCGCTTACGTCGGTAAAATATTAATTAATTAATTAATTAAGTATTATTATTAATAATAATAATAATAGCATTAATAGTAATTTATTAATTATTTATGTAGTCGTAGAAAATTTTACCAGATTCTGGTGGTGGAGGCGTATCGAACCTACGTTTTCGAACCAAAATATTTGGAGTGTAAAGCAGAGCCAAGAATTTGCGTCCGCGGCAAACCGTGCAGTTTGTATTTGACTAGGATCTACTATTATTTCGGTAATGCTTGTGTACCTATATATGGTCTTGAAATAGTTTACACTTATGGTAACATAATGCTTATGGTAGAATGATATCCCAGAATAGCGGTATGCATATTATAGTTTTTAGTGCGAATAGCTCTGTGAATCAGTAGAATGATAGCTTTAAAATGCAGGATATAAGTTTAGTGTACAATAGGTAGCGCGTTAGCGCGTACCTATAATATACTTGGGTACTACTCCTAACACCACTGGCACCCCATTCCGCTATAATGGGACACATCTGGCGAGGTGCGCTTTTTTCAAAAGATACATGATAAAAAAGATGATTTGCTCTTTTTTGTTTACACTTAATATTGAGTTTGTGATGAGCGTGTAAAGTTTCGGCGTAACATTATAGCATATGGCGATTTTTGGTGGTTTTTTCGCCAGCGTCTACACAACTGTATAAATGTCTCATGCAATTTAATGGTATAGAATTGTAGAGGATAGAATGCTCTATTTTTCGTAAATTTCGCATCAGTTCTTGAAAGAAAGTGTAAAGAGTAAAAAAATCAGTGGGTTTAAAGACAGATTTTTGTTGCGTTTTTGCCTTCTTGATGTCTGCCAACAACTCCGGCTATGTGTTCAATTTTTCTGATTGAAATGTATTACGGCTTAAGTGCTACTCTCTGCGTACTATCAAAATTTTGTGCACTCACTTCGGAGTTAGATCTAGGGATTTAAACTTTACACTCCATTTGATGGTTTAAAACAACAGATTTTGTCTAAGATTTCTCTGCCAACTTTTCCGCTTATAAGTCGGGATAAATTAAATAAAATAGAAGTAAAGTACCTTCTAAGGGCTACACGCCGCAGCAAACCGCGTTTGAAAATGCAACACCGAGTTATTTATGGCGGTGTAAAATGGGCGAAAAACACACGTTTCTTCCCTATTTTGATTAGTAAATATCTCAAATATTTTGCGAACAGAAGTTTTCCACATACAAGCGTAATTCGATTCATCGCTACAAACTGGCCCAAACCGAATTTCTGTACACTCAGTAGGGAGTTGGGTTCAGATTTTTAAAGTTTACACTGTTGAATGGTGGGAAATACGTTTTTGTCCGTTTTTTGTCCACCATTTTCTCCGTTTAGACGTAGGGATAGGTCGAATAAAATAAAAGTGGAGAACTTTCTATGGGCACTACGTCACTGCAAATTGCGTTTATTTATATTAATATTTAGCTTTTTCGGGAGGTGTAAAGTCAAAAATTGGGTGTGTTAAACGTGTTTCTGTCTTGTTTTTTCTGCCAATTTCTCCGGTTATGAATCTGGACCACGTTTTTTGTATTCGGCAAAGATTTTTCCCGGTATACAAAGACATTTTGGGACCGTCTCTGTACATGTACAAACATTTTTGGCAGGACAAATCGTATAAAAGGTGCCACATTCCCAAAACTTTTCGGCGCTTCGCGCCGAAATAAGTTATTCCTATTCTATATATGTATATTTATAATGGCAGGATTTGCTTTTAGGAAGAAAAATATTAAATTTTTTGGCGCTTCGCGCTGTTTTGAGACTATTATTACTAAATTTTGTCCTCAGAAACTCAGAAATTGGCTAAAATGCACTATCAAAGGTCGAAAAACCCTGTTTTACTACACTGAAAACGCTTTTGTACCATATTATTGTACTCAAAAATATGTATGTACAAAGTGTACAAAGACTTTTGGGGACTATCTTTGTAGGTACCTAAACAAAGAGACCTTTTACAAAAAAACCACTGGTCTGGACATGATCTCAAGCCTAAAAATGTATAAGGAATCAAACGTGATTGTCAGTTGGGTGGCTTTATTTACACTCCGCAATGGTGTAAAGTGGTTTACATCTAATATTTATCTGTCTTCAGGCCATTGTTTAGACTTAATTTTTTCATAAATGTTGATCGTAATATCAGAGTAATAATAGAATTACGAATATTACTAAGATCTCCTTTACACTCTATGGTTGTGTAAAGTTTACCACTGCAAACTAACATTTGTTCTAGAGCCATATGGAAGCTTATTTTTTCAAAATGTTCTACGTAACGTCGAGAAGTATGAATCTTTATCTTTACATCCAGTAATTGTGTACAGGTTGCACTATTGATTTATTTTTAATGTGTACTTTACACAATAAATTTATTTTACTTCAAGAGCGTTGCAAAATGTGAATTTTTTATAGATATGTCCCATAAGGTCAGGATTACGAATCTGACTATACGTTTGCTTTACACTTAGTAGTTTACACTGAAAATTAAATTCAGTTTTAGAGCGTTGCAGAAGCCTAAATTTTTTCAAAATGTTCCTTGTAACGTTAAGATTACGAATCTGAGCGTAAGTCTGCTTTTCACCCGATATTTGCGTAAAGTTTATGCTGAAAACGTTTGATCTGTTTAAATAAGGTAAGGTTGTCTTGTTTGAAAAAAGGTAATGGTGATGTTCAGAAGAATATTGTCTTCCACCTTTTTGGACTGCTGTCATTATTGTGGTATGCTACTGTATGTGTTCACTGACTAATTTACTCAAATCATGCTGAATCAAAAGTAGGGTACTAGCAAAGCAAAATGATACAGTAGAACAAAAAAGACGAATATACTTAGGATTGTGGATTATTAAAGATGCAGAAGGAGGGGCTAGGAAAAAGCTACTTATATATGTATATTTGCGCCTAAAGTCGCAAAATCTGCTAAAAATCAGACATTCTCTAAACAACGCAAAAAAATCGAAGTATATTCTGTGGCCCTTGAAAAAGTGTAAGCTTTTTTAAATAATTTCCAATGCTTCACATAAGGGTCTATAAACATAATCTAAAATGCTTACTTTTTGTAAATTGCTTGCAAGTTGCAACGCTGACTTTCTTCGTATCGTGATTGATAGAAAACTAACTGCAATTGTATTTAAAGGTGTTTTATTTTGTTATCATGTGTATCATAGCAAGCAAACCTGGCGTCAATTGATCAGTGCACACAATCGTTGCGGGCATGCAAGTTTATCTACATGTAGTCTGTTTCACTGTATGCTTACGCGTTTCTTAATGCATTCAACCAATAATGTCTTTTATTGTCTTGAATGCATCGATGTTTGCTATTCCATTCAATTGGCTTGCAAAGTCGCTCCTACACTACTCGCCACTGAATGTTTACGCTTTAATAAGCTTCTCGAGCTTGTTAGGGTTATATCTTTAACACGTCCGTTCTATTTCTGCCCACGCACGACCGTCGTGTTAAACATATAAGCCTTAACAAGCTCTATCATCCTATGGAGCATATTAAAACGTAAAGATTCACGGCGAGCACTATAAGTTACTCCATCTAATTTCCCATGGCTTGCTGCTTTTTCAATCGTTTTTTGGTTCAATAGTTTATTTTGATTCGCAGGCCACAGAATATACACCGATTTTTAGCGTTGCTTAGAGAATGTCTGATTTTCAGCAGATTTTGCCGGCTTTTAGGCATATACATAGATAGCTTTTTCCTAGTCCCCTCCTTTTACATCTTTAATAATCCACAATCCCGAGTATATTTGTCTTTATTTGTTCCATCGGTATATTTTCTCTTGCTGGTCAAACAGAATGACTGATTAATTTTTAATAAATAAAAGATTAATTAGTAAAAATCGTCAATTACCATCTAACTGATATGCAGTCCTCGCGACAAAATTTTAACATGTGATATTCCCTAAGGGTTGCTACGGACTGTTATTCTTTTGATCGAGCGTAGGACGGTATTGGGAATGTAAAATGCAAAGTGTAAAATAAATAAATTGCAAATATGTAGTAAATTCCATTTGTAAGATACATAATATAAAATACACTCCAACTCGGATAATGCAGAGCAAACCCAGTATTATGCATCTTTTCCAGAGATAAGGCACACTTTTAGCCTTCTTTCCTTAGGGGTGTCGATTATTCTAGTTCGGCTGTAATAGTAGAATAAATTTTACCAGAATTAAAATAAGCCAACGTCTCGCGTAATTGATTGACGCAGCAATGCAAAACATTTGACGATGATTAATAACCGAATATAATAAGGTTGAACAAATGGACAAATGGGCAAAAAGCTGATAATTGAATACGATGTAATTTTCTTGCTAAGAAATTGGGAACAAGGTCTAGAAGTAAATTTCTCAAAAAATTTAAGAAAGAAGAAAGTCTTATATAACTTCAAAACCAGAAGCTAAAACATTAACATAAGTCTGATAAATTTGACCAGGCTAATCCAAAAACAGTATTTGATTTCCTGAAAATTGTCTACATAAAAAATTATTAAATCTTGAGACAAATTTGATATTTCAAAACCGTCCGATATAAAACATTGGTTCGTTTAATAACAAATGTCGATATTGAAATAAAAAGTGCAGGTCTCGCCATGAAAATCGAACACTTAACCAAAAGTCCTTAATTTTTGCTAGGCGATATTAAACCTATGTTATAACATGGGACGTCGTCGTATGTTTAATCGTTGTTGTGGCAAAAGGCTCTCTGACTATGCAGGGCTAGCTGGCGACCACACCTTATCGTGGGGGTTTGGGGAGTATGCATCCCCCGACAAACCAAAATAACCCCCCCCCCCATAAATCGAAATACCCCCCTCCCATCCAGAATTCAATTTTTAGAAATTTTTTCCGTTTTTTCGCAATTTTTTGATAGCAATAGATAGGGCTCAATGAGAAACGTCGAAAAATGGTGTGTTTTCGCCATACCACCACTTTTAAGGCCATTTTTGACCTTTAAAAAATCTTGTACCCCCCAGAATTTTCTTGCTGCCCACGTATGCTGGCGACTGAATCCCGAAATCATCCAGAAAATTCTAAATACCCAAATATTTATGTTAGGGTAAAAACAGCATTTTCGACATTTTTCGCTCAACCCTATCCATTGGCAAGAAATCTCGGAAAAAATGAAATATTGTACTAAAATTTAATTCTTGAATAGGCTTTTCGAATATTGGGGGTCCAACCTCCCAGACATAACCACCTTTCATAATGTTGGCGCAACATCCTGCATTATAACAAAGACTAAATAATTCTTTGCTAAGTTTTTGGATTGTTTAGCGTCTAAATTTTTTTAAAATTTCGATTTAGTTATAAGTTTCATATATTGTAATAGTAATTTTAATTTTCAATTTTTAGTATATTTTAATTTTGATGAAATATTTGTTTTAATTTCAGATTTATAGATTAAAACAAACTAATTTTTAATAATACATTTTGGATTTAATTTCCAACAAATTTTGGGCACGTTGAGACGAATAATAAACATACCAAACCATACGTGTGATAGCTAGAAAGTTAGGGTGGGGTATCTGGCCATTTTTAGGGGGAGGGGGTGAATGACCTCCACTTTTTGGCCAAGAACGGCCAAAAAACATGTTAAAATGGCCAAAAAATTTCGATTTTTTTAAAATGGGGTGTTCAAAAATTTTCTGGCTTATGGGGATTAGGGGACATCCGGCTTTGGGTCTTCGGGTGGGCGGTCCCCTATCCGCCTCCTGTTACATGTACGCGTCGAACAACAGAAGCTTTAAAATAAAGGTTTTATAAAGAAAAATTTTCGGATTTTTCCTATTCGGCGCCGCCCTCTGCCAAACTTTGACCGACATCGCCAAGTACAGCATTGGTCGTTTGCGCCCGCATTTTTTGGACGTGTGCCAACCGGATTGGTCCAAACTGAGCTGCAATCACACTTACATCGTCGAACCGTATTGCCAGGGTGACCAGCGTTTTATTCGGGAGGCCCGCCTATCTTTCCCATCCGGCCACTCATCTTTCGGCTTCTACTCCATGTTTTTCGCTGTGGTAATTAAATTGTTTTAACTGGCTTAAAATGCGCTTCTTAAGACCATTACAAAATGCATTTCTCGCGACCACCGCGAAATACGTCTGTCACGACCGCTGCGAAATGCATCCCTCGTTACTGCGCAAAATTCATTCCTCGTTACTGCACATAATACAACTGCCGCAAAATTCTCATCTTATGACCGCTGCGAAATCCATCTCTTTGCGACCGCTGCGAAATCGTGTGGGTCAAATTATTTTATTTAGCCGGGGCACGGTGTCCTGCGCGGCCTTGAAATTTTGTGATAGGACTGGGGAGCAGATACGGCAATAGTTTATTAGCTTAGTTTACTTCTGTTATACAGAGGGTTAATCTTTAAGCTTAATTTATCTTAACCGCTTCGTTTGATTGCGGATGAAACCGTTGGATACTTCGCTGCTGATTAGCAGAAAGCTAGCTAGATCGTTACTATGGAGTGGATTTAGGGGGCGGAGGGGCGGCCAAAAAAAGGCTTAGGCTTAGGCTTAGGCTTACCGTTCTCCCCCACCCCTCCAATCCTGGATCTGCCACTGAGTGGATTATGTCTAACACAATACAAAGTATCTACATACTTAACGTCAGGCACACAACACAAAGTAGCTACATACCTAACGTCAGGCATGTAGCTGGCCGTCCTATTTTGGGGGGACCAACATCAATTTTTGGGGAATAAGCCCAAAAAGGCCAAAAATAGCACAAGATAACGTTTAAAAAGTCCTATTTTTCTGCATTTTGGGGGGTCGAATCCTACCCCATACCCCCTGAGATACGTGCCTGCTTCACGTTTACTTCTTGAACGAATGACAACGGGCGGGCGAATATACGGAGTGAGGGATTAAGACTATTTGGGGCGAAAATCGGAGAGCGACCCAACATGATTAGATCATCCAACTTTTATACAACCTTGTATAACACGCAGGTATGCGAAAATCTAATTTAAGAGTTTGCAAAAGAGCGGGAAATAAGATACTCGAACGAAATATGCCACTGAAGCCGTAGGTATTATGAAACGTGTACAAAATGGAAGTAGATACATACATGTAGCGTTTTCGTGATTTGTAAATATAGTACCTAAAAATACTTTTTCAAATTCCACCTTTCCTTTATGTTGCCGCTGCCTTGACAGAGTAGTCGCTTGGCTTTTGTGAATGATAAGAGTGAAAGAAGGCCTTCTGTTTGGCCAAAAATGGCAAATGCTCGTCTCCTATGTAAAGATGGCTGACCATACAAGTTTTTGCCCAAAAGTAGGGGAGGAGTTAAAAAAAGACTTGCGAATGGGTTTGATTTTTGTACGTTGTTCTCTGCGCTATCCAAAAAGCCTTTCTGCTGAGAACTTTTTGCAAGAGCATATTATTTTGGCAGAAATATTAAATGGGAAAACATTTTTTCAATGTTTATTCAAGTATTTAATTACTTCGAAATAAAAGTCATATTGCGGAGCAGTTCTTATTTTTTATCTCTTTTGCGAATTGAATAATTTTAAGTAAAAGATTGTATTCTGTACTGCCACACCATACATGATCTTTGGAAATTGAAGGGAACTAACCCCCTTTCAGAAAAGTTTTCACCCACCCCCGCCCTCCCCAGAAATTTTTTACTCTCCTCCTCCCCAAAATTTGCAATTTTTCTAAAGTACCCTAAAAGTTCGCTATATATATATATATATATATATATATGTATATGTATATATATATATATATATATATATATATATATATATATATATATATATATATATATATATATATATATATATATATATATATATATATATATATATATATATATATATATATATATATATATATATATACAGGGGCGTAGGCAGGATTTTTCTAAGGGGGGGCGGTCCAAAATTGGTGACCCTATATTTAGGGATATGGTCACCGGGGCGCCAAATAAAGTGCATTTTCTGACGTTTGCGAACATGCTCTATCCGTTAAGCTCATAACATTCAATTTTTTCGAAAAATTTTTATTTTCTCCTAATAAGCTATTAAGAATGACGTTTTTTGGCCGCGCTTGGGCCTTAGTGAACGAAAATGATGATTCTACGGCGCGAAGCGCCGAAAATTTTGAGAATTTTCGACAACATGATGCCAATTTTCACGCATTTCCTAACCTCTCCAAAATTATTTTTGGGCTAAGGGGGGAGCAGCTATAAAAAATGACGTTTTTTTGGCCGCGCTTGGGCCTAATTAAACGAAAATAATGATTCTACGGCGCGAAGCGCCGAAAATTTTGAGAATTTTCGATAAAATGATGCCAATTTTCTTGCATTTCCTTACCTTTCCAAAATTATTTTTGGGCTAAGGGGGGGCGGCCGCCCCCGGCCCCCCCTGCCTACGCCCATGTATATATATATATATATATATATATATATATATATATATATATATATATATATATATACAGGCCCGTATCCAGGGGGCGGGGGGGCCTGCCCCCCCCGAAATGGGAAAAAATTTTGTTTTTCCCAAGGGGGACCCTTGGGAAAAATGAAAAATTGGCGAAGTGCGTCTGAAACACCGCCAAAACAGGTTTTTAGCGTACTTTTGAGCTAGTAAACTCAAAATTTTGCGGCGCTTCGCGCCGGATTTATTGTTCATGTATAGTTTTGTCTTCTAAACCGCTAAAAGTCGTTCAAATTTGAGATAGACATAGAGAGCATGTCAATTTTTTTCCAGCGCCAGATTCATTCTTCAGCTATAGTTTTTGCCTTCTAGCTCACTCAAAACAGCTCAAATCTGAGTTATGACATGGAAAACATGCAATTTTTCCAGTGCTTCGCGCTGTATTTATTGTTTATATATGTTTTTTTGTCTTCTAGCCCGCTCAAAACCGCTAAATTTGAACTTGACATGCAGAATATGTCAATTTATTCATTATCTGTATTGTTTTTCCTGTAAAGCACAATGATTAAGTGCAAAGGCAAGAGATTAGAAATAATTCGTCGATTAAGTGATGAGAAATCAGCTTAATTGATGGATTTGCCGTATATCAATATGAAATGGAGTGAAAAATTCTTTTAATTTTTTTTAAATCTTTCTTCACCATTGTATTGAGCTCGTCGATATACGCTCAAAACTGCCTTTATTTTCGCCTATGTCCTAATGGTTCTCGGGATATCTGGTCTCAAAAATTTTCGGCCACCCTCCGAAATAAAATCCTGGATACGGGCCTGTATATATATATATATATATATATATATATATATATATATATATATATATATATATATATATATATATATATATATATATATATATATATATATATATATATATATATATATATATATATATATATATATATATATATATATATATATATATATATATATATATATATATATATACAGGGGCGTAGGCAGGATTTTTCTAAGGGGGGCGGTCCAAAATTGGTGACCCTATATTTAGGGATATGGTCGCCGGGGCGCCAAATAAAGTGCATTTTCTGACGTTTCCAAACATGCTCTATCCGTTGAGCTCATAACATTCAATTTTTCCGAAAAATTTTTATTTTCTCCTAATAAGCTATAAAAAATGACGTTTTTTGGCCGCGCTTGGGCCTAAATGAACGAAAATAATGATTCTACGGCGTGAAGCGCCGAAAATTTTGAGAATTTTCGATAAAATGATGCCAATTTTCATGCATTTCCTTACCTTGCCAAAATTATTTTTGGGCTAAGGGGGAAGGGCGGCCGCCCCCCCTGCCTACGCCCATGTATATGTATGTATATATATATATATATATATATATATATATATATATATATATATATATATATATATATATATATATATATATATATATATATATATATATATATATATATATATATATATATATATACAGTGGTCGCCATGAAAGATGACGCGCCATCACCCTCAGAATTATAATGGATGGTGCGTCGCGAGCGCCGCATTACGTCCATCATGCGCCATCATCTCTTTTTTCTATTCAGCGCCATTAACCTCCATCATCCCGTTAATCTGGCGATGCGGACGGCGCAATTTAGCTATTAATAGCACCAACAAGGTAGCGCGCACGTGAATGCTGGCGCGCTTCCTTCTTGTTGGTGCTATTAATAGCTAAATTGCGCCGTCCGCATCGCCAGATTCACGGATGATGGAGGTTAATGGCGCTGAATAGAAAAAGAGATGATGGCGCATGATGGACGTAATGCGGCTCGCGACGCACCATCCATTATAATTCTGAGGTGATGCGCGTCATCTTTCATGGCGACCACTGTATATATATATATATATATATATATATATATATATATATATATATATATATATATATATATATATATATATATATATATATATATATATATATATATATATATATATATATATATATATATATATATATATATATATATATATATATATATACATATATATATATATATATATATATATATATATATATATATATATATATATATATATATATATATATATATATATGGTTTAATTTATTCGAAGTTTTGAAGTTTTATATCGTTTTTGTGCTCTAAAAAGATTGAGCATCAACAGCAACGCCAAAAAACTTCCTTTTCGAAGCGTATTCACCATTTTTGAACCAAAACAAGACACTTTCAAACAGCCGCCTGAATTACCATGCTGTGCATGTCTCTTCTACACCATTCATTTTATCCGCGTTCAATTATCCTAAATATTTTTAAGGGAGATCCTTGGAGTGACTAAATTCACTGGAATGTCAACTCATTTATTTATTTGTCGAAGCATCAAATGTGCGATATGCTTTTTAAAACTTTGACGATTAAATTTAGTGTTTAGCCTACTTTGCAAAACTTTGCTTCATTACTCGATGGGCCATTTTAAACCAGCCTATTTTAATCATTAATCAATTCTATAGATTTTTCACTCCAATTTATGTAACGTTTTATTCGTATTTTGTTTAGTTATTCCATTTTATCAATTGAGTTTTATTTTCTCAAGTAGTTTTGCTCTTTCGATAAGTTTTTTCATCCTGATGACACTATTTAAAACAAGTTTTTTTCTTAATTTTTACAGTTTCAGTCGTCTAATTGGATACCGACGATTTTAGTGCCTATCAATAAGATGATAAAACGCGAATCTTAAAAGTTCCATTTGTGAAAAGTTGTAGACGGTGTAAAGCAACGGAATTTTAAAATAAAATTTGCTATTAACAAATTGTAAACCATATTTTCCTCAGATGATTCATTCTTCGAATTACGTTAACGATAATTTGGACGTTTTAGGTTTTAGTTATTGAAAAGGTGTTTTTCTTTAATGAGAAGGTGAATCGAGTTCTTTTCAAATTTTTTTTGTAATTTTTTTCAAAACAAATTTTTTTAAAATTTTTTTTAAACGGCTCTTGCCAATTATCGTTAGCTGGAAGCATTTATTTAATTTTTTAAAGCTTCGAAACGACTTTTATATTAAGGTCGAAAAACGAATATTCATTTTGTTTGCTGAAGACTATAATCATCATTCTATGTGAGAGTTTTAATTATCGTCGGCGAAACCACTTTAAACTTGGATAACAAACGGAAAAAAACGCAATGCTTTATTTGTCGATTTAGTTATACGATTAACGGGACGATAATTCGATTATCGTCAACGATTGAGCCAGTTTTGTTAATAATTAATGGGACGATATTCTAATAATCGTTAACGTTTTCTTTCGGCTTTCTAGAATCCTAAAATGAACGGTAATCCAATTATCGTTAACGTTTCGTATAGACCATTTTTGTTGTATAGTTAATGGGATGATAACCTAATTATCGTTAACGTTTTGTGTCAGTCTTGTTCATAATTGGCGAGACGATATTTTAATTATCGTTGATGTTTTTTATCGGTTTTTTAATATCGTTAACGCGCGAGACGATAATGTAGCTGGCGTTAACGTTTTATACCGGTTTTGTCGTATAATAAGCGGAGGGTAATCCGATTATCGTTAACGAAAAAGGGGACGATAAATGTCTCGGCAGGATTTACAGTTTTTCCTAATGTTGCCAAGAGAAGACCTTTTTTAGCCTATTGTCTCTTTATTTAAAAAGTTTGGTTTTTGTCTAAATATCTGTCTTTCAATCAAATTCGTCTTTTATCAATTTATTTTTGTGTATGCTGATTTAAATTGTTTTTTACTCATTTAAATTATTTTTTTATTTTATTCTTTTTTATTTATTTATTATTATGTAAATCTTTTATTTTTTTATTCATTTTTTATTTTTGTTTATTCAAATAAAAAACAATTTATTTAAATTGTTTTTTATTTATTTTTTATTCATTTTTTTATTTTTTTTATTTTTTATTCATTTTTTATTTTTTCATTTTTCATTTTTTATTCATTTTTATTAATTTTTTATTTGAGTTTTTTTCTTTTTATTCATTTTTTTATTTATTTTATTCATGTTCGTTTTTTATATATTTTTAATTTATTTTTTGTTTTTTCTTCTAGTACTACCTGCAAGCGCAACTGGTTTGGCCAATGGCCAGTCGCTTGATTAAGTGCGTGTTGCAATTTGTTTTCATTTGCGTCGCGTTTGGGACGGCTTTATCTCGCATCTCCGACTACAAGCATCACTGGAGCGACGTTTTGGCTGGTTCGCTGCTGGGCATCGTTGTTTCGACTTTTGTCGTAAATTTTAATGCTTCAATTTAATTCTAATCTAGAACGTCTGAAATTTACACCGCAATGCAATCCTAAAGTTCACTTCAATTTTTGTCAAAAATTGCAACTTTAACCTTTTTTCACAAAAGATTTTAATCTTATCTTTATTATTATTATTTACTATAATGTAAGTATAATTAAATATATATAATAAATATAATATAATTTATATTAATTTTTGTTTTTTGTTTTTGTTTTTTTTCATCAATTTTTGTCAAAAATTGCAACTTTAACCTTTTTTACAAAGATTTAATTTTTATTATTATCATGTACTACAATGTAATTATAATTCTACAGTAAGATTCGACTTTACACTGCTCTTTTTAGTTTCTTAGCTTTTAAATTCGTTTTAATATCACCAATGATAAACTTGCAGTCTTAATCGTTGATTTTTCAATATACGCTTCGCTTCGACGATTAAATAGAATGAAATTGTTATCCGACTTGAGCTGAGCTAATTTACAACATGTCTTCTTTTCGATAATTTTCAATCTCGCGAAATGCAGTTGAGGAAAAAATTAGCATTTTCGCTTACATAGACAAATGCGCAGGAGCCTATCGATAAAGTATTAATAAAGCGCAATGGTGTAAAGTAAGCCATCAGGTGGCCGAGCTGTTAACACTTTACACTGATGTCTTTCTTCATTCTTCTACGTACATATGTACATGTTTCATCCTGATTTCTTCGAAAATTATGCAACCGCGTAAATTTAGTCGAGAAATTTATTCGATTGTAAAGTATTTTACACTATACTTAGTCTAGACTACGTTTCTGAGAGACTCATTATAGTGCAATATTATTATTTTGTTTTCAGATTCAATATTGATTAGGAAATTGTATATTTTTCGGACTTGCATAATACGTTATTTAAAATACATTTTTTGCCTGTTTAAATTCTGATTACTCTTGTTGCTTATTTATTTCGTTTGCTGCAAGATATTTGCTTTAAACCATCAGCTTACGCTATCTTCTGGTAATTTGTTAGCTTAATGGAATTTTGTTCGCTTGAACAATTAATCCCGAAAAATATTAAATGTGCATTATGTTATATATTTTACGTAACGTTTCTGTGACGGAGAATAATTATCCTACAGTATGCCTCAATTAAGCATCAGACGACAATATTTAACGTAGCTCCTAAAATAGCTAAATTTTGTAACTTCTCTAATTATGATAAAACGTTCAAACGTGACGTATAAGTTCAAATTCAGTTTAAAATAGGAGATTTCTGCGCATTAGTCGATTTCTTGAACCCGTAAATTGAGTGTAAAAACGATTCAAACAATGGTTTACACTTTAGCGCTCATTTCGTTATTTCTTACTTTACACAGCTCAAAATTTCGGTAAGTAGATTCCGTTAGAATATAAAATAATTGATAACGAACTTTGAGTGTATAATAAAATGCGATATCCTCTGCTGAGTCCGCGATCTAAATGATTTATTCGATTGTAAAGTACTTTACACTCTTCATATTTAAGACAATTTTTTTGATGGGCCTGTTCCGCCATCCGAAGCAACAGGTTGTCTATCGCGGACTCGTAGCCCCGGACGTGGAGACGCTGAAAACTATGGCCCACGTTTCGTCGCAATCGCAACAATCCGTGTAGAATCTGAACCGGGCCCCCAAAAAACCCATTTTACGGCCCATTTTCTCATGTCATATTTTTCGTTTGCTTTTTTGGCTCTTCGATCGTTTCGTTCGTTCGTCCCGTTCTACGTTTGCCAAAATATTCAAAAAAAATCCGCCGTTTTATTTTTATTACATTGTACTGACCGGCGGCGTCTCGCGCGTTGATGTAAACCATCCGGTAAGTTTAGCTTTTTTACACGACTGTAGTGTAAACTTACGTTTTTTTACACCCGGTGAAGTGTAAATACATGTGTTATTATACTGAAAATTGGTCGTATTAGTCTACTTTTTTCCTATGTTACCGTAGACGATTAGCTTTGTTGAAACGTAGCTCTGCCTTATTTCTCTGCCACGTTTAGTCATTGTTTGTTTACAACGCTTCGGCATTACTTCTGTTCGCGTTAGCGATTGACGTACTTTAGATTAATTGATTTTAGCAGATTCACTGAATTATACCTACACGCGAAATTAAGGCTATTCCTTAATTTATATAAAATAACTCGGTTTAATTTAGAACATTAAAAGGCACTGATCATTTGGTTTACACTATTTTAAGGCCCGCTCGTTAACGGAGATGGAACTAATAACCTGCAGATCAATATTGTCATTTTCAACCCATCGGATTAAGTTTAAAAAATCTGAAAAGTTCCGTAATTTTATTGTAGAAAATTTAGTTTTCGAATGGTTTACACGGTGTGCTGTAAACAGCTATGTACCTTTGAGCCGTGTTCGGAGTTATAACCATGCATGATCTTGGGGGTTTACCCCTCCCCCCCCAGAAAAATTTTCACATTCCCGCAAAAATTTTTGAACCCTTCCCTCCCCCCAGAATTATCGGTTTTTTTATAGTTCCCTAAAAATTTTCTACAAGTTTGTAGAAAAGATGCTTTTTATGCGTTTCTAGCTATCTATTTGCTCAAAAGTGCCAAATTTTAGGCGCTTGGCGCCATCATACTCGTGTTTTGACTATATTTTGTCGAATTTGTTCCGAGTTTTTTTATTTTTCTAAAATTTATTATGTTTTTAGGCTCTTTAAAGATAGAGTAGCGTCAGAAACGCTGAAAACGATATTTTTGACGCCTACCTACCATTTTTGGACCTAAAAAAGGCACTTTATAAATTCAACCCCCCATCCCCCAAATTCCCATGCTGTGCATATACGGTTATAACTCGGAGTTTTCTTGACTGTACATTTTTGGCTTTTCCAATGATACGATACTGAAAAAGTCCCGCTTTACACTTTAAATACGAAGCAACATAATTTATTGAGGTTTGTCAAATTTAAGGTGTGTTGTTCAATTCATCCGGTTCTCAGACTGAAATTCTTCTGAATAAAAGGAAAAACACGCTTTTAGCTTGATTTTTCTGCGTCAATTCGGGCATTTCAGTCGAATTAGCATGTGGGCTTTTTATTTCATGGCGTTTTTTGTCGTACGTAGATTCGCACTGTCGTTTAATGGTCGACTTAATCGTTAAACCGGTTGCATTAGTCGCTTCATTTCGCTTACGAATATTTGAAATTTGTCACGTAATTTTAACGTGTAGCTCTATCGTACTGCAGGGGCGGATTTAGACGGGGGGCGGGGGCGGCCGCCCCTCTCCTCCCCATTGGCCCAAAATATTGCGCGAAATTGAGGATTTTTGAGCGATTTTTAGCGGTTTTCGGGTTAAAACGCTTAATTTTTCCGCCCAAGTTATGGTTCCGCCCCCCCCCTACTTGGGAAAATCCTGGATCCGCCACTACTGCGTTGTTGTTCGAATTATTCGACGATAACACATTGTTCTTTAAATAATTTTCGAATTTAAGACAACCATTTGCTCCAGAAATGTCGTTAATCGGAAAGCGAGTACTAATCTGCAATGTAGTTTACACTACGGTCGAGTTTACGCGATCATAAACATTGACTAACTTCGAATTCAAGGCGTTCGTCTCGCCCAAGATGTCGCGAATTTGGAGCGGACCTTAGGAGGGAGGCACCAAAGCTTGGGGGTGCAAGGTTTTTTCGAATCTCAAAAATGGCCTTAAAAATGGTAGTATGGCGAAAAAACACCATTTTTCAAAGTTTCTCATCGAGCACTATCCATTGGCATCAAAAAAATTACGAAAAAAAAAATTTCAAAAATTGAATTCTTGGGAGGGGTTATTTTGGTTTCTGGGGGTTGCACACACCCCCACGCCCAGGTATGGTGCGGACTCTAAGTCTTCTAGTTCACTTTATCCACTATCATTAATTTGAAGTCATGTACTAATCCGCGGCATGCTTTACACCACGGTTGAGTTTAAACTCCTTTATATCAACTAGCTCTTAATCGAAGATTATTGTTTCGCGTAGGCTGTCATCCGCAATTTGGTTTACACTAAAAATTCGTTGTATTTGCGTACCCTTAATTTGATGTTTCGTCCCAATTGTGATAAGCGAATAAGGTTTACGATTTCGTCCGATGCCTCCTTCAACCTTATTAAATGTGTTGTAAAATGGGGTTTTTCCGAGCATGATTTTTCCAACATGTTCGGTTCATTTATAGATTTTTTATTTTACAATAAATCTCGCGTGTCCTCGAATTGGCCCTCCTGTTCATATCGTTGCTTACTTATTACATCTATTCATCGCGTAAAGTTTAGCCTGTTTCTTAAAAGTAGTCTTATTTGTTGTATCGTCCGCCAACGACTCGACCGATTTGCATAGATCTTTGTACTATGTTAAAATTGTGGTCCTGTATAAATAAAATCAAAACATACATACAATCCATACGTGGGCAGCAAGAAAATTCAGTGGGTGCAAGATTTTTTGAAGGTCAAAAAATGGCCTTAAAAATGGTGGTATGGCGTAAAGACACAATTTTTTTATTGCGAGAAAAAATTTTCAAATATTGAATTCTGGGTGGGTATCTTGGTTCCTGGGGGACTGCATACCCCACGCCCAGGTGTGCATACAATCTCATTTGCGTTTCATTCTTGCGTACGGTCGACGTAGATTAACAAAGGTGATTTTACGTCGTCGGAAGTTTGTAGTGAGAGGCGAATATTTCTTTTATATTCCCATCTAATTGTATTGATTACTTGAAATACAATTGGAATAAAAATTTTTTTGCCTATCATTGCTATTTTGGGGTTCAGAAGCTCAAACCCGCTTTTGCATATAATGCTCAGTAGAACGAAGTTCTTTGCAATCGATACTTTTATTCGGTTCGCGTGACTTTTAGTCAGTTTTCACGCACATAAACTTTCGTGCCTAAATTTTCAAAATATTTTGACATCACGTAGAACAGTGTAATAAAAAATTGAGCTTTTGTCAGGCTCTATCAAAAGTTCATTGGCAGTGTAGTGTAAATTTTACACAACCACCGAGTGTTAAGAAGATTTTAATCGGATTCGTAATTATTATATTACTCAGATATTACGATGAACCTTCATGAAACAATTAAATTTCCCCAATGGCCTGAAGTCGATCCAATATCAGATGTAAACCACTTCACACCACTGTTGATTGTAAACAAACGCGCCCAACTGGCATATCACGTTTGATTTCTGGTACATTTTTAGACTTGAGATCATGACCGGAGAAGTTTACAGAAAAAAAAGACTGAAACACGTTTGACACCCAATTTTTTTACTTTACACGTCCAAAAAGCTAAATATTTATGTAAGTAAACGCAATTAGCTGTGACCTTAGGTGGGCGGCACCGAAATTCTGGTGGGTGAAGGGGGTGAAAAAATTTTCAAGGGTCAAAAAATGGTCTTAAAAGTGGTCGTATGGCTGAAAAAACACCATTTTTTGACGTTTCTCGACGAGCACTATCCAGTGGCATCAAGAAATCGCTAAAAAAAGCAAAAAAAATCAAAAATTGAATTCTGGAAGGGTGTTTTGATTTCCGGGGCAGTATTCCAACTTCTGGGGTGCAAACCCCAACCCCCCCCCCCATATGCCCGTGTGGCTGTGACGTGTGCCCCATAAAGAGTACTTTTATTTTTATTTTATTTGTCCTATCCCGACTTCTAAACGGAGAAAGTGGCAAACAAAAAATGGACTAAAGCGTATTTTCCCGCTATCCACCACATGTAAACTTTTAAACATTTGAACCTAACTCGTGTGTAAAGAAATTGGGCTTTTTTATAGTTCGAAGCCTTTAAATTGTAGTACGTTTCCTTGCGGAAAACTTTAGTTCCGCAAGATATTTGAGATATTGGCCAATCAAAAAAAGGGTAGAAAACGTTTTTTTGCCCTAGGTTAAACCCCTTATTTCGAACTTAACAGCTACATAAGTAATTCAAAATTGAGTTTTTTAAACGCGGTTTTGAGCAACGTGTAGTTCTTCAAATGTACTTTATTTTTATTTTTCTTTAATTTATCCGAACTTATAACCAGAGAAGATGGCGTGGAAATCTTGGACAAATCCTGCTTTTCACACCATCCACTAGTGTGTAAATTTTAAAACCCTTGATCTGACTCCATATTGAATGTACAAAAGTATGCTGGTTTAGCAAAAAGTAGCCCTTGAGCCGTAATACATTTATATCAGGCAAAATTCTTTAGGACTTATAACCGGACTTGTTGGCAGACATCAAGAAGGTAGAAGGCAAAAACAAGCAAAATCTGTCTTTACATACGTGATTTTTACACTGTTTACACTCCCCATCAAGAATTAATGCGGAATTTAAATAACGAAAAAATTTCCTAGAATTCTATGGAATTAAATTGTGTGGAGCATTTACAGAGAGTTGTGTACATGCGGCAGAAAAACCACCCAAAATTTGCTGTATGTATGTCATAATGTTATGCTAAAACTTTACACGCTCATCACAAAGTCAATATTAAGTGTAAACAAAAAAAGAGCGCATAATCTTTTTTTAACATCTAACTTTTAAAAAACTGCATTCCAGATGTGTCCTGTTATGACTGTATGGGGTAGACATGCTATATTGGGGCGCCTTAAGTGGTACCTATGCGCTAACGCGCTACCTATGATCAGGTACCTCAGCGAAAAGCTAAGGAAGCGATGGTTTCCGTAATCACCCGTTCATAGACAATTGGCTAATCTTTAAACGACGCGGCCGCTTCTTGAGCGCTCTTTTCTGTGAGCTATGTACATACATACATATCCTACACATACGGTCATTTAAGTCGAATCGGAACTACAAATGTGGACATATGCCAAGCAGAGACTGAAAGTTCTGACCTTACTACTCTGAAAAAACCAAAAATTTTGAAACAGACGGTAGAAACACCCTAGAGCATGCAACCATACGTGGGCAGCAAGAAAAATATGAGGGGTGCAAGATTTTTTGAAGGTCAAAAAATGGCCTTAAAAATTGTGACTGGTATGGCGATAAAAACACCATTTTTCGACGCCTCTCATTGAGCACTATCTATTGGCATCAAAAAATTGCGAAAAAAACGAAAAAAAATTATTGAATTCTGGGGGGTATTTTGATTTCTGGGGGGGAATATTTTGGTTTCTTGGGGGGTGCATACCCCTATCCCCCCACGCCCAGGTGTGGTTTAGACCTCCAGAATGAAATAATTGGCAATTTTATCTATAAAAATGAGACAAAGTGGAGGCGAAAAACGGATGTAAATTGAAAATTTCTCTCATAAGTGCTCAAGATTGACCAGAAACTGTGTAATAATTAGGGACCGGATTTTTATGTGCAAAATAATCGTGAATTATGTGCTAAAAAATGGCTAATTATGTGCAGAATTATGTGCAAAAATGATGGGTTTTTTTCGTCAAATGGAGCTTTTTTATTATCATAAATGTACATCAACATAATCTAAAACGTACAAAAATACATTTCAATCAAACAGAAATTTGTTGAACATAACAACGTTCAACATTTCAATATAGTGACGCTTTGTATATTTTTCCAAAAAAGATTTCTACTCTGACGAATTCAATTTAAACAATGGTATAACAGAATGGATAAAAGCTCGAGTCAAATCTAGCTCAAATTCCTTGTTAGCTTTTAAGGCTACTTCTGAGTTACAAAGCGCATCCGCAATAAATGATTGTTTAGAGCTACCATCGGATTTTGGAAGTAAATTTTGGTGGCGTGAACTTTTGAGATGCTGATTAATCAAGCCTTTTTAGTGCTTTTCATCAACTCGAATAACATAATCGCATAGATCACACTTCAAAATGGTTTCATCCGTAACAATTCGATCAGATGCAAAATTTTTTGCCAGAGCCTTAAGTTTAAATGAACTAATTTTTGGCATCTTTCAAAATCGCTCGCAAGCAACCAAACATTTATTTTTTATTCGCGTACCTAACCTAGAGTAAATACCTGGCAAAAGTAAATGCTGAAAGCAATGTAACTTGATTGTGCAAAGTCTACAAATTGTTTTAAATGCAAAATTATGTGCGATTTTCTTAAAATAGTATTTTATGTGCAATTATGTGCAAAGGCAGCCAATTATGTGCAATTATGTGCAAACAACATGGCCCCCAATGCTTCAAAAACATGTTTTTTGAGCTTTTCCAGCCTTCCTGAGCTTCGCTGAAGCTTTAAAAAAATTATGTGCAGCACATAAAAATCCGGTCTTTAGTACTAATGTAGTTTTAATGCTGTTTTAGCACTTATACCAGCTTTTGAGGTTATTTTGGCCAAAAAAGGTCAATTCTTGACCCTCTTAACCGCCTGACCCTCAGATCGGTCATGCTGCGCATCTGTGGATGGGATTCACTAATTAATTTTATTTCAAAAAAGGACGACACGATAAAATGCTTATCAAAAACCGCGGCATCATGACAACCGCAATCTTTTTAACCGAAAAGGTACCTACAGAACGAGTAAAATATAGAAACTCGTTAATGGGCATAGTAAGCGAGTAAAAGTGCATAGAATTATGTCGGATATGCCGAAAATTGAACATTTTTTGAATATATTCATATTTTAGAGAGCCTTGCTTCGTTTTTTTATCTTGGTGACAAAACTGACTATATATACACAAGCAAGAAAATAAAATTTGGCATAAAGGATACACAGAAATCATGGAAATTTTAACGAAATTCATTACAAAGCAGCTACATGGACTTTCTGCGCCCTGCCAGAAGGATCGACGGCGCAGCCCCAATCAGTCCTCGGGATCCAGCGTTTAACCGTCGACCGGCAAGCCGGATTAGGAAACAGTTCGCTGAAGATTCTGCGGTAGAAAAACGCCTCTTTCGAATCCGGCGTATCCTCGGGATAAAGGTCCTTGGCTTTATTGAAATCTTCGTCTGACACCTTCAAATTTCAGCTAATTCTCACTAATAATCGCTGTTTAATGTTATAGATAACCCTTGTTACAAAGGGATCACGCACCATAGAAGTGGATCCAGAGACTAGATCGAAATCTAGTCATCAGTGGGATAACAAAAGTCAATAAAGACACGTGGCTTCTGAACATGAGAATTTCGAAAAATGTCATTAACTTTGCATGATACTGAAAACCGATTGAAAAAAAAAATCATTTAAACATTCAAAAACGTGTAAGAAATGCGATCTCCTACACGCGCAACAAATGTTATAAAATCAAGAAATCAAACTTTTCTACCAAAATATAGGTCGATATGTTTTCTTTTGCTTAAAAACACGTGTTTCAATAAAAAGAGGGTACTGACTGAGAAGCTTGAAACATAAGGATTTCAGGTCTTATCCGCAAAAAAACAGGCAACTAGATCGCGGAGCTAGAGCTTGGTAAAACTAATCGATAAATAAATAAAGATAATAACAATTTTTTTTGCACGATCTCAATCGCATGAAGAAGCTGTCTTATGGTCACGCTTCGAAAGTGTTTTGTTCCCTCTAAAACTTTTCGTGTACTCTTCTCACGATAAGGGGCAGAAACGCTGCCAATTTGCGCATTTGACGCAAATTTTTCCAGCGAAATTTCAAAAAAATTGCTGGCGATCGAAGATCGCTAAAACCTTAAGCAGAGCCCTGCAACGATGGCCAAAGATCATTACAAATTACAATTGGACATTCTTTATCTGGCAAACTATGTTGGGTCAATGGAAGCCGGTCGGCCTACGGACCCCCTTCAATCAGCCTCTGAAATCATGATCTCAGGTGCTCCGATTTTCGCCTAAACACATACATGTTAAGAAAAATAGCGAAAAGACTTCGGTTAAAAAGCATTCACAGTTTCGCGGGACATTTCAGATTTTTCATGCGAATTTCGTTCTTTTGGAAATTTAGCTATAAAAAGCATGTTTCCGAACGTCTTTAGTAAATTTTAGTTCTCCTGATTACTTCCGATGTTCCCAAAACGAATATAAGAATTTCGCTCAAAATCCTCTTTTTCGGGCAAATTAATGCAAAATCTAAGTATAGCTTACAAAAACGTAGTAAGAAAACCAACCTCGTCAGTACAATCTATTCTTAGTGACGCAGACTTCTAAGTTCAAAAGCAATGTGATGTGACTACACACTAACAGTCCTATTTATCGATTTTTTTGCATATTATTTTCACGTTATTTGCACTTCTTACCAAACATCTTAATTATTCAATGCAGTTTATACCGATTTTGAATGTTACAGTATCAAACAACCGAGCCAAGACTATAATTCATTTTACCTGACTTTCTGCATAAGCTTTCAACGAATCGATCCACGAGTATCCCACTCCGTCGCTGAACTGCTCTTTTTGCCGCCACAAAATATGCGGGGGTAAATAGGGGTCCTCCGGGTCGTCAAACGCCTTCCTCATCACGTACTTCTCAATACGCTCGCCCTCGCGACACATTTTTTCTATCGGGTCGAAGGTCATCGCGACGTCCAGAAAATCCCGGTCCAAAAATGGCACTCGAACCTTTGAAGCAAAGCAAAAAATTCGAGAGAAAATTAAAAATATCGAATTTTTAGACCAGGCGATTCTTGGGGAAAAGATTTAAAACGACACAAATTTCCGGGCAGAAATGTCGCAGTGGGCCAAAACTAATGTACGAGACTGGGAAGTTTTAGAAAGCTAATTCGACTCATGGAAGTTTTCAACGTGGCGACACCACGGATACTTACAAAATAATCAATCGACAAGACTTTTAATTCAAGTTTAGCCTCCGACCATAGGTGGGCAGCAACCGAAATTCTGGGGGGAGGGGTGAAAAAAATTTCAAAGGCCAAAAATGGTCTTAAAAGTGGTCGTATGGCGGAAAAACACCATTTTTCGACGTTTCTCATCGAGAACTATCCAATGGCATCAAAAAAATCTCTAAAAAAGCAAAAAAAATTTTCAAAATTTTGAATTCTGGGGGGGGGGTATTTTGATTTCTGGGGGGGGGGTATTTCAACTGCTGGGGGGTGCATACCCCCCAATCCCCCCCACGCCCATGTGTGCCTTTGACCATTTTTCATTGTTATCACGAAAATGCTTATCGCAAAACCGCAAGGAAGGCAAAAAAAATTAGCAATACGTAAAATATATTGCCTCTATTCCTGCAAACAATCTTGTAGAAAACATTCAGGTTTTGGCCTTACGTCTCAACAATAATTTTTGACTTTTTATCCAGAGAGACGAAAAGCTTAGAAATCAGGTGACCCTCAGAATAGGCGACTTTGCGAGTTTTTCGAAAAAAAACATTTTTGGCAAGTCTTATACGAAGAATGCGCAACGCAACCACTGGCGGATTTAGAGGAGGGGCGGGGGAGGGGCGTCCGCCGCCTGTCGTCAAAAAATATTTGGGCGCAATGAAGACTAGGCGTATATTTTGATTATTTTAGCCATTTTTATCATGATTTTTCAAATTTTCCGGACTCCGCGCCGAGGTAGTACCTGCTCATTAATTACAATACTGACTCTCTTGGTACTCAAAAAAATTTAAACTTACGTCAAAAGAGTACTTTAGCACAGGACAAAGATTTTGTAGTTCGCACATCGATTTCTCGAGTGTTTTTTGGCGATTTGTGTCGGATTTCTGCATTCGCTTTGCTAGTTTTTTTATTGAAAACTTTGCAAAACTTCGAAAATTTTTCACTTCTTTTGTATGAAAAATATTCTGCCTATCAAAAGACAGCGAAAAACCCGGTACTCTACGCGTAATATACGAATTGTTGGACAAAGTGTGACACTTTGAAAAAGTTTGGTTCCGACCATTCATGGGCGTGGAGGGTCTGGACCCCACACACAGAGCTAAAAAACTCCCCGCAGATTTTTGTAGACTTCTACCCCCCAGAAGTTTCTTGCTGCCCATATATGGTTCCACCCCCCTTGACAGAAAATGCTGGATCCGCCTCTGAACGCAAGAAAAAACAGAAACGGGATGTGAAAAATAAAGTAGCAGTCAGGGAAACAGACTACGAGTAGAAACATCAGGAATCAAAAGAGGTAAAATCACATTCAAAAATAATACGTCACTCCTTAATCATTTTTTAAATCAAGCGTTAAAGCAGTTTGACAGATCAGGTCATAAAGCCACTTTGAGTTTAAAGCAATACATTGAGGAAGGTCAAATAGAATAGATACAATATAGATAATGTATTGAAAAATATAGATGAAATATATAAAAATATATAAAAATACGTAAAAAAATATATCAAATAAATAGATAAAAATATATCAGCAATGTATAAAAATATAGACAAAAATAGCATAAATATAAATAGCTTAGACAAATAATCACTTTATTGAGAACCGAGAAGTTCACCTGTCAAATTACAGCTCATAAAACCTAAAATTTTACGCTTAGAAAAATTAAAAAGAAAAACAAAGAAAAATTCGTTTAGGAAACAAGCATGTAAGCTACGATCGACATTCACCTCCAATCCCCAGGCAGCCGTTGATTTATTGGCCCTGAGGCAATCAGACAAGTGCAAATTTTTGATACGTTTCACGCATTCTTGCTGAAATTCGACTTCGTTGGGCGCCTGGTGGAAGTACAAATAGCCGCCCAATATTTCATCGGCCCCTTCGCCCGACAACACCATTTTGATGCCCAACGCTTTGATCTTGCGGGCCATCAAATACATGGGCGTGCTGGCCCGAATCGTTGTGACGTCGTACGTTTCCAAATGATGAATCACTTCGGGCAGTCGGTCGATACCGTCTTGCACCTCGAAATTAAATTCGTGGTGCGCCGTGCCCAAAAAATGCGCCACTTCTCTCGCAGCCTAAAAATAAGAACCACAAATGAGTCTAAACGCTGAGCTTGATTAAAAACGGCTTCATTATTTTTTATTTTATTGTTTTAATTATTCTATAATATTTTATTAATTTTATTTGTTTATTACCAGTAAGATTTCGTCAAAAGTGTGAATAAATTAATGGCAGACCTACATAAGCTTCCGGCGTTTAAACTGAATTAGATCGCTGGCAGCTGGCCAGAATTTATTACGCGGTTTGCACAACGACGATTAATGAAACGAGTCCCAAAATTCTAAGTTCTAGTTTGTCGGAGTTACGTGATCTTGGACATGAAATTTCATATTATTCAATGTATGCCTGCTCTACCCTTTTGTTCTAAAGTGTTGCTCATTTTTCAACGATTTTTTCACCTATTTTTTCGTATTTAAACTCACTTTTTTACTCATTCCACTTGTTTTTAGCTTACTTTTGGAGACAATCTAGAAATTTATTGCTAGTAATGGAATACGTTGAAGGACAGTGGAGCTGACACTTTATTTCTTTGAGCTTATTTGAAATAGATCAGTAAGACCATACGCGACTTGGGAATTTGTGGAGTTTTCATATATCAGGCGGTTTTCGCCGCCCGAAATCTTTCCGCCCACAGAATGCGCAATTTTTCGAGAAATAAAAAGGTTACGCTATAAGCGTTTTTGGATATCTGTTTGCTCAATTTGTCCATAATTTTCGGCGCTTCGCGCCGCAAACTTATATTTGGTCTATATTTTGTTCAATTTATTCTAACTTTCCTAGCAGTTTTTTCGAAATCGTCAGAAAGTCCAAAAGATGATGATTTGATGATTTTGACATGTGAGCGCACCCAACGTACGTAAGTCCAAGAAGTGAAAGTTTAAAAAATGTCTCTGCTCCGCCCCCTCCCAGAAGTATTATGCTGTGCATCAATGGCGGATCCAGGATTTTCGTAAGGGGGCGGTACCCCTAGGGGGGCGGAACCCTGACTTGGGCGGAATAATTAGCCGTTTTAACCCGAAAATCGCTAAAAATCGCTCAAAAATCCTTAATTTTGCGCACTATTTTGGGCCAATGGGGAGGGGCGGCCGCCCCTAAATCCGCCCCTGCTGTGAATTATCATAAATTGACCTTTGATCTGTATCACAACAGAACACCCGATTATATTCTGGTAGAATTAGTGAATCACCTTCAAATCGGGCGATCCGACTAGACCAATAGAAAACGAGTGTAAAACGGGTCTCCACCAATCGTACATGCCCACGCCGTTGCCCAGGTGATTAGCCATCCGGGCAACTTTTGGGCTCGGTCCGTTGGATTCCATTTCTCGCTTAAGCTTGCGACTCATGATCGAAGCTACCAGGCTCGAATCAAGGCCTCCGGACAGCAAAACCCCGTAGGCCACGTCGCACATCAGGCGCTTGTCGACCGATTCCTCCAGAGCACGACGTAGAACCTTAATTCAACGTACTTGTTCTTTTTATTTTTAAAATATATTTTTCAAACAATTCAAAGATTGCAATACGAAAAAACACTTTAATGATTTTTCGCTAAACCGCAGTTTATTAATGATGACTTTGTTTTATGTTCTCGACGGTGTAGCATTCCTCGAGGCCCGGAGTCCTGTGTTTTAAAACCTGTATCGCATTAAAAAGGATATACAGCATACCTGGGCGTGGGGGTTTAGGGGTATGCACCCCTCCCCAGAAAGCAAAATACCCCCGAATTCAATTTATGGAAATTTTTATATTTTTTCGCAATTTTTTGATGCCAATAGATAGTGCTCGATGAGAAACGTTGATAAATGCTGTTTTTTCGCCATACCACCACTATTTTAAGACCATTTTTTGACCTTTGCGAAAATCTTGCACCCCCCCCCAAAAAATCTTCGGTGCCGCCCACCTATGGTATACAGTAGTTACATTAGCAGGTAAAACTTTGCAAAAAATATGATTTAATGTTTGTTCGCTTGTTTGACCAGATTATATAACATGAGAAAGATTTGACCTAATTCTAGGGCCTTTCTGCTGTAAACTACATGATTTCAGCTTTAGCGCGACAAACTTTTTTCCAAAGGTTCTTGTCGAAATTGTGATAGTCACAATTTAATAACCCGTGCAAGTGACTGCAGAAAGTTTCACCGTTGGGATACATGCATTAGTAAAAAATTTGAAAACTTTTTGTTGTCGAGCTACAGTACACACATAACAGCCTTTATCAGCTTTGACAATGAGTTCTAAATCGTCGCAATTGATCGATAAAATCATTGGTTTTTGTTGACAGGTGTTTCCAGTCCCAGAAATTTGCTTTTTCAAGTGTGTAATATTCTTAATCTGCTTTAAATTAATTTTTGTCTCAGATTGCCTATATTGTCATTGAGTCCCAAATCCTTAGAAAATTTTTGCTTTTAAACTTGAACCAAACAGGTCTGGAGGAAAAGCCGGAATCAGGAGAAATCTTCCTCATATCAATTCATCCGCAAACAATCATTGAAGTGGAGTTTCAACTGCTAATTTTAAAATTATATGAAAATGCTGCCCATGCTATCTTACGTGTCATATCTTTAAAATCAGGTTAGAGGAATTTAAAATTTGGTATTGAGAAATTTAGGTTCGAATTTATTTAATTTTAGATTCTGTTCAAATTAAATTAAATTTGGAATCAAAGAAATTTGAAAATTTTCAATCCATAAGCCGAAACCGTTCCGTTGGTTTATGCCTTAAATAAGATCAGTTATTTTCGAATACAAATATAAAAATTATATGCATGAGCGCCGATAAATTGCTTCTTATATGTTTTTGCTTATTCTATTACTTAGAAGAGTCGTGAATTATTTAATTGTAGAACAATCTGAGTGGACGCATAAAGGGTGAAAAAATACATGCAATGAATGTTTTCACTTTGATAAATAATATTTCACAAAAAAAAACAAAGTGCATGTGTTGAATTTAAAATATACATAGCACGGGAGTGATACAAGGATTAGGCTCATGCATGCACATAGGGGGATGAGCGGACCCTCGCTTAGGGGTCAACCAGGCAAGCACTGTCCGAAATAGTAATTTAATGCACTTTTTTACCCAAAAAGTGGCAAAAATTTATCAATTTTTGGATTTTTTAGTGTTAAAAGTTATATAATGCTGTCAAAAGGGTGTAAAAATGCTTTAGAAACGCTTGAGTCCCAGGAAAAGACGTTTTACAGGCCATTCTGACCATTCTAGTCATTTAAACAACAAAAAATTCGTGGACGTTAAATTAACTATTTTGTATTTCTAGATTTTACCCTTCCCCCGCCCCTGCCGATCCTGGCCTCGTGCACCTACGATTAGGTTCATGAAGGATATTCCGCTGAGGCCTTGGTAACCCGCAAAATTTTTCGCCCGCGATTAGAATTTAAAGTGATTGAATTCAGGGGCGGATTTAGGGAGCGGGGGGCGGGAAGGCCGCCCCCCCCCATTGGCCCAAAATAGTGCGCAAAATTAAGGATTTTTGAGCGATTTTTAGCGATTTTCGGGTTAAAACGGCTTATTTTTCCGCCCAAGTCAGGGTTCCGCCCCCCTTAGGGGTACCGCCCCCCCCTTAGGAAAATCCTGGATCCGCCACTGATTG
Organism: Mermis nigrescens; assembly: GCA_036768485.1. Classification (NCBI taxonomy): domain Eukaryota; kingdom Metazoa; phylum Nematoda; class Enoplea; order Mermithida; family Mermithidae; genus Mermis; species Mermis nigrescens. The sequence goes on from JAVLUZ010000172.1 coordinate 780,511, forward strand.
AATTACGTTTGCTAGCACGCGTGATCTTGAATGTTCAAAATGTTTTTCATTAACGTAAAACCATCCTCCGCAGAATTCGCGATTGTGGACAAAATTTGTAAAAAAGATGCCGTTTTTAGCTATCCGTTTGCCCAAGAATATCACATTTTTGGCGTTTCGCGCCATACACTTATTTTTCGACTTTATTCTGTTCAGTTTACTAACATTTTTTAAATATTTTTCGAACTTTTGTTATGTTTTTGGCTCAAGAAAGACAGAGCACCGTCAGAAACATCAGCTGATGAATGCATATTCCGGTTTCTGAGTCCAAAAAGGCAGCGTAGAAAAGTTTTCGGCTTCCACCCCCAGAATTCTCATGCTCTGCATACCTGCTTTTGCTAGTACCTTATAATCCAACGGATTGCGAAATATCTTGGTCTCATCGAACCACTTCGGTTCGTACCATTGCTTGAACTCGTGACCCCGACTAGTGAACAGATGACCGGGCGGAAAGGCGACGATTTTCGAGCACACCTCCGTCAAACACTTCATTTCCGAGGCGACCCAAATCGTTTGACCGTCGTGGGACCAACCCTGGTACAAAGGCGCCACGCCGATCGGGTCGCGAGCCACCAAGAAATGCTCGCCGTCGAAAACGGTGAACGCGAAATCGCCATCCAGGTACTTGGGCGTCTCATCGCCGAATTGCTCGTACTGTCGAAACGTAAAATGTAAAATGGGATAGTTTTTGTAAAAGTAGGTCAATAAATACAAGGAAAAGAAAACAAAAAGTAAAAGCAAAAAAAGACAATCAAAAAATAAATAAACAAAAAATAAATAAAAATATTAAATAAGTAAGCTTATTAACCCCATAGCCCACGGACTGCGAAGAATTGATACGATTTGTGCGATTCACAAAATTCTGTTATTCAATTAATTTCAGTAAAATTAATTTTGATCTTGTTCCTTACTATTAGGATAAATAATCTATCAATTTATTTAGTTTTTGACTGAACCGATTAAGCTTGCTAAAATAAGAGTATTCCTAAGTTTCGCTGCATAAAAGTTATACTTTCTAACCGAACAGTTCGCGAAACTTTTGCAAATTTTCACTTTTACACTTCAGCACATTCTTTCACTTACAGCAGTCGTTTTTTAAGCTTTTATGTAAATAACTAAAGACTAATGAGAATTAAATCGTGAATGCTCAATCAGCTATCGAATTATTAATCTAATAAATTAGTTTATCACTGCATTATTACAACACCTGGGCGTGGGGGGTCTGAGGAGGGTTTGCACCCCCCCCGAAAAACCAAAATACCCCCCCCAGGAATCGAAATACCCCCTCCCAGAATTCAATTTTTAAAATTTTTTTTCGTTTTTTTCGCAATTTTTTGATGTCAATGGATTGTGCTCGATGAGAAACGTCGAAAAATGGTGTTTTTTCCGTCATACCACCATTTTTAAGGCAATTTTTTGACCTTTGAAAAATCTTGCACCACCCCCAGAATTTTCTTGCTGCCTACGTATGATTATTACCCCTACGTTCTCATTGATCTCAAGCAGCTTGATACTTTTTATTTTGAGTGACTAATTTGTTTTGAATAGTCTTACAAAACAAGTTTCAGCTGTTGTTTATCGCCTAGCTTTTTTTGACACAACAGTAAACAATGGTTTCTTTGATTTTAAATCTATTACGCGTTCCGTGTACTTTTAAAAAAAATCTTATTATTTAATAATGTAGAACTAGTTAGTATTAATCATTTATTGAACGAGAGTAAATTCTTAGAAATTATTGATGAATAATGCCTAATTAATAATATTAATTTAAAATAATAATAAATTAACAATGTGCGACGTCGTACGCAGCATTTGCAAAAGGTCATTAATCATCGATGCACCTGTTATTCCGGTTTTAATATTCAAAAAGTGAACTTGAACGTTCGATTAAATGTTTGTTGGCCGTTTAGATCGATGATTAATGAACAGTCGCTGCTAATTTATTCAGTAATTTATGATCTTATATTCTTACCAAGTGTAAAATAATTTCGCAGTCCGAATCGGACCCGTAAACGTGATGTTTGTCCAAAACTTTTTCGCGCAATTTTCGATGATTGTAAATTTCGCCGTTGGCGATCGTAATCGTTTTTCGGCCGTTCATGTCGCATTTCGACTTCAAAGGCTGATCGCCGGTGTTTACGTCGACAATGGACAAGCGTTCGTGAGCGAAAAAGTTGTTTCCCACAACTTCTATGCCGGTCCAGTCAGGCCCGCGGTGTCTGAGCCTAAAATTTAGGCAAAAAAACTTTTTAAAAATAAAATTATATAAATTTATTGCTTTTCGAGGGAATTTGATTAATTTTTCGATTTGTAATCACATAAACATTTGTCAAAGAGATTTGGATGATTAATTATTTATCCTTGATTTTTTATATTTGTCCAACTTTTTTTCGCAATTTACTGATCCATTTTAAAATTTTGTTATTTTCAATCGCTTAGTGGAAAATTGAAAAAATAGAAACGCCTTAGCAAACATTGTTATCAGATAAACGCGCCATGTTCTTTTTTACTATACTTCGGATTAGTCATACATGTTATTTGTTTTTTATTATCTGGAGAAAAAGCAAATAAACATCAGTTCAATATTAGATAAGACTAAGCTTTCTTATTTGGGTAACGCTTAAAAAACGAAATATGCGAAACTAATCAAAAAAGTATGAAGTTGATTTATAAACATGCATTGCCTAAATTATGAGCTTCTAAAAACGTAATATGGAAAAAGTGCCAAAAATTAATAGTTGGGTAAAATTAAATTTTTCGCCTTCTTCCCTTCGAGCTCCGTCAATCAGCATCAATATATTGCGTAGTAAATCCTAAAATGATATTCAATCAATTTAAGGGGTCTTCCGAAATTTAGTGGTTCAGGCAGACTCCCAGACCTTCGCAAGCTCCGCGAAGAAAAATAATGATGTTATGGACAAGGCAAACGAAATAATAAAAAATGCTCAATTTCGATACACGAAAAGGTTAGAAGGAGTAACTTAAGAATATGAAACTTTCAAAATACTAAAAAACAAACTTCAGAAGAGCAGATTTTTTCGCTCAGTACTTAGAACATGTTAAGAGAAAGCGCGGAAAAAAATTTCATCCGTCTATGATCAATATTACAAAAAGCTAGGGGTTTCGTTAATTAGCCTCTTCTCGACCTAAGCAAGGATAAGTATTTAAAGATTCAAACGGCTGAATGCAGAATCACATGTAGATACCCAATTTACGTCGACCTAAGCATCTATACATCGACCTAAGCATCTATACATACATCGATCTAAGCATCTATACATCGATTTGAGCATCTGTACATTGACCTGAGCGGGAGCGACCTCGACCTAAGCAGCTTAAAACACCTTTTCAGATATACTAAGCCTAAGCCTAAGTATTATAGAAGCAAAAACTTAGATTTTCGTATTTCTTATCAAGTAAAACCGGAAAAAACATGCAAAAATATGAAATTTTCTTTAGGTTTTTAAAATTTCGAACAGGTTTTCGCGCCTTTTTTTCTTTTTTCTCTTCATTGCTATGCTTCCTTCCGTGATTTCAGCCCATATTATTTATTTCTGACAAATGTGTAAGTCCTTGGATCGAGCCGTTTTATCGTCCCACCCAACACCCAAATCGAGAGTTGCCTGCAACTTTGCAAGTATGGCTAAGATTTTCACCAAATTTTTTTCCGCGCTTCAATTTATCATGTTCTACCAGTTTAGCAAAAAAGTTTGGCATGTCGTATTCGTTTTGCTCCTTTTCTAAAAGTACCATATACTTATGTTTAGCCAGGTTAGAATATTACGTATTAATGAAGAATTAATTCATTTTTGACAATATTTTCAACATCGTCGCATACTGATTAGAGAAAGTCGATAAATTGCCAAAATTCTGATTTTAGCCCTAGCATCGTTATACGTAAGTTTATAGAATACTGTACCTTCTGGCGAGCTCGACGAATTTGGCTCTGAAACTGTTCGGGTCGCCGCCGACGTAGTTGAAGCACGCGAATATGCCGCACATGTTTTATAGCGAGGCGGTGAAAAATTTGGCAATTTAGGTCACAAAAATTTGTATAAATCTAAAATGGAACGAAACGCACGTGTGACGGGAGTAAAACTGATATGCTTGCCATTAACTAATACTAGGTGCAAGCAGTATATAAAATCTGGTGTTGCAGCGGATTGCGTTACGATTGCGTCATTTTTCTCTACAACGTTCAAATTGCATGGCGTTAAATAAACAAGGCATGCTTAACTATTAGGTATATTGGAAGTCCATTCATTGAAATGTAAGGCATTGTGCGCCGCACGCCGCGTGCTTCTGTAATCACGTGCTCGGCCTCAGATCGATTTTAGCGTTATTCCATGATGCTACGATTGCTAAGATTTTAGTGTATTATACAAATTTTATTTTTAGAATAAGCCTTTTTAACGTCGTCTAGACTTTGGCATTTTCATAAAATAAACGCTAGGACTTTTGACAAACTTTCCCAATTCGAAATATCTGACGAATTTAAGGCAAATTAATTAACTATTTAAAACATATTTTATTTTTACTTTAAGTCGTATCGACGAGAAAAACGGAAAAATGATAGATTAATCGCCGGGTAGGAAAGGACAGAACGGATAAATCGATAAAAAATACCCTCAGAAATGAGATGAATGAAAAACAGCGAAATTATCATCAGCGCATTAAATACGGAACTAGCCGCTTTTTGGAAATAAAAAATATCCAAAAAAATGACGAGCGGGAAATAAAGCGGCGAATGAAGGTTCGCAAATCGCATAATTATTCAAAAGCAATTAAAAACTCTAAAACGAATGAACTCGGACGAACAGGTCGATTTTTCGTAGAATTAATTCGAAAATGATTTGAATGAAATGTCGCACAACATCTAATTCCAAAAACGCAATATATGAAAAATGAAAAATAATAATTAAAATATTATAAACTTTTAAATTTTTTTGACAATATGGGTTGGTGCTTTAAGGAAAAATAACCCAGAGCAATACCTAGGCACACGTTTGAATGCTTGACAAAATAATTCAGCACATAAAAAATGGACAAATAAGCGTACGGGGGATTTATCGAGCATTTTGTTTTGCAATGAGCAAAAATAGGCAAAAATAATTGTATTTGTTGCATGTCTTTTTCGCAAGCTCTTTACAGATGGATGAGAAATTTAAAAATAATCAAAGAATACCTACCTTTATTTTAGTAATATTTAGAAATTTAAGTTTTGCGGACCGTGTATAAAATATTCGTACTTCAAATATTTTATATGAGAACCATCTTTCCAGACTCCTCATATAAAATAGTTTAGCATAAAATGAAATAATTTAGCACTAAAACGCGTATATAAATCCAAGCGAATAAAAAAACGGGAAAAATGAAGAAGAAACACAAGGGCGCAAACGACAAACAACAGTTAGAACGAAAAACTGAAATTACAGAAAATCTGGATATAGGAGGAATATAAACAAATATACTTGAACAAGTAATAATTCAATGTCGTAAAGTGTGCGCCCATCGTCGTTTGGTACGTCATGAAAATTTTACGGTACATATTGACGTGATTAAGAAAGTTGATTAATAACAAAAAAGGCTGACCTTACGACCTCTCTCCACTCGCCTGCGTCCCACGTGATAAACACATGTAAAAAATTTGTCCGGTTTCGCAATAATGAATTAGTCAAAGGTCCATCACCGATAAACAACTATTTTAATTATACATAGAAGATCGCTATAAGTAAAAAAAGCAAAAAACATCGATATAAACAAACACACGTGTGCTTTAAGAAGTTCTGGGCATACGTGGGCAGCAGTCAAATTATGGGGGTCTGGTTGGTGTAAAACTAACAAGAAACCAAAACAGGAAGAAATTCAATTCAAAGCTTCAATTCGAAGCTAGGGGCCTGCCGGGTTTTCAGGGGTGCAATCCCCACGCCCCATGCGTGGTTGTGGAGTTTAGATCTCGAGAAGCCCAGGCACAGAGCTGTGGGGAGCAGTGGCGGATCTAGGATTTTCCTAAAGGGGGGGGGGCGGTATCCCAACTTTTCCTAGAACAGTCAAAAATAGGTACAGAAATTTGCCCTTAACGTGCGAATAGCGTTTTTTCGGTGTTTTACATTGTATACTTTAACATAAATTCATTTTTCACGCAATATTTTTTCGAAAAATTTTAGAATTTTAGACAATTTTGTGCGGAAAATCATTAAATTTCTTTGACTTTTACAAAAATCTGGCGCGTAGCGCCGGAAAATTTGGGAAACAAAGGCGGATAGACGTCTAGAAGCATGATTTACTGATTGATTTCCTGTTTTTATAGCATTTGATGCAAAACATCGAAATTTTCGATTGAAAATAGGAGAAAACTATGCAAAAATAGAACAGAAAATGGCTTACAGGTCGCCAAGAAAGTTAAGAAATGTCATTAATAGATAGAATCCGGCGCGTAGCGCCGGAAAAATTTGAGAAATTATGGTCACTGACGGCCAAAAATCATTGCAAATTGCATATCCATTCTTTATCTCGCCAAATATTTTTGGCCAATGGGGGTGGGAGCGGCCGCCCCCTCCCCCCATCAAATCCGCGCCTGGTGGGGAGATATGGCAGACTAGTCCACCCCCGCAATTTTGGAACTACAAATATTTTTTTTACAAAGCTCCCCGAAGGAAAAAGTTGAAAATTCTTGACGCGTATCTGAAAGACTGCCAGAATTGATTCTTGAACACTTTTGATCTAATAAGCTTGAAAAGTTTCGGGCGCATCGCGCTATAAATATTATTTGTTTATAAGTTTTGTCCTACAAGCATTTAAAGTTTGATTAACCCCGTTTTCACAGTACAATGAATACTTTTAAAATGAATTTTCCCGAACGAGCTGGAATGATTTAGAACATGAGACATAGCTCATTGGAAAAAACGTTAAATTTTCTAGCTATGTACTGAAAACAATTTTGAAATAAGTCAGAAACTCACAAAATAATAGCTGAAAATATCAAAAGTTACAGTATGACAGCTTTCCTGGCGGCCAAATCGAAAAGCTTGAATTTTTTACTAAATCAAACAAATAGGATATCATACAAAAGATCTTTTTGGGTATTCCGAAATGTGCATAAACATTGAAAAATATAAAACATGGAGCGAGTGAAACGCATACCTTCAAGGGGCAGCCATATTGGAAAAAAATTAGATTGAAATTCCTTGTCGAACTATTCAGAAACACGATAAACGAAAACGTGTGAAATTTAGAGCATAAAAGTATCTAAATATTTGGCTATTTTTCAAAGTATGAAATAGAACCTGTACACTTTAGCGACCATGCAAAGTTTGAGCAGTTTTTAGAGGATAGCATAAATGTAAACGTCATTTTGAAGTCTATCGTATTTCATTTTCGCATTCTTATTCGAATTGCTTTTAGTATTGGAGAAGCGGAAATGCGTGTTTCACTCAATATTTTCATTGACGTCCCTTCGCCTAAAACTGCTAGTCACTGTTGACGCACGTCAAATTTTGGCCAAAGCAAACAACAAATGTACCCACATAATAAAGAATTTCAAGTCAACGTTTCCTGTTAGCCAGCGTATGAGCTAAAGATGACGTATGCGTGTATTCCATTAGCAGGAAAGCGGCGTATGTGTTTCAGTTATTAATTCAAACTTCATGCTTACGAAATACTTGAATTTGGACAAAGTCTTCCTAGGCTGCTTAGCGAATCTATTGCGTCACATTTCCGGGACACTTTGAAAGAATTCGGCTTATATTCAACGTGTTGAGCGAGTTTGGCGACATTTCTGCATATTTTTGCGATTTGCGTTGCATTATGAGTAAGCAGAGAGCTTAAAGCTACCGCCTTCGTTTTTGTTAATGAACAGAAATCTGGAGTTCTGACTTATTCACTGAGATTTCTGTCTGCTACGCACATTTCACATTTTTCTCACGTCTTAGCTTATTACTAGATTTATGCTGTTTTATGATCATTGCTGTCCTTTTTCGTCAAATTTTATCCTCTTCGTGCGGTTCGCTCGTGGGCAGGGCTGTAATTCGATACGAAACCAGACCATTTTCTCACATCAAGAAAGGCCTGAAAATTGATTTTCTACTAGAAAAACTAAGACAAAATCGAGAAAATTGTTGTGAAAGAATATGCTTAGACGTTTATCAGAACGTTCTATCCAATCTTATCGAAAAGTTACAAAAAAAATTCAAAAACGGAATTATATATCTAATTAATTTTTCTTAGAGTCTTTAGGGATTTTTTGGCCCATCTTATCCTAAGTACGCCAATGTAAGATATAGATTTTCTGTTTTCGTCTTGGTCTTAAATGACATTTCGCACGTTTTTGATTAGAATTGCCACGGGGTGCTCCTATGGAATCCAAGACCTTCGCCCGCAGAGTCCGTTTGACCCTCCGGAATGAATTTTTGACACTTTTGAGCGTTTTTTGTTCTATCGGACCACCTAATTTGGTCGCTGCATTTACGTGCTTACCGCTCGTTGATTCTAACGGTTATTTGTCGAGAATTTGCCTATTCGCGCTCCTTACACTGAGCATGTTCGAGCGATCAGATCAGTCGAGCTTTTACAATTTTTCACTGGCGAATTTTAGCATAAAGCAAAATTAAGATAATTTTAAATAGGGGAACTAAATCCTTAAATTTTATTTCTCCAATTATTGGAAAGAAAGTAGTTATAATCATGGGTGGGCAGCACCAAAATTCTGGGTAGGGGTTAAAAAATTTTCAAAGGTCAAAAGATGGTCTTAAAAGTGGTTGTATGGCGAAAAACACCATATTTCGACGTTTCTCATCGAGCACTATCCAATGGCATTAAAAAATCGCTAAAAAAGCAAAAAAATTTCAAAAATCGAATTCTGGGGGGGTATTTTGATTTCTGGGGGGTATTTCAACTTCTGGGGGGATGTATACCCCCCAAACCCCCCACGCCCATGTGCGGTTATAAAGATAAAGTAAAATTTTGAGAGTGGATTATTTAAATGTTTGTTTTAACTTAATCAATGGAATGAATGGTGTTTTACTTCATTTCTTTAGTCTAGCCGCTAAACTATTCATTCTTGTACTGATTTCACTTAAAAATTATATATTATTATTTATTGCATTTTTGATTTATTTTTTAATTTTTTCATAAATTTAGAATCTTTTATTTGACGCCTAAAACTACGTACTTACTCAGCTTATTCTGATTAAAAAAACGTCCGGAGGTTATTAAAACATTTATTATATATATTCGCCTTTTACTGAAAAGAAACCAACAATTAATTGTTATTTTGCCAGAGATATTTTGTACTACATAGTAGATAAATTCAGTTGTTATTTTTCGACAAAAGTTGGTCAAACATGGCCGATCCTTACATCGAAAAAGAACCTGGCATTTTGAATAAGCCGGACGGTTCTGTATTGTTTGAATGCATGGTGAATGGAAATCCGGAACCGGAAGTGAAATGGTATTTTAAGGAAGCCCAGTTACACGACGACGATCGGCACGTGATAAAAAAGAAGAAAATGGTCGGAAAGTACTCGTGCACGTTGCAAATCAAAGTACGCGGATGGAGTAAATGAATGCTAGACGGGAAAAATTAGATAAACATATATTAAAATCAAGTACCTACGCAAAATCGAAAAATAAAAAGAAAAATAATAACAAAGTTAAATTGGAGGATTTACATTTATTTCTTGATCAATGAAATCCTAATAAATTATTGATTAATAAAAATAAATTTTGACTAAAATTATTGCATGGAGTCGAAATTGAAATTAGTTAAATTTTAGCGTATCGAATATGTAGAAAAAAATTTCCAGCCGGTATAGCGGGTTATTTTGCAAAACTGCCGAGAAAAACATTCTCTAACAGAATCATCGAATTTTCTGAGAAATGATGGCGCTATTTTTATTTATTTTGTCTCAATCTGAACAGGTTAGAAAGTTTTGTTTGGACTATATTCTACAATCACCTTGACTGCATGTATTTATGTGTTCAAGGAAAGGCTTTAATTCGTCATCTTTTTGCTAAGTCAACTTGTAATTTAAAAAATCTTGAAATGGGATGAAAGTCAGCGTATTTTTAGATTACAATCAAATCCTAAGCAAATTGATGAAATACCAAAAGCTTTGTAATGCCTGAGTTATAATCAGCTATTTTTCCATCTTCATTACCATACTATGGTTTGCTATACAATCAATTGGGGTGGGGGTTGGGGGTATGTACCTCCCAGAGCCAAGAACCCCCCCCCCAGAAATCCAAAATAGTGCCACCCAGAATTCAGGATTTTTGAGCGATTTTTAGCGATTTTCGCGGTTTTTTGATGACCAATGGTATGCTTGCTGAGAAACGTCGAGAAATGGTATCTTTATCGCCATACCATCATTTTGAGGTACCGCCTTTCGACCTTCAGAAAAATTTTGCACTCGCCAGAACTGTCATTACCATGCCCACGTATTTGCTATACAATTAAATATTTCAACAGCAAAAAGCCACAAATTTTAAGTTTTACGTAGCAGCAGGCAAAATTTACTCGAAACACGCATCGATTACTGTTGTAGGTATGAAGCGTATTATTATTCTCAAACTACGCCTATTGTTCCACTCGGACATTATTTTGGAAATTTCTGTATTTAATTTGTAATCTTTTTCTTTTAAATTTATTTTTCCCTTCTTTTGGAAGCATGCCATATAGATCAATTGATGATCTGGTGAAAATTCATTGTGCTCATGATTAGCAATAAGCTAAATAAATAGTTAGTTATTTATGCACCTGCGACACAAGAAGAATTGATAATTTTCTAAGTAATTATACTTACATAACATTTGAGTTTTATTTACTTCCTTCAGTTTTCTCTAAAAATTCTTAAGACTGTGCGATTTCGACTATGTTCACCGAATGCTCACAATAATAAACTATTAATTGGAAAACGTTCAGTGATATACGCTAACATTTTAATAAAATTATGTCAGAATTGCCCTGCTTTGATTTTCTGTTCAAGTATAGCTGATTACGGAAACTCTCGACATAGATCACTATTTATTTTTATCCATCAATATGATGCCATTCAGGCCGAAAATATTATCGAAAAATCAAGAGTATTTATGTGTGGGCTGTAAATGCGCTTGAGGGTCTCAAATTAGGTAACGGAACAAGCACAGCATGGGAATTACAGGCTAGGTGAATTTAAAAATAGCAGTTGTCGGAATTTCTGACCTTTTGTACATGGAATATAAAAAACATAAAACGTTCAGTACAAATTGAGCAAAATCGTACAGTATTTGATGTGCGAAAACGGACTTTAGTTCCTACAAACCATACTTGTTCGCAGGGCTTTGATTAACCCACTAGAATGGCTATTCATCCCCGAATGGCGGGTGACCTGGACCTCCCTCAAGAATTGTCGATTTTCTGACAAAATTGTAGAAAGTGCATTTTTCTATGCGCTTTTAGCCACATTTTGAGTGTCGAATTTTCGGCACCGCACCGTGTACTCGTCTTTTGTGTATATTTTGTTGAATTTATTCAAATTTTTTCCAAATTTTTCTATAAATTCTTTGTTACTTTTCATTTTCTAAAAAGAACGAGAAAATGTCAAAAATAGAGTTTTCGACGTGTACCTTGCTTTCTGATCCCTGAAATTGATTTTTTTTTAAATTTTCCATCTTTTAGTTGTTCTATATTCCTCTTTATGTATTCAAAACCTTGATCAAAATTTTCGGCGAAATTCCAACTGTATTTTTCACAGAAAATTATCCTTTGTTGTAATCAAAACACCTGTTCAGGCTCCAAGTCAAGAAGACCAAGGAATATACAAGGTGGAGGCGACGAATCCACGAGGCAAGCACGAACGCCAACAGAATTACGTAGCCGCTTGTGTAGCCGATAAGATGTATAAATGATTTATTGATAATAAATTCGGCATAAAAAATTTATACGTGCGATAATATTGTATTCATACGTTCGTTATATCATCATTGTAGATAAAAAATAGTGGAAAAATTTCAATGTTCAAGAAAGTTTGCGAATTCGATCTACAGCTTAAATTAAAATAGGCAACCGAAAAATTTGTACGCGGATAAATAATCAATTAGTCTGGCCGAACAAAAAAGGAGAAAATGCATGCACTAAAGGGTAAATGCCGACGAAAATGATAAATTTTATTCAAACATACTTGAAATTGACACAAGAAACTGTAGATTAGGATAGTTGGAACGATACATTTGCATTTTTGTATACCTGTTGATGTCATTTTGGCTTTAAACGGCTTATATTTGACCAACGCCCATCTGAAAGGTCGTACTTATGAGTGACGCAATTTTTTCGTGTAAACCTAAAATTTTAATGTTCTTCCATGATCGAGGACCCCTTTTGGCATAATTATCTTTGAATTGAACAGTTTTTCAAGAAGAGATAAAATAAACGCAATGAATAATTGATCCCGATAGCATATGTGCTATTCTTTATGCAAAATTTCGGACCTCAAGCATTAGCGACGCAAAAAACGGCTTTTTTAGCGCAATGAAATGAATTCAATAAATTGAACCAGCCCGGGGACTAAAAATCAATAGGTATTTAAAATTTTCAATGATCAAAAAAATTATTCTAGGGCAGCAAACATATTTTTTGCGACGTTTTTATTCAAATTAATTCCGCTTAGTTGCATAAAAAACGGGGAAATTTTCAAATATTGAAATTTCTGGAATTCGGCCAATAAATCTGCGCATATATTATTCCGGCTAATTATCTTTTCTGCACATAATTTAAGTATTTGATGGCTAATCTAACTCCTCAGAAAGCCGGATAAACTTTATATGGAATAAATTACTCCATCATTTAATCCTACGTGAAGAAAAAATCTTAAATGTTTGATGTAGCAGTTTACGATTAAAAATTTGTTATAAGCGCCTGTAAAAATGTTTTACTTTGTTCTAATTGAACTTTCGAGGGCCGCTAAAAGCAACTTCGCCGAAGGGCCGCTAAAACACTAAGCACTGCCCTGGTTTGGATGCAATTCGTACTGAAACGGGGGAATCGATAAAATCTCGTTGTTAGCGGAATCCGCAGAAATTATTTAGGATTCTGAAAATCTGTGACGTCCGATTGCATTACGAATTGAGTTTCATATGCAGTATACGGATTGTACAAAATCAGACTACCCTTGTTTCATGCCTAATATTCAGAACCAAGCTGAAGCTTTTTTTAATCAAATAGACTAAGTTCTGTAGTACTCGTATGTATGTAGGTTTGGAAATTATCAATGCATATGAAGAAACCGTCCCGTTGATTTTGAGCTTTACAAATCTTTAACCCTCCTTTTACCATCAAGTTTTGCAGTCGAAGTGCACCATCATGGCATAAACTAGTGCTTGTCAAGCTACGCCTTCTTAACATTCTCTGACAGGTATTACTTTCATTTAGTGCAATTCTTTATGCTCTTTCTGAATATGTGTGTTATTTTCTGTGAAAATTATTTTTGAAAGAGGTATAATTAAAAAACTATCACAATGCATAAGGATAGGCACCTGTCGGACATTATGCAAAAACAAGAAAAAGTAGATTTCTGTTGTGTTAAACACATCCAGGAGATGCATTTAAAAAGCTTGAAAGGAATAAATTACTAAATTTTCTTATTAGAACCTTATTTTCCCATCTTGAGTTTTTTGATATCCCTGTAAATAGGCCAAAAAATGCCTATTTCTTACTACTCTACAACTCCTCTTCGAGCTAACCATTAAAAACGATATAACTGAAGCCAAAACGTGGCTAGACAAAGTTTTGGACACATGGATAAGATAGGACAGAAAAAAATGCCACGAAAGTGAATCATTATGCCTCTGGCATAGGACACGGTAAACGGAGGCTAAGCAGATATTTTGCGAAAAATAGAAAAATAATACAAGCGCATTGATCAGTAGTTCTGAACGAAAAGGCAGAAACAGTCAACGTTTATGAAGCAGACATCGCTGGAGCAGTAGAGAATTATAAATCTTAATTTGTAAAAAACGCACTTTTTTCTTTACAATAAGTAAAATGGCAGCTTTATTAAACTTTTTCCTTTTTATCCAAATCAAACACACAAGTAGTCATTCAAAAGCTGTCTTTTTGCCTTTTCAAAATGCGCTTAATTGTTGCATTATGTGAAGTAGTTAGACAGCTACAGCTTAAAGTATTATTTTTCCAATATGGCTGCCCCATGTCACAAAGCTGTGTTGAGCGAACCGGAAGAAATGCGAATCTTGTTTATTCGCAGTTTATTGCACAAGGAAGTCCATCTAAAGATGCAACTATTTTGCTACTATCGCGCTCATTACCTACAATACAGGTAAAAGGGAGCCTGAGAAAATTTTCGCTATTTTTTAGAGGTGCAGGCTACAGTAATTAGAAATTTTGAGTTTTTCCGGCAAAATATTTGCGCCCTAAAATTTTCTATCGAAAACACTTCCTTTTTTTAAATTGGAGCAGCGGTTATGAGATTTGCTAAACAAACCAAAAAGTATGAAATACTTTTTTTAGTATGAATAACCACTTTGTGTTTAAAGGCTTACAGTAAGCTTATTACTGCAGTATAAGACCTTAAAGTACAAGCTTTGTCAGGCCCGGTCTTAGGCATGTGCGGAGTGTGCGGCCGCACAGGGCCCCGGGAGCTCCAAAGGGACCCTCAGGGGGCCCCGCCGCATGCACTATACAAATGCTTCCAATAAGTACCAAAAAGGTACCTCGCACAGGGCCCCCAAATGCCTAAGACCGGGCCTGAGGGTTGTTAATTAAGCTCGTTTTAGCTGTCTAATAACTTTTTCTGTATAGGAGGTATCAACATATGGTTTTTTTGCAGATGGTGACGAAACTTCTGCTTCACATTACTAGAGTCACCATTTTTTTCTATTTTTCCGCCTTTTCTAGAAAAATTTTTTAAAATTCCTCACTTCTTTCACTTCTTGGTTAAGAGAAACAACTTTTATCTTGTCGCAGCTTGGACACTGATTAGCATTTGATCTCAAATTTTCGGTGAAACAAAGTCAGTTTATGACTTTCATTGATGCACTACCAAAAATTCCATTGTGATTGATTTTCTCTTTTTAGTGATGCATTTTTCGTTGAAACTCAATTTTTCGCTGATTTTGACAACAAATTGCTTCATCCCAAATGCACGTTTTATGAACAAAAAACATTCAAAAAAGTGCTTTACAACGTCGGATACTCTCAGCTAAAATATCTATCCTTTCCCTATAAGAATGAAGTCATGTGACCTTCTGTTAAGGGCTATATTTTTAATCAATTTTTAATCTATGATAAAACAAAATTATTTTACTGGAAAGCGGAAAAAAGATAAGAAGAAATGATGAGTAAAGAGATGCAAAGCAGAAGTTGCAGAATAACGAGCGAAAAGCGCGTGTTGATAATTCTGATAGAAAAAAGTTATTAGACAGCTAAAACGAACTTCATTAACAACCCTCAGTAGTAATGGCCGGGACCATAGATGCACAGCGTGACCGATCTGCGGGGGGTCAACCAGTCTGCGAAAAGTCAAAAAATAAAGTTTTTTTGGGCCAAAATGACCTAAAATACTGGTATAAATGCTTAAATGGCGTTAAAACAACATTATTACACAGTTTCTCATCGATTTGAAGCACTTTTGAAGAAAATTTCCAATTTTCAACCGTTTTTGACCTTGATTTAAATTCATTTTCTTAACAAAATTTCCCATGACCCCCAGCAAACCCCCCGCACGTGCATGTCTGGCCGGGACCCTGGACTGCAACGCTGTAGGACAGCCTATGTTATAACATAGGCGATGACGTAAAAATCTGCACCCTGACGTCATCTTAGCGTGCAACGTTATAGAACACGGGGAAGGAGGGGTGTGTAAGGGGAGGGGGCTCCCACTGCGCCGCCTCTTATATCAAGGTCTGTCTTGCAGCGTGTCCGCGGGGGAGCTGGGGATGGTCCCCTTACATTAAGCTTATAATATGATCGCCTATACAGTGTTCATAAAACTGGTCGTAAAATTCCATCGCTTCCAGAGTAAAGTTATACCATAAATTACCTAGTGATTCATGGTCGTCTAATTCTATACATTTCTTCATTCCTTTCAGGAACGCCTCTTTATCGATTTTATCCTTGTACTCTTGTTTCATTTTAGGCCAGAAGTAGAGCTCGATTTTTTCTTCGAATACACGTGGAAAATGTACTAGGTGTAGAACAATGTGTCTGTAGGTACGTTCAGCTCTGGAAGACATTTTTCTGCTATAAATGAATAATTTTTATTCATATTTATAAGTAAAGTCTATAAATATAAAAAATTATAAGCGTTTTCATTATCAAAAATGGAGGAAATTCAAGAATTAAAAAAACATTGTTTCACGGACACAGATGAAAAGCCCTATGGAAGGTCGATCAGACCCGCCATTGAGCTATGTGGTCGCAATCTAGAAAGTCCCACGTACCCTCTGATGATTCAACTCTGTTATTTTTGTCAGAAGGCGATATCGGAACGTGAGTTTTTCGAAACTAACGGAGGTAGATGGTACATTAGCATTCAGATGTGTCCTAGATGTGTTGCGAGTATAATAGATCTTCGCAGGAGGTGGATATTAGGGTCCTTCAACGGTATGCCAAAGAAGCGGCAGAAGAGCAAAAATCTAAAAGTAATTTCGAAAAGAATATAAATATATCAACACATTAAGAACCCCATAGCAAAATAAAATGGCTTCCCCAGGCGAGCTTTCCTATCGCCATTTCATTATAAAATTAGTCGACAAGGCCAGAAGCCTTTTTTAAGGTATGGTATGGCTACATTTTCTGGCGGCTTCTAAGCGACGAGTTCAAGGACAAAAGAAACTGTTCGACTTATGGCAACAGTTTGATTCGATTGGGCGAAACTTATTCGAGAATTTGTACGAAAATTCTTTACTGAATTATGTAGACTGTTTACTATAAATTTATGTACGTATGTTGTGTTCAAGCCATAAAATGGAAGAAAAGTTGAAAAAATCTACTACAACAGTAGAACAGGTTACTCGGCAGTGAATCAGCTATACCGCCGCGCTAATATTAAAAAATCAAAAATAAAACGATGGTTAGAAAAACAACCAACGTATTCTTTACACAAGCCAACCAAAAAACGCTATTCGCGGAATAGAGTGCTTGTAAGTAGCATTGATGAGCAATGGCAAGCAGATCTTGCCGACTTGCAATCGCTCAACGAGTTCAACGACGGGTTTAAGTATTTGTTGAACTGTATTGACATTTTTTCAAAGTTTGCCTGGTCTCTACCATTAAAAACGAAAAGTTTAAAAGATGTTCCCGACGCTTTTAAGCAAATTTTTCTGAGTCAAATACCATGCAAATTGCAAACGGATGTGGGAAAAGAATTTATCGATAAAGAAGTACAGAAATTTCTAAAAATCCGTTATCGATTTTTGGTAGCAAAAGCAAATTAAAAGCATCTGTGGTTGAACGATTCAGCTGTACGTTGAAGGAAAAAATGTGGCGATATTTCACAAAAAATAACACGTACCAGAACATAGATATTCTGCCCGATTTGCTCTACAACTATATTCATTCATTTCATAGGACCATAGGTACATTTCCGGCGAATGTGACACGAGAGAATGAGCGCCAAATTTTAAACAAAGCGTTTAGAATCGCTAAAAAAGAATGCTATATTTAAATTTAATGAGTGATAAAGTACGCATAAGTAAAGTGAACACTTGAAAAGGGAGTTATTGACCCAACTGGACGAAGGAATTTTTCATTATGTGTTGGAAGATCAGAAGGGCGAAAAGCTTGAGGGGCAGTTTTTACGAACCAGAATTGCAAAAAATTGATGCGTCATCAAACGATTTATACATTGCTGAAAAAATTTTGAAAACTCGAAAACGGGGTAATAAAACGGATTACTTGGTCAGATGGAGGAGCTACCCCTCAAATTTGATTCATGGGTCTCCAATCTGGTTAAGCTATAAATATGCGCGTTAATTTAATGCAGAAAATAATATAGCGAAAAATGGATGAATTTGCAGCAGGGCCAAACGATTTTCATTTGCATTTTATATCGACAGATCCGCACATTATAAAACGAAATGGAAACATTTTTATCTCAAAAAGCTTTGAACTTCCCGAATGAATAGGAGGTAGGCCCGTAAAGCTCCATCAATCTAACACCTCCGTTTTCAGCAAAACACAACTCCTCATTCCATCGCCGGGATAAACCAGACTATCAAGCTAAAATTGGATTATTTAACAGAAGCGCTGGGTTTGGAACCGAACGTTCTACCCCTCACTATTTCCTACCAAAAGTCAGACCATAAGAGGGAAGCATAAAATTTCAACACCATAACCGATTTTTCTTATCGGAACAGATTTCATTGTACCTGAAACGTATGGATCTTTAAACAGGCATGTAATATGTACTGATATTTTCCAGGAAACAAACACCTTCGTAAGTTATAAATATGAGAATATATCTTACCATCATCTACTACGTAATTACATTTCTACTATAAAACTCGTTCCAAACTAAAAAGACATAGACGATAAACATTTTAATTTATCAGACCCCTTTAATAATTATATTTCACTTTAGAAGGTGTTCCCTTTTTAAACATTTCAACCATTCTTGTCTGTTTCAAAATCAGTCTTTTTCACTATTGACAGCAAAAAAATTAAAAAGTCTATAAATATGAGAGAAAAAACAACGTTTCAAACTAAAAAGCAAAGAAAAACTTTGTGAAAATTTCGCTCTTAAAAATTCAAAATATGTCCAAAATAGTGGTGAATCAGCTGTAACGGGAGAAAATGAAATCGATTTTTTCCTCATTAACCCCCTTGTTTCCAAAGAACACACAGTTCGATATTCCTGAAACATACACACAAATGACAATGCAAATTTTCTGTTGAGAATTAGAGCAAAAATTGTCAAAAGCAGATGGGTCGGCATTGAAGGCCGATGCAAGGGTAGAACCCATTAATTTAAAAAAGGCCCTGCTATACTTCCCGCCGTGCGGCGCTGCGCGGCGCCGCGCGGCGCTGCGTTGACAAAATGTGCTGCTATACTTCCAAACGCGGCTCCGGCGCGGCGCGCGCGGCGCCGCTGTTGAATATAGCGACATCATCTTCCGCGGTGCCACACGGCGCCGCGTGGCAGAAAAATTGAAGTTTGAACACTGTTCAAACTTTTGCCCTATGATGGGATGCGGCGGCCTATATTTATCATGTATTTATGAGGAAAGCTTGATTTTAGCATTTTTTATGATGTACTGATGTGTATGCATACGTGAAAGCGTGAAAAATTGAATATATAATCGATTTTTAAGATGTCTGTGTGCAAAAATGTGTGTTTCTATGCCTTTCAAAATTTGTTTTTATGATGCTGAAACCGAAAATGAGTAATGTGCATAATCGTTGACCTATATCGCGCCCTTTTCACTTGTTTTTTCTTGACACAGAATACAGTATACAGTTTACACATGTTTTACTTTTTTTGCTGTCTTACTGCAGTTTTACGCTTGTTTACAACATCAATAAATTTCATCCTTGCATTGTTCACCGCTCTATAATAGTTCAACATTTAGTAATTATAGTAAATGCGTGCAATTTAAAAAATTCTGAAAAATGAATACCGTAATCTGTGTCAAGAAAATAAGTGAAAAGGGTATAAACGGTTGTTAAATTGAAATTTTGCAGTGTTGAAACTGAAAATGAAGTTCATTAATATTTTTAATATTTACTTGTATTTAGATACGATTTATTAGATTAAAAGGATATTAAAATGGACAGCAAGGACGATATTATCGAAAATATGATTCATGAAGTACAAACTCGCCCGTGCCTGTGGTGCAAAGCGGATCGAAGTTACAAGGACGTGATTAAGGTTCGAAACGGTTGGATTTCGGTGGCTAAAGAGTTGAATCATGATGGTATGTTTTGTGCGTGCAAAAAATTAGAGAAATTATTTAATTAGAGACTTTAATTTTAGTTGAAGACATTAAGAAACGCTGGAAAAATTTGCGTGATCGGTACTTCAAAATTAACAACAGGAAGGTGGCCAGTGGAAGCGGCAAGCAAAAATCCATCGATTGGCCATGGATGGAAAGCTTATCGTTTCTTGGAACTGGAATGAACGAAAGACAGTATGTTATACAGACATGTTCATTGGGGAAAGGCGGTTGGAGGGGGGTCTGACAGGTCCATCTGAAAGGTCCACCCAGAATCTGAACTGAACCCATCCAAAAGCTGGTTGACCCCCACCAGAATTTCCAACTTTTGGAGGTAATGTGTAAAAGGCGATTGAAAGCTAAATTTTTTGACAATTAACTTCAAATTTTTAACGATTTAAGTACTGTACATTTAAGTAATTTTGGCTGATAAACATTTTGTACTATTTGACCTGGAATCTGACCAATTTTTCATGACTGTTTAAAATTTAGAACGTTTATGCATATTTGTCACTGTAGCTATGATGTTTTAAAACCTTTTGTTTTGATTTTATGAGTACATTTCGCTTCCTAGGACGTCAACTAACGTCATTGAACGTGATGAGGAAGACGCAACGGCTGTGTCAATTGAAGCTGAGGACAAGGACG
The DNA here is from genome assembly GCA_036768485.1 of Mermis nigrescens. Lineage (NCBI taxonomy): Eukaryota > Metazoa > Nematoda > Enoplea > Mermithida > Mermithidae > Mermis > Mermis nigrescens. Next base: position 801,121 of record JAVLUZ010000172.1, read on the forward strand.
ATTTGGACGACTCTACGGACGATGGACGGTCCCAAACAGAAACGCCATCATCGTTTTCGACCTCATCTACCGCGATCATTAGAAAACGGTGTAAACCAAAGTCCGATCCAATTGGCGAAGCTGTGCTGCAATACGTGAAGGGTAATAGACGTGAGGACGACGAAGACACGCTTTTCGGTAATTTTTTACTGTTTTTCTGCAGCAAAATTGACCATGACAAATGTATTGAATTTCATTCAGAAATCGAGTGTTTTTAATTTTAACCATTCATGGCTTTCTCGAAATTATGCCCAAAAATTGCCATTTGTCACTATACATGTACCGTATCAAAATTCTGGGGGGTCACACCAAAGTCGACCATTTTTTCGACCAAAAACTTCATTTTTTGGGGATCAATTTTGATGCTATTGCTCTAAAACTTCGTTTTTGAGCATATCTTAGCAAGCTCTGTCTACCAGAACCAAAAATTTATTGATTTTTGTTTTTAAAATTTTGAAAAAATATCCAGATTTCATAAAAAAATTGTACAAAAAGTTCAAAAAATGACTTCGTTGATCAAAACTAAGATGAAAAAGTGCTCAAATGATGGTAAATTGATGTAAATTGTCAAAAAATTAGCTTTTGATCGATTTTAATCAAGGTGGCCACTCACCCGGGAATGCGGGAAACCCGGGAAAAGCCCGGGAATTTTTTTGGCACCCGGGAAACCCGGGAAAAACCCGGGATTTTCGTCAAGAAATTTAGTATGAACTCAGTTTTTGGAGGCCAAAAATATTGAATTAATTGTACAATGTTACATTTTTTATCGCTTTTAGTATTATACTAGTTTACGTGTTTTTATATTTTATCATGTAGCATTTATTTCCGTTTTTCTTCTCGCCCATTGTCACATCGTTGATTGCTATTTGTGTATTCTGTTTGTTAGATATAGCTAGTAGCTATTTGTACTATTGTTCGCTAAGACGTTTTTGCAACAGTGTTTTTTTGTACTCGGCAAAGATTTTTCCCGATGTACAAAGACTTTTTCGGGACCGTCTTTGTACATGTACAAAGATATTTGGGAAGACTAAAATTGCAAAAAAGGTCTGGAATTCGCAAAATTTTTGGCGCCAAGCGCCGAAATGAATAATTGTGTGTTCTATATATCTTTATAATGGCAGAGATTGCATTTCAAAGGGAAAAATGTCAAATTTTTCGGCCGTTTTAAGACGATTCCTAATGATTTTTGCCCTCATAAAACCAGGAATTAGCCAAAATACACTACCAAAGGTCGAACAACTCTGTTTTTACCACACTAAAGTCGCAACCGTACTATATCATAGTATCCAAAAATTTGTGTGTATAAAATGTACACAGACTTTTAGGGACCATCTTTGTATATGTACAAACGGACCTTGTACAAAAAAATACTGCCTGGAAGCCATTTTCTGTTCATGTAGGTTTCAAAACAATTTTAACATCTATTTTTGCATAGTTTTCTTCTATTTTCAATTGAAAATTTCGATGTTTCGCATCAAATGCTATACATACAGGAAATCAAGCAGTAAATCATGCTTCTAGACGTCTATCCGCCTTGATTTCACATATGTATTTTTCGGCGCTTCGCGCCAGATTTTTGTTAAAGTCAACGAAATTTAATGATTTTTTCGCACAAAATTGTCTAACATTTTACAATTTTTAGAAAAAAATATTGCGTCAGGTGATTTTATATAAAAGTATACAATGTAAAACACCGAAAAAACGCCATTTTGCGCATTAAGAGCAAATTTTCAGACCTATTCTTGACTTTTTTTGGAAAAGTTGGGATACCGCCCCCCCTTAAGGAAATTCTAGATCCGCCACTGATCCTATATATCTTTAAAATGGCAGAATTTGCATTTAGAATGGAAAAATGCCAAATTTTTCGGCGCTTCGCGCTATTTTGAGTCAATTTTTAGTAATTTTTGGCGTGAGAAACCCAGAAATTAGCTGAAATACACTACCAAAGATCGAAAACCCTGTTTTGCCACACTAAAATCGCTACTGTACTATATTATAGGCTGTGAGAACTGCTATCGACAACTCGTTAGCATCATTGAAAAAGAAATTATGATGGTTCCAAAACGTTTCGTGTAATATTTGCATTTGTTAGATTAAAAGTTGCTTGTGCCATATATCCTTTTTCATGTTCTTATCATGACACTTCTTCGTATATAGTGTGCGTTTAAAGCATGATTTAATACCGGAAAATTGTCCATAAATCACCCGGGAAAAACCCGGGAATTTTATTTTGGGAAACTAGTGGCCACCACACCTGGGCGTGGGGGGGGGGGTTTGGGGGAGGTATGCACCCCCAGAAACCAAAATACCCCCCAGAAATCAAAATACCCCCAGAATTCAATTTTTGAAATTTTTTTTCGTTTTTTCGCAATTTTTTGATGCCAATGGATAGTGCTTGATGAGAAACGTCGAAAAATGGTGTTTTTATTGCCATACCACCATTTTTAAGGCCATTTTTTGACCTTTGAAAAATCTTGCACCACCCCAGAATTTTCTTGCTGCTTACGTATGGTGGCCACCCTGTAATAAAATTCAACTGACCTAAAGTTTAACATTTGCTGTTGTAACAACTTTCCACAAAACTAATTTCGCTTTTTGTGTTTACAGGAAAAACTATCGGTGTTGGACTTGCTAAACTGCAACCAAAACTAAAACGAAAAGCCCGCTTAGCAATGCTACAAATATTGAACAACGCTGAAGATGAGCAGGAAAATGAATTTCAGCAAGGAGTGACGAGAAATTTTGGTGCAATTGAACCGATTCAAAACATCGTTCATCAAGATATTAGCAACCCGTGCCACTTCACGACGTCTTCTATGGCAAACAATTTTTCGCCCCCAAGTGAACGTGGGGTTGGAAATATTTTTTCAACAATTGGTATGTACAATCACAGTTGATAAATGCTTTTGTCTGCGTTAAACTTCTGTTCTTATGCAAGGTGTGCTTGTTTTTGAGTATTTTATGTAAATTGATCGCAGACCAAAATTTTTTTGATAAAAGTTGACATTTTTTGTCAGGTGTACAGATTTTACATGTTTACAAATTTTAAATGAAAAAGGTTAACTTTCTCACATGAAAAGTGTAAATGGATCCTGTAAAAAAGAACATTATAGCCAAAGTATAGTACACTATGCTTATCAACACAAGTTGTTTTTATTTTGACGCTTCATTACATTTTTTCGAACTTCACCTTAAATGTAAAGTACTTTCGATTTATGCACGCAATGTAAACAATATAAAATTTGAACAGAAAGTAATAATTATTCACCGCGACGAATAACATTTTCCTGCCACGGCAAGGAACCTTGCGCTGAATTGAAATATGTTACAAAATTGTCTCGTACTTCACGCACATCGTTTTTATAATTTGGTGCATGAAAATGTATATCACGAAAAACATTAGCACCAGCAATTTGACGCCATTCGCCCTCTTGAGTGTTTCCAATAGAATCCTCATAATCGACCATGGAGAGTGGCGAATAACGAGCTGTAGGCGGATTCGTACTGTCGGTTTTCTTCAAAAAATTGTGCAAACATACGGCGGCTTTAATTATTTTGTCGACCGTTTTGGGATGTCCTTAAAATATTGTATTTTTGGTCGACTCTTCCCTTAAGAAATTCTACGTCGATCCCCCCTTCTTAAGAAAAACTGCATTTTTACGCTTTTTGTGATGTTTTGGCGACTTTACAATTATTTTTGAAACCAAAAATTAAAAAAAATTTTTTACAACAGCATCAAAATGTACAAATTTTTCTTCTTTTTCAAATGGACACATTAAAAATGGATAGTAGAAGCACGTAGTTTCTGCATAAAGCGCAAAAGATTTTTGAAAATTCGGTATTTCTTATATGATATTTCTTATATATATATTTATATATATATATATATATATATATATATATATATATATATATATATATATATATATATATATATATCTTATATTTCTTATATACGTGAAGGCGGAAAATTAGAAATTTATGTGATTTTTACAACAAAACTTAGAAAGTTGAAAATGCTCTTCAGTTAATTTGCATAGGTATGGCTGCGTATTTTTGACTTGTAGCGCCAGATGTTTTCAAAGTGTGTGCTACTTTCCAGTTGTTATAAGCAGAAAACCTTATGGAACAAAATCAGTTCAGAATTTTTTGGCGCGAAGCGCCGAAAATTTTGGAAATTTACGCCTAGTAAAGTGAGCTGAAAGTGCACATGAAAGCAGTCTTATCTTTTTGACTGATGCCCCAAGAAACTTGGGAATGAGAGCCATTTTTCAAATTATCGAGCTGGAAATGGAACTACAGTCAGATATTTTGGGCGCAAAAAATTGGGAATTGTGGCAATTTTAATGCCAAAAAGACTTTTAAAAGTTATACTTTGTCTATAGCAATTTCAGGAACTTCGGAAATTTATGAGATTTTGGTGAAGATGTAGCAAAAATGAATGTTTTGCCCAAATTAAGCGCTGGAATTCTGTTGGCATTAAACATTTTTCTTCAAAATTATTTAAAAAGTTATCAAGTCATGTGCAATAGCCCAAAAATTGAGCGCAGAGTAAGCAAAACCAAGCTGATGCATAAAAAAGACTTAATTATGAAGCGAAATTTTCGATTTTAGATTCCATTTTGCCTTGAGAATGTTTGAAAATGAAGGAAAATACATCATTTTCTTTCCTTTCTATCTCATTTTGGGGGAAGCAGCCGCCCCCCACCCCCTAAATCCGCCAGTGATTTTTTTCCTAATTACAGACGAAAATTTCACAAATTACAAATAACGCCAAAAATTCTAGTATTTACAAGTTTTTAAACCAACCGTTTAAATTTTCAAACTTTCAAACTCACCTTCAATTCTGTGGCTAAAAATTCGCCAACGGGCGGCCATTATTCCGAAGGCATTTTCAACGATTCGCCTGGCCCGACAATGTCGATAGTTATAAATTCGTCGCTGCTCATCTAATTCTCGTCCAGGAAACGGGCGCATTAAAGTGACGCGTAGGGGAAACGCTTCGTTAGCAACAAAAACATAAGGCGATTTTGTATTCGTTCCAGGTAAGAAGGTAGGCTCTGGAAGATTCAGGTGGTGATTGATCAGCGCCTTGCCAAAAGCCGATTTGCTGAAAATCCCGCCGTCCGACTGACTGCCATAGGCTCCAATATCAACCAGTGTAAAGCAATAATTGGCATCAACGATGGCCATCAAGACTATCGAATGTGTACCTTTGTAGTTGAAATATTGACTGCCTGCATTTTTCGGAGCCTAAAAAATGTGGAGTATAGACTATGATGACGTATATACATATGATGAGAAATGAAAAAAATGAGTATAGACCATACGTGGGCAGCAAGAAAATTCTGGGGGTGCAAGATTTTTTGAAGGTCAAAAATGGCCTTAAAAATGGTGGAATGCATACGTGGGCAGCAAGAAAATTCTGGGGGCTGCAAGATTTTTCAAAGGTCAAAAAATGGCCTTAAAAATGGTGGTATGGTGCAAAAACAACATTTTTCGACGTTTCTCATCAAGCACTATCCACTGGCATCAAAAAATTGCGAAAAAAACGAAAAAATTTTCAAAAATTGAATTCTGGGGGGGTTATTTTGGTTTCTGGGGGTGCATACCCCCCAAATTCCCCACGCCCAGGTGTGGTATAGACATATGATGTAAAATGACGTGCTCCTATTTTGATAACATCAAGGCATTGCAAACTAAACTGCTTATGAAATCTTTATATCAATGCTAAACATGTGTATAATGTACAAAAGTCATATTCATAGGTTCACTGCGACCAAATTCTGGGGGAGTCAGACTAAAGATTTTTTCGTAAAATTCCCAAAATGGTCATTTTTTGCGATTTTCCATAAACTTGATCGATTTTTTACCAAAACATTGCATTTTTTTGTCAAAAACTTGCCGTTTTTTAAACCATAACTCGAATTCACCCCATTCTTGAGGAGGGAGGGGGTCAGCACCATACATGATCTTGGGCGGGGGTTTGGGGGTTTTCACCCCCCCGCAGAATCATTTTTCACCCCCACAAAAAATTTTTCACCCCCCCAGAATTGGCGATTTTTCAAAAGTTTCCTAAACTTACCTGAAAATTGGTAGAAAAAGTGTCTTTTTAAGGGTTTTGGCTATCTATTTGCACAAAATCGCCAAATTTTCGGCGCTTTGCGCCATATATTCATGTTTTAAGCGATATAGTGGTCAATTTATTCGACTTTTTCGAAATTTTTTTCATGATTTTATGCTCTAGAAGGATAGAGTATCGTCAGAAACGCCAAAAAACGATGTTTTTTAACGCGTACCGGCCATTTTTGGGCCCAAAAAAGGCACTTTAGGTTTTCACCCCCTCCCCAAGAATTCCCATGCTTTGCATGTATGGTCAGCACCCCCTACACATGCATGCATGATCATACTGCATTTTTGATGCCTACTTTTATTAAAACGTGTTTTCCATCAATTGCTCCAACACACAAGGGGTAATTCCACAGGCGCCAAAACTCATCTCCAATCGATTTCCATTCGTTTCCAGTGGGGACAGCTAAATATTCAGGTTGTAATGCTACCCATATTGCTTCGCACGTTTCCCTAAAAATTGCATTCACAGTTGATCTTCCCATTCGGTAGGCGAAAGCCAAGCTTTGCTGGGAATCACCAGTTGCTAAAAGGCTGTAAAAATATTGACACATTACAACAAACTGTAGTCGTTTCATTATTTTTCTTCAGTTTTTATTTCACTACACAGCTACAAAAGTGAGCCAAAAACAGAGTCAAAAAGTCAAAAGAGCCTCCCACAGAGTCAAAAAGTGCCTTTCCTCCTACCCCCTCCCCCAGGTAGGAAAATGTTCATTTTCTGTCATTTTGAGCAATTTTTTGGCCATTTCTGGACGCATGGATCCGTCCGTCTTTTTGGAAACAAAAAATCTTTTAGTTAAACAAAAGAACCCTTTTGTGGACTTTCCAGCTTCAATTTAGGTGCAGTTTTGCATGTATGAGCTCAACATTTGGAAAATTTCCACGCTTCGCTCGTTTTTCCACCTTTTTTTCCAAAATTTTCCACTTTTGCCCAGGTATGTTTTTGACCCAAAACTTCGTTTTCTGGGGTCAATTTTTATGTCATCACTCTAAAACTTCGTGTTTCAACGAATCTCAGCAACTTCTGTCAACCAGAAACGAAGTTTTTTCAACTAATAAAAATTCAAAAAACGACCATGTCGTGAAAAAATGGTACAAAAAGGCAAAGAAACTTTGGTCTAAGTAGTCGGAAAAATATTTAAAAAATATGCTCTTTACCGTAGAGTCAAAGCCAGTCTTTCCGCAGGTGCAATTGGAAGTCTATGCGTGGCTTTCTTTCCTATTGTAATTTTAATGCGATTTAACAAATCGAAAAATCGCGCAGGCAGTACCCGAAAATATTTAAAATACCATTCCGGATCTTTTTCTTCTAACTCCATAATTAGCGTATGAAATTGCCCAGTAAAAAATCTTTTTTCATTCACTGGTCGAATATACCACCGCCGCTTTGTTTTTTTCGCCTTCTATGACAAAATAATAATAACATTAAATTTTCGTCCATGCTAGTGTGAAATTCTGTAGTCAATAAATTTTTTCTGCCGCGCAGTGCCGCGTGGAAGTATAGCAGCACAACCATGTCACGCGGCGCCGCGCGGACGCGTAGCAGCTGCGTTCGAAGTATAGCAGCTACTTCGCCACGCGGCGAAGTATAGCAGGGCCTTTAGCCACACTAGAATCCGGTAAACGCCCCCATAATCGATAGAACCCCAGAATTGAATTTTTGGGATTTTTACCGGTTTCGCACTACCCAGACCCATCAGAATTGGGTCGGTCGGTGCCCATGTATGGTGTGCGCTCCTTCGTTTGCTATCTTATTGTTGTATTCATGAAAATCTGACCGATCACTAAAGTCCAGTGGAGGAGCTAGGATTTTCGTAAGGGAATGGTATCCCAACCTTTCCAAAAATAGTCGAAAATATGGACGAAAATTTGCCCTTCACGTGCGAAATATGTACTTTTTCGGCGTTTTACGTCGTCTATTTTTAGTTAAAATTGTTTTTTAACATCATTTTTCCGAATTTTCTTTAAAGTGCATTTTTGGGCCCAGAAATGGTTGGTGTGCGTCAAAAACATTGTTTTTCGGCGTTTCTGACGATGATTTATCTTTCTAGAGCATAAAAACAAAAACATCTTAGAAAAAGTCGACCAAATTGGACAAACTGTAGTCAATACATGAGTTTATGGTGCAAAGCGCCAAAAATGATGCATTTCAGCAAATAGCTAGAAGCGGTTAAAAAGCACCTTTTCTACGAATTTTCAGTTTAGAAAATTTTTGGAAATTTTCGAAAAATCGCGAAATCTGAGAGGAGTGAAGAAAAAATGGGGGTTGCGAATAAACCTTCGAAGCCCCTTAAGATCATGTACTACGACTTGTTTATGACTACGACTTGTTTATATCTGCGAATGTTTCACTCGTTATTACGATTTCTTGTCGCGTTGTGTTAAATACAGGTCCATTTGGGTTTTTGCCGACATGCAAAACAAATTCGCATTTTGCACATCAATTGATATTAAAAGATTACCTACATTGCATTATGTTCATTAGTTATAATGAAATAATAAAATATGTAGTAAAAATAATAAAAACATAATCCCTTATTAAAATACAAAAAGACTCCGTGATCACGTTACGTCTTTCACCCGACGGTTTTTACTATCGTTTTCTGCAATCGCTTTGAATTAATTCATATTTACCGAAGGTAGGTACGCTGTCGTTTTATGTAGGTACACCTACGTCGGCAAAAGTTCTTGGAAGAAAACCGTAAAATGGGTGCTGCGACGCCCACCGATTCCAAAATCGGATTTAAATGAGCCTTTATAAACATTTATTTGAATGCTGTATACTCACCCACCAGTCACCACTTCAAAAAAGCCGACAAAATGAATAAGTAGTGCTCATCAGGACTTTATTTAAAATACATGCATAATACTATAATGCACTAAGTACACCTGCAAAAGATCCAGTAATATGAATAAGGGGCTACCAAAAAAGGTGTTCATTTAGATCAACTTTAAGAAGTTTGGGATTAGTTCTCGGTTAAGGATCTTCAAAATTTGTAAAGCTATGATTTCTGCAACCGCTCTCATGTTGATAGCTTTGCTGACCTCTCAAGTAAGCGTTCACGGTGCGAATAGGTATCAGAATTATCTTTGTCATTTGTCAAGCGAACTACTCAACGTCATGTTTCCAAGTTTTCTTATCATTGAGCATACTCACCTGTTTGAAAGTATGTTCAAGTCTGTTTCATTTAATTTTGCGGTTTTCTTTGAAATTTTTCCACGAGAATTAGGCTTCAAAAGCGGTTTTTATTTTTGATGCATTAATGCGGCATAACACAGGCATGCGTCTCCAAGTGACTCGACATACTGTAGAATATCATATTAATTGTATTAGTTTAAAACACTTATGTTGTCACGTTATATTTCTTCACAAACCTCAAACTAAAATGAAGCAGACTACGAACACATCGTGTCTCTACTTCACCTTACCTGATATGTACCTATGGGTTCCTACCTACCCCCAATATATGCCCTACCTACAGCAACAGTGGGACCTTTTATAGTCTGTTTCATTTAACTTTGCGGTTTTCTTTGAAATTTTTCCACTAGAATTATAATACAGAAGCGGTTTAAACTTTTGATGCAGTAATGCTGCTCAAGACTGGCATGCTTCTCAAAGATGCTCGACATACTGTAGAATATCAGATTGATTGTATTAGTTTAAAGCACTTTTTTAGTCACTTTAAATTTATTCAAAAACCTCAAAGCTATAAAAAATATAGATGCAATGAAGATGATTATAGATGCAATGAAGTTGTGACAAACTACAATTGCTAAACCAGCAGATGCGTGAAATTGTGTGAAAACGACGGTCTCATAGAAGTTCGGTCTCTGATAGTAAGCTGGCAGATTGCAATCACAGATGCACAGCATAGCCGATTGGGGGGATGGGGGACAGCCGGTATAGGAGGGGGGTCAAAATTTGAGCTTTTTTTGGTTAAAATGACCTCAAAATTTGGTATAAGTGTTAAACTAGCGTTAAAACAAGTTACATATTACACAGTCTCTGAACAATTTGAAACAATTTTGAAAAAAGTTTTTAATTTGCATCCGTTTTTGCCTTCATTTTGCCGCAATTTCCCCGCAAAATTTCTCCTCTCTTCATTCTGGGGATCTAGACCCCCAACCCCCTCGCGTGCATGTCTGGTATAGCACTGAAATGATATACAGTTGTAACTTTCTGTCGACAAAAAGTCTTACAATTTATGCACGAAATTATGTTAGAAAAACTATTCGTAATAGCTTGCGGACACATTCGCAATTGATAAACTTCAGTGTGCACGTCAAATGTGCTTTTAGGAGTTTATGTTGTCAAAGCTAAGAATGTTATTAATATCCCTACGATTTTTCAGATCGATTTCTGTTTCATTATTTCTTAAAAATTTGTACATTGAGCGTTATGGAAAGCATTTGTCAGCGTTATGGAAAGCATTTCTTTGTAAACTTTTGCATTATTTTGCAATTGGGTCCTCCATAAACTTACCACAGTTTACAGCAGTCGGTTGTTTCTTTATTCACTTATCAAACTACTTTTATTGCTTGAACCCAAACGATTTGAACTGATGGTTGATATAAACTCATCGCATATTGTTTTTTCCGGCACTAATGCGAGCCTTCCAATAATAACAATACTTTTTGAAAAATGAGCTTGCTAAGCGAGAGTTGTAAACGAGAAACTTTAAGTTTAAACATACCATTAAATTATGAAGAGAATTAAATTATGAAGAGAAATCTATTATAATTCTCTTCATAATTTAATGGTATGTTTAAACTTTAAGTTTCTTTTGTTTACAACTCTCGCTTAGCAAGCTCATTTTTCAAAACTATTACATGGTGAATAGTCGCTGAATACTATTTATGATAATGAAATGTTGGTCACATTGATACAGTCACTGAGTGTAAGTGAAATGCTGCCACACACTTAAGTTTGTATCAATTTGTGATGTAAAAGTTTTTGTAGCATAGTGGCAATAATCTTGTGTAAGAATAACGGAAGAATGATGGCTTGGCGGTTCTGTGTATGTATAACTCCAGTGAGGATGAACTTTACACCTAGTTTTAAGTGTTAAGTTCAGGGTTTTCTCAGAAAAGCAATTAAATTTTTAAAGTATATTTTAGCGAAAAAATTGGTAAAAATGGTAAGTTTGTACACTGCCGCTCTTCACATTCCGCACATATATGTCGCAAAACGGGCGATCATTTCGTAGGTTTTTAAATTTGTTTTTAAATCACAGCAATTATTATATAATATTTTTTGTGTTAGTCACAAATCTACCAGAAAACTTACGCTTTTAAGAGTTGGCATTATGCGAAAGGATTAGAAAATGAAAATTTTTCAATAAAATTTGTTTTCTCAAAAATGTATAAATTTAGGAAGTGATGCTTTCCCTGAAAGTAAAGCATTATTTATTATCGAAATTAGCTTAAATTTTTTTCATTTCGGACGATATTTTGTTAGTCTTTTCATACGCGTTCTTCCATTTCCTCCTTGGTTTATATTGTAATCTTCAACCACCAAACTCGTGCATGTGACAGCAGAAAATGGGAGGTAGTGGGCCAATTATTAATTAAAAGGTGGCCAAAAAAACACTTAAAATAATCGAAAAATGCAGGGTTTTGCAAAGAATCGGGGGTGACTGGGTCAAAAATTTCTGACTTCGGGGGGTGAGGGGAGGACAATGGATCACCCGCGCAACTTGTAGGATTGTGATTCGGTCTCTACAATATCTGCAAAGGATTCGATGCAAACTGTAGCTGTCGAAAATTTTTGTGTGACAAAAAGTGTCTGTATTGCTTTTATGCTCCGATTCGAATCGTTCTACACGTTATCCAAATCTTTTTTCTACGCAAGATTTCAGCAAAATTGCGCTGGGGTTTAAGATTCTGACCTTTTATAAAAAATTATCATCAAATAATTGCTCAGTTGAAACATTCATGAACAGATTATATATTGTATTATTATTGTTATTGTTGGAATGCCAATATATTATTGTTCATAGACGGATGAAATTTCTTTTCCGCGCTTTCTTTCAATATGTTCTAAGTACTGAGCGAAAAAATGCGCTCTTCTGAAGTTTATTTTTTAGTATCCTGAAAGTACTATATTCTTAACTTACTCCGAAAAAGTTTCCGTTTTGAAGTTCAGCATCGCCTTACTAACATGCACCGCCCTTGGCAGTATTATGATGATAGTTTGTGCAGTTTATATGAGTCGTCGTAAGAGATCTAATCGTTTACACCCACAACATGACTCGGAGGAACCTAATTCTCGCGTCATCGAAATGAAAACCATCGAAATGAAAATGAGGCACAAATAACTAAAAGAAGCTGGATACGATGACGAGAACATAGTGAAACTACAGGTTTGAATTTCTTAAAATTGCAGCAAAATTTGTTTGTTTTTCAAAAGGTCCCACGAAAATCATATGTATATCTTGTCCAGTAGAGGTATTAGACAAATATCATCAACAAGCTCTGAGTTGGCCTTCTAAATTTGGAAGGAATTGAAATTTTAAAGTCGTATATTGCAACAACTACATGTTATAACGTGTGAAAAAGTTGGCCTATCTTTTGTACACTTAGGTACCACTTTTCTGCAGCCCAAGCAATGACCGGGAAGTGGAAGGACCAGGAAGTCGAAGGACCGGGAAGTCAAAGGACTGGGAAGTCGAAGGAACAGGAAGTCAAATTTATATATACTCACTCCTTTTGTGCTCAAGTTCAGTTGCATAATGTGTCTGAGCAAGGACCAGAAAGTCATATTTATGTAACTACGACAGTTACACGTTACGAACTCTATACAAACATTTTAACATCAGTTTGCGGATGCAAGCCGACGGACGACAGCGTATTACTGTATAGGATTTACATAACTTTTCGAGCAGCCATCCTTGCGTTGCGATGTGTGAGTTCGAGGTTATGCCTTCAGTTCTCACTTAATCCCCAATTTTCAATACAAAATTCAATTAGATACTTGTCCGGTAAACTAGAATTGCAGATGTTTACCTACGTTACCACTTGTAAAATTCTAGAACATTCTATTTAGTAAAAAAGTAATTTTAACCCATGTTATTTTGTTTTTATTGACTTCGTTTTACTGTAGTCATCCCCTACTGGGATAGTCAGTCTGAGTTCTGACGTTTGGTCGTTTTTGTCGCTTTTAGTTTAAGCGTTATTTAGTTTGTCCCAGCTTACAGCCGTGGTTGTACATTATTGTAATAAAATTAGAAAATCACCACCCAGGGATTAATTATATCGAGGGTTGGTTGGCTGGCTTTGACGACGACGTAAATTGGATTTTAGCAGAGTTTGAAAGGGTAAATAATCTTTGATCTTTTCTTTCATCAAAATTCCATTATCTTTTATCAACCCAAAATTAGCTAAAAATATATTGAATAATTTATGATGACAGCCCAGTTGAGAGCTCTGTTGTTGTTTTCAAATTTCGAAGTGCTACACGTTTTAGGAACCAAAACATTTTTGCTTATACCTGGACCTCGGAAAAGAAGTTAATTAATCAACTTGACTTGGGTTGAGATAGGTCAACTGACCTCGCGTGCATTCCGGGATTTAGGTAGGTACTTTTAGGATTCAGGGTGTAGCTGCTGAGATTTCCCGTGAGGTTTCGATCAGCAACATTAGGACCGAGGGAAGTAAAGCTGTAGGTCTACAAGGGTCAACTGATTCAAAGTCGCCTTGCGATAACGCAAATCTGACCAGCGCTAAGAGCAGCTAGGTACCTAAGTAAGTCCCGAAGGCAAATATAAGGCATGTCCGTATCGCTCTAGTAGATACAGGACCGCTGTATTTACACTGGAAGTTCCCTCTTTGAGGTTGCTAGCTACAACCGATCTGGCCAGTCATCTTAAAATTCATTTTTCTACCCAAAAATCATTATTCTTGGCATTCTAAACATGTTTTTTGTATTGTTTGTCTTTGTTATTGTATCGACCCCGTCCGCGGCAGTGCGCATTTAAGTAAGCATTTGTGGCAAAATTTTGTGTATCGTGGTAATTTTGCTAAAATTTTTTCCATTTCCGTCGACCCTCTGGCAATGACAATATCGAGGACGCAATTATTTTTCTATAAATGTCGACCCGCAGGCAACGATTCATCATTATTTTCCCTCGACAATATATTTTGCCACCTAGGTTTTTTGTGTACATTTTTTCTAAGTCCGCATGCTATACGCTGCTTAGGCTTAGTCTTACGTATAATCGTTCATTTCATGTCAAGTATATCTCATCCAGAGTAAGCGAGTACTACAAACGTGAAAAACCTGTTTTTCGGGCTGAAAAAAGGTTAAATTCGACAAATTTTTTTTGTTGCGAAATTTCGACTTAGTCAAATTTTTCTTACCCAAAGCTATATTTTTGGACGTTTCAATACCTAAAAGTGGCTGGGAAGAAAACTGTACAAACGCCTCCCATAAAGAAAAAACATTTGACGCCATCTCATTCAACACGCCAAGTAAATACCAAACCTGCCGACTTTAATAGTGCAAATAATACTGCAAATAATGACAAATTACCCCTGTCGTTACATGCTTCGCGTGTTTCACATTCTGACAACAAGCATATAATCGGTAATGCGCGATCGCTCATTAATCATTTTGCTAACCCTATCGATGATAATTCATCAAATAATATGATCATCGATAATACTCATACTCTTAATACATCAAATAACCAGGAAACTGGTTCCGAGCCACGCAGCCGAAGTCACCGACATAGATCGCAATAATAACCCAAGCCTAAATGCCGAAAATAATCCGCCCGAATCTGGCATAACTAATGAACTTATTTTCAAAGCGCTTCAATCTATTCATAAGCAATTTTCTCATCTTTCTTTGCACGTAAATCAATTTAAGCAAGAAAATTTGGAAGAAATGCGTAAACTGCGAACGGAATTGAGTAATCTACTTAAGCCGCAATCGGTTTCTAATTGCATTGAAATTAATCTATCTCAGCGCAAAAACCACTCTATTGATAGCAAAAATTTTTCTGATTTTAATGCGCAGCATTCTAATTGCTCAGAAAATGCGCAACCCGCATCTTCCATCTAGCAGCCGTAGGTTAAATTCTCAGTCGCATTCCGAAATTATTCCGGAAAATTTTGCGCCTAGTTTTTCGAATCGTGCACCATTATTGGCCGAATTATCTCATAATCCCTCTGAATATGGTTTCGCAACCATCTCAAAATTCGGGTTATTCGGAACATTTAATCACGATTTTGCAGCTGTCAGCACCAATTTTGCAGACGTCATTATCTAGGCTGTTGCTGTCGTTAAATTGTAATGCGCCTTCTTTTGTACCTAATTCATTAAATTCGACTTTGCAGCCGCTGTTACATCCTCTGCTGCTGCAATATTTTCCGTTGAACGCCAAAATACCGCCTAATAATTTTGTGCCGAATCCTTCGAATATCGAAATTCCGCCAAATAATTCTATTTTGCATTCCTCAAATATAGAAATTCCGCCACAAGAATTTAACTTGTCTGGCATAAATACCGAACCTAATAATTCACAAAATTTATCGGCACAATTACCTGAGTCATCCAAAAGGAGACGTCAGTAAAATTTTCTGACAAAAGTTCGAGTAGCTCTGATCACTTGCGTAGTCGTCATTTGCGCCACAAAAGTGAATAGTGTCGCCATCGTCATTGTCACAATTCGGATTCCTCATCCGGTTCTTCACATTAGCAAATCGCATCTTGCCGATACTCTAAATTGTGGCCCTTTTATGCAACAAATGCAAATTGCCATCGCGAATAAAAAATTTTTTCATGCGGATAAAACGGATATACGAGCATTTTTTGCAGAGTTTGAATCGCTCGCTGAAACTTACAATATCGATAAATCGGTTTGTGTCAAATTTATGTCATCATTTTTAGATCCCTATGCTTCACGTCTATTCCGTTCGTTACCTGCTGAAATAAAACAATCTTATACAAAATCAAAACATGTGTTAATAGCGGAATTTTGTCCTTTGGACACCAAAACGCTATTTGATCGTTTTTTAGAACATAAACAGCAGCCTAACAAATCGGTTAAAGCATATTATCTTTCGATTCGTGAAGAATTGATAAAATCGCAACCTCATCTCGAAATCGACTCTTATCATTTCAATAATTTGCTTTGTCATCAATTGAAAAAAGGCCTATTACCCGAGATATCGAAAGAAGCGTATCATCGTGCGCCATAAGCATCTCTGGCTGAATTTTTAGATAACGCATTAAATGCTGTGTTCGCTAATAATGAATACGCGAATAAAAAAGCGCTAACGCTGTATGTATTGGTAACAGCCGCCCCCACAGGAGGCGCAATACCCAAAGATACATTTTGAGCGTCTAACCAAAATGAGCCTGATTGCTCGCGCCAGAAAACATTTTATCGTTTATCGCGCGTCGAGAAACCCAAAAATTCCTCTCAAAAATATTGCACCTTCTGCAAACGCACTGGTCATATCTATGAAGAGTGTTTTACTCGGTTGCAACAACATTCATCTAATAAATAATTATTCTGACCATAATAGAAACAATTCTGATGGTTTGTAATAGCAGCCAGTTGCATTCGTTTTCGCAGTGACATCAGCTCGCCATCGCGCTCTAATTCACAAAACCGACAATATTCTCAGTCTCGATTTTGTAATCCTAGCCAAAATCGCTCATCAAATTATGCAAATAATGATAATTGCTTCGATTCGAGGCAAGCACGTTCGAATTTTTGACAAAATTATAACAAATACCAACAAAATTTGCGTGCCAATTATCAAAATTCGCATTATTATCGCTATTCACATCAGTCACAACAAAACGGTCCTTATGTTCAGTTTCCTACTGAACAACTCGGAACATATTATAATTCAAATTATCGTACCGATAATGGCCAAAATTGCCCATACGTTATGTATGCTGCAGATCGCCAACCCACCATAAATGTCGCCCCCACCGCAGCCGACCCATACATCTCCTAATGATGTAAACACGGTTACTGCAAAAGGGCTAGAAACAAGCGCTCGTCCTAATTTATTTGCGTCACAAGAGTTTCTCAAAGAGTAGGAACGACTTGCAGCGTCGTCTCGCAATCTATGAAAAAATCAAATTTGCCTTCAATTAAAACCATCGATCCTAACATTCCGATTGTAAATCATGCTGGGACAAATTTGCCCACTATTCTCGTTAACATTCATGGCATAGACGTTCCTGCTCTCATAGATACGGGTTCGCAGGTCACTATGATGACCACATCTGCATTTTTACACCTTGGTTTTAATTTACCGCCTAAACAAATCTCGCAAGTTGTTCATGGCTGTAGGCAAAATCACCACTGTCGTGCGATATAAAGTTAAAATGACTATCACTATCGCTGAGCATTCAATTCCTACGATAGTATCTATCATAGACCATTTGCCGGAAGATATCCTCTTGGGATTTGACTTTTGTGAATCCGCTTTAATGTGGGTTAATCCTATCAAGCGTTGTGCTTTCTTAAATGGCATAAAACTTAGATTATTATCACCATCTGAAAAAATTTAATTTCGCGCGAAAGCCAACATGCCCATTTCTGATGTTGTGTGTGTTCATGTTTCACTGCCTGAACCAGTCATTATACAACCTCAACACGAACTAATAACCCTAGGATATATTAGCCATGGTTCTTGTGATTTTGATATCGCTTTATTCGAACCAAATTCCGATTTCATGGAAAAAACATCACTTTTTGTGACTCCTTCCATTGTTGACGCATCACTACCTATTTTTCCTGTTCACGTTTGTAATATCTATAAAGCGCCAATTCGCATCAATTCTGGCGATATTATTGGTTTTTTAACCTCTGACGTTGAAGTTGTGTCTCATATTGCAAATTCAGACAATAGGACGCCTGAACTTTTCTCCTCAATAAATTAAGCGTTAAGCGGCTCCGCTATTCATTCTGCAGCAACAACAGCAAATCCGTGAACTTTGTCTAAAATATGATTCCATTTTTGCCTTAAAAAAATGAGCCTCTCGGACGATACCCCTTGGTTAAACATCATATTGATACCGGAAATAATCCGCCCATGGTTGGTAAAAACGTATCATGTCGAACATTCTCAACAAAATTCTATGCAAAAAATCAATCAATGCAATGCTTGCTAATAAAATTATTCAGCCCATGACCAGTCCTATGGGCTAGTCCCTTATTTCTCATAGGAAAAAGGACGGTTCCCTAAGACCTGTCGTAGACTATCAGCCAGTTTAAACACATGTAACTGAAACGCAAGTATATCCTCTTCCTCAACTTGATGATTATTTCGATACGCTAGGCTCAAGCTGCATATTTTAGTACCTTAGATCTAAAATCTGGATATCGGCAAATCCCACTCGATAATGAATCTCGCGAAAAAACTGCTTTTATATGCCCTGTTGGCCATAATGAATTTGAAGTCTTACCTTTGGATTAAAAATGCGCCTGCAGATTTCCAGAGACTAGTGGAGCTAGTTCTTGCAGGTCTCAACTGAAAATTGTGTCTCGTTTATATCGATGATATAATCATTTTCTCACGCACATTTAAGGAACATTTACAAGATCTCAAAAATGTCTTCATCACACTTCAAACGCAAACATACAGGTTAAACCTGATAAGTGTCATCTCGCTCATGCCAAAGTAAAATTTCTCGGCCTTAGCATAGGTTCGCTAGGCATCGCTCCTGATCATGTCTAAAGTCGCTGATTTAGTTGCATTTCCCGTTCCAAAAACGGTTACATCTTTTGCAAAAATTTCTTGGCTCAGTCCAATGGTTTAAAAAGTTTGTTAAAGATCTTGCTAAAATTGCTAAACCGTTATCCCATCTTCTTCGCAAAGATGTCAAATTTTGCTGGACAGCTGAACACCAAACTGCTTTCGAGCCTCTGACAAAATTATTTACTTCGCCTCCTATTCTACAATTGCCTTAATTCGACAATGAGCACCAATTCATTTTAACAACTGATACAAGTCAACTACTTGTTAGGTGCTATTTTAACGCAAAAACATTTACCGTCGAAAAATCGCTTTTATTCTTAGCTACGCAAGTGGCGTGCTAAATTCTGCCAAATGTAACTATGCTACTTCGGAAAAAGAAGCGCTAGCAGTTGTGTGGGCCATAAAGCATTATAGACACTATCTATATGGTAAAAAATTTATTGTCTAAACCGATCATCAAGCTTTAACTTGGCTTGTAAACGTAAGAGACCCAACCCATCGAGTCGACTATGCCGTTCAGGTCTCAAATTACAGAAATATGAATATGAGATCGTGTATGTTCCTGGCGCATATAACTGCGCAGCAGATCTTTTATCACGACATCCTAAATACGATCATGCCGGACGTAAATATAAAGCTTGAGTGCAAAAATATCGTTAATATCGCAAATTTGGAGTCGGAAGATTCTGAATCCGAGGACAAATCGGTTCCACCTGACTGACTGCGTGATAATATTCCTAATTTACCAGCTAATAATCCTAATGCGCCTATCGATCCAACAAATAATGAGACCTCCTACCTTTCGCGAACGCAATCAACTTACGGATGCAGATAAAGCTGAAATGCTAATGCCTGCGCAATTTCTCGCAGAGCAATGCTGCTGACAAAGAATTGCATACAATTTGCATCGCGTTTAACGATTTAACAACGAAAAAATATCGTGATGAATTTTTTCTGCTAAACGATATTCTTTTTCGTCGCTTTCAACCAAAGCGCTCACCTACCATTGTGCATCAGCTAGTTATTCAAAATCATTGCGTCGCTTTATTTTAACCGAATTTCACGACTCAATTTTCGGAGCTCATTTTTCATTATGCAAAATCTTACCCACCATACAAATGCGTTATTGGTGGCCTTGCATGGAAAATGATGTGATCGCGTGGTGTAAGAATTGTGATGTATTGCTTGCAACGCAAGGTCGCATTAAATTCTACATCTGTCCCATTGCAACCACACCTGGGCGTTAGGGGGTTTGGGGGGTATGCACCCCCCAGAAACCAAAATAACCCCCCCCCCCCCAGAAATCAAAAATACCCCCCTAGAATTCAATTTTTGAAAAATTTTTTCGTTTTTTCGCAATTTTTTGATGCCAATGGATACTGTTTGATGAGAAAGGTCGAAAAATGGCATTTTTTTACCGCCATACCACCATTTTGAGGCCATTTTTCGACCTTCAAAAAAATCTTGCACCCCCCCCCCAGAATTTTCTTGCTGTCCACGTATGATTGCAACCAATCGAAGTCTCCACGCCTTTCGAACTCATTGCGTGTGATTGTTTGCATATGCCGCAATCATCCTCTGGTAACGACCAAATTGTCGTATTCATGGATTACTTTACCAAATATGTAGAAGCTTTTGCTGTCTCTGATATTAAAGCGACAACCATTGCTAATCTTTTATTGCGAGAAATAATCCCACATTATGGAGTTCCTAAACGATTTTTAACCGATCAGGTTCAAATTTTACATATGCCTTAATTTCGGAAGTTTGTAAATTACCAAATGTTCAAAAAATTTTCACGACCCCTAATCACCCCCAGTGTGATGGTCTTGTCGAAAATTATAATTTCAAATTTGTCTTTACTTTTAGCTTCATTGCATTGGTATTGGTCTTGTACGGTATAATTTTAAAAGGCTTTTTCTGGATTAATATATTTTAATTCGGGAATTTCGATAATCACATTTCTATTATATTAAAATCCAAAATGTCGAGATATTTATGATACAATTTTAGTACTTATATGTAATCTTAGTATGAAGTGCTAGTGTTTTTTTCACATATACATCACTTAGTTGCAAACTTGTTACAAGGGTATGCTAAAAAGGCCGCAAATTTACTTGACAAATGGTAAAATTATCGAAATTTTCCGGCGTGTCGCACCATATTGATAATCTCTTTAATCTTTTATAGTTATCAGAGATGCATAAATTGATGAAGGTATACTATTAAAGATCAAAAAGGCAGTTTAAGCACAAAACGCATTCGGTATGTATATTATAGTAGAAGCACTAAAATTTATTGCATGTTGTGCCGAATGAGCAGATTTTTAGTTACCAACCTATGTTCACGTAAAAATGGAGCTTGTGCCCCACAATTTACTGTATGACCATTTCCTTCTTTTCACCCCCCCCCCTCTGGCCACCTCTACCTTGCCCATGATCTTTCGTATGACATATTTGCAGAAAATATGAATTCTAAAAATAAATTAAACATGTATTCGATATCAAAAACATTTTAAATAAATTAGAGCAAAATAACTATATTGTATCAAAATTAAGCTAACTATAAATATATCGTATTTTATTTATTTCTGGTCTACCCAAATAACACTAGTCGGCACAAGTATTCGCCTTGCATATGCTAAATATATATGTAATACTTTTCAGAAACCATAATTAAATTATGTGTGGCCGCCAAATCGAAAGCGGTTGACGCACGGTGCGCCGAAATGAGTGCCGCCTATGAAGATACCGATAAAATGTCAGTTGATGAAAATAGCCACCAAAATCTGAATACTGAAGCGGCTAACTGGAGCTGGTCGACGCGGGTCAATGGACAATTAACGAAAACCGAATTCCGCGATTTGATTTTATTATTTCATTTTTATTTAAATTTATAATTTCTTAATTTTTATGTAAATTTATTTGTGTAACGCCTTAATAATCACGGTCGGTGGGGTAATCTAACATTTGGTGGGGGCGGATAAACTTACTAGCTAGGACAACACAAACTTTGGACGGATGAAATATGGCCGACTTTCACGGAAGGAAACCCCAACCCGTTGTATGTATGTACATTTACGTTCGCCAAATTCATTAGTCATTAAATAACAGTAATTTTTCTGTTATAAATAGTATGGCCGTTTCATGTTGCTTAGCTAATATGTATCCTTTGCCGCGTCACCATAGGTGGGCGGCACCAAAGTTCTGGGGTGCAAGATTTTTCAAAGGTCAAAAAATGGCAAATGATGGTATGGCGAAAAAACATTATTTTTCAACGTTTCTCTTCAAGCACAATCCATTGGCATCAAAAATTGCAAAAAAAATTTTCAAAAATTGAATTCTGGGGGGTATTTTGATTTCTGGGGGTGCATACCCTCCTCCAACCCCCCTCACGCCCAGGTATGCGCGCCACCTACCTTAAAGCCCTACACGCATACTTCGTACGATTATGTACATGATTCAGTTTTTTAAAATCCGTTTCGTGTCATATTGCTCATTTTTGCGGGTATTTTCGCTTTTAGAGGACTGTACAAAATCTTGTGCTAATTTTGCCATTTTTCTCTTTTGTACGATAATAAATTTTTAGCCCCTTTTTGTCTTATGCTCTACATCAGCTTTTGGTAAGACTATCAAGAAGTTATTTTCGCCTACTGTATACGTATGAACTTTGATAAGAGCATGGAAAATTTTAAGGGTGACGTTCTGCAAGCTCATTCAGAAATCAATTTATTGTCATCTACTATTTTCCACGAGGATAAGTTTTGGGAGTAATAAGGCAAATTGAAACGAGTAGGAATCAAAAGATTTTGAAAAATAGCTAAAAATTGATCACAGATTTATTTAAGGTAGCATAATATTACTCCAAAGTCTAATGCCATTTTATCATAGCTTTTCGACTAGCCGTGCTGTGAACCTACGTCTAGAAACTCATCAGTATTCCAACAAATTATTTCTGGACAGAAATGATCGTAGGATTGAAAGAATTTAATGAAGTTGTTGAGTTCTCTACGATGTGATGATTAGTGATGAAAAACAGCAAATTATGCTTTATACAAAAATTGTTTTTTGACAATAAGCCGTTTTCACGCTTTCAAATGTAGCTTTATTGGTTATTCCGCGCATCATTGTGCGTTTCTTTTTATTTTTTAGGTTCCCATTATCGAAGCGTGGTTTTTTATGTAAATACCTACTTTAGCTTACTTTTACGAAATTTTGGCGCGTGTTGCGTACATAAAAGTATCATGACACAATGGTTTGCTTGCCCCTATTCGAACTGTCGCCGCTCTTTTGATGATCTAAAGCTTTTTAACCTCCATTTGTACCACTGCCGCCGGGTATGCTTTATTGTTATCTCTAATTGCCAGCGTATATGCAAGGAAGATTTAAATCATTCTGATAATATTTCATAGCCAAGTATACCTATGTGTTTTTAGACGTTTATAGTTTATTCTGACTTATTTTTAGATTTTCCTTCATGCTAAAAGCATTGCCCTCTTTTTAGGCTGTGTGGGTTTACAAGAAATCTGAGGTTTTTCGTAACTTTTCATTTTACTAAATATATCTGTTGTACAATGCATTTTCATTCAAAATGTTTGTATTACCGGCTTTGCTTTCTTTGATGATGCTTCTTACGTACTTACATCCCAATGTTCCGAGTTTCTTGCTTAGTTGTATCATTTGAGTCTTCTGCGATAAAATTTTAGTCCCATTAAATGTTAATTAATTAACTTATTGATAAATTAATACATAAATAAATAAATTGTCAGGAACCGGTTTCACCACAAAGTTAAGGGCCCAACTTATCTAGCCTCCGTAATGCTTTTCATAGGGAATGCTTTACAGCACGGGCAGAGTAAGGTTTTTTTGGTGAGATGGGCGTTTTTGGCGAGATGGGCGCTTTTGGTGAGATGGGCGTTTTTGGCGAGATGGGCTAGATGGTCGTTTTTGGCGAAGTGGGCGCTTTTGGCGAGATTGGCGTTTTAGGCGAGATGGGCTAGATGGGCGTTTTTGGCGAGATGGGCGTTTTTGGCGAGTTGGACTAGATGGGCATTTTTGGCGAGATGGGCACTTTTGGCGAGATGGGCGTTTTTGGCGAGATGGGCGCTTTTGGTGAGATAGGCGGTTTAGGCGAGATGGGCTACGTGGGCGTCTTCGGCAAGATGGGCGTTTTGGCGAGATGGGCGTGTTTGGCGAGATGGGCTAGATGGGCATTTTTGGCGAGATGGGCACTTTTGGCGAGATGGGCGTTTTTGGCGAGATATGCGTTTTTGGCGAGATGGGCGCTTTTGGTGAGATAGGCGTTTTAGACGAGATGGGCTACATGGGCGTCTTCGGCAAGATGGGCGTTTTGGCGAGATGGGCGTTTTTGGCGAGATGGGCTAGATCGGCGTTTTTGGCGAAATAGGCGCTTTTGGCGAGATTGGCGTCTTTGGCGTGATGGGCTAGATTAGCGTTTTTGGCGAAATGGGTGCTTTTGGCGAGATGGGTGGTTTAGGCGAGGTAGGCTCGATGGGCGTTTTTGGCGAGATGGGCTAGATGAGCGCTTTCGGCGAGATGTGCGCTTTAGGTTCACCAACCTAATTCTTGGAGGGGTCCGTCGGGCTCAATGGAACTATGTAGCTGTATGTATCTTTTGTATTTGAATATGTTTTACACACGATTATACTTTTACAAATACCTACCTACTGTAACTACATTATGGCTAATGTTTGGGTTAATGTGTTCCTACATGTGACGTATGCCTGATATTAGCCTATGTTGCTCTTTGCACTGCCTGCAATAGCGCGTAAAGCACAGTTGACCTTGTTCGGGACGTTTTATGGCCTTTAACCTACATAACATCAGTACGTACACTTACAGCCTGCCATAGCGCGTACCTACTTGTAACGTTATTTCGTATTCCACGCGCTTTACGGGCAATCAAAAACGCCACATCTCGGCTGGCGGTTTTACGGAGGCTAGATAAGTTGGGCGAAGTTAAGGATAACGGTTTCACGAGTACGGGCCACGAGTGCTGCGAGTTTTTGTTTCACTAAAAACTGAGATTTACGTGCCACGAGCTCCGAGTTACGAGTTCTACGAGTATTTGCTCACGATTACAACTGGGCGGTTTCACCACGATGTCATGGTAGAATGTTACGAGTGAAAAGATTCGTAAATTTTGTAATATTTTCATGGACCAAAAAGAGATCCGTTGGACACGTAAAGAAGCGATAGACTAGTGCTTTTACTAGTTTTCTGAATTGTGTTTTCTCAATTCGTTTTATTTTGTTGCACACACCCACATACAGGGGTGTATGCAGGATTCTATTAAAGTAGGTCCAAAATTTGTGACCCTATATTTCGGGCATTATTCGCAGGGACACCGAATAAAGTGCATTTTCTGACGCGAACATGAACGTGCTTTATCCGCTAAAGCTCATAAATTTCAAACTACTCGAAAAACAATCTTATTCGAAAAACAATCTTATTTGTTCTTAATAAGCTATGAAAAATCACGTTTTTGGCCGTATTTGGGCCTAAATTAACAAAAATAACGATTCTACGCCGCCGAAAATTTTTAGAGATTTTCCTCTGAAAAGATGCCAATTTCCATCATTTTCCATGCTTTATCTTACCTTTTCAAAATTATTTTTGGACTAAGGGGAGCGGCCGTTCCCCCCTGCGTACGCCCATGCCTACATTCGAGTATACTGGCAGTACATATATAGGATAAGAAGATGAACATCTAAAACAACAAAATACTTTTCAATAACATTATTTAGAGCATTCTCATAAAATTCTATATTTACGCTGTATTCTTGAGGAGTAATTCAAAATTTTGTTTCTTGAGTCCTTGTTAGTAATCTTCGTAGCTTTTTTATGAAAAATAAAATAAATTGGACATATTTTCAAGAGTCGCGGGGATCGGACATTTTTTGATTTGCTTTCCGAAAATTAGAATTTTATCGTCCTTTCTTTGGTGAAGAGTCACTGCACCTCTCATGTGGGTACGTATTAATAATAATTGTGAATGATTTATTAAATTTTAAAATTGGAATAATACGCTGTGATATACTCTTAGTTTCCCAACGTCTCTGAACCTGATTTGTTTAATTTCGTTTATGAGTTATTATTGTTATTATTATTGTCATTATTATTATTATCATCATTCTAATTATTATCTATTGTTGTTATTATTATTATTACTATTATTATTATCATTTTTATTTAAAATTATGTATTTTATGAGGAGGCTAATTATTCTTGTTGACTGGATCCCAAACATTCCTTAACACTTTCTGTGTTTTTCTGGGGAGCGGGACAAAGTCCACACTTAATTATATAATCATGCTATTTAAAACATTAATAATTACTAATGGAGAATGTCATACGCAGCAGAAAAGTATAACATTTTGTAACGAGTAATCGTAAAAAGGTCCAAAAAGTAGTCGTAAAAAATTAGTTTGAGTTACGGAAACCTCGATGGAACCCTCGTAATACGGAGTTGTAATCCGTAACTCGTAGGCGTAATTCGTAACTCGTAAAAAGATGGTTCAACCCGATTTTCTTGTAAAACGGAACTCGTAGGACTCCTATGACTCGTAAACTTGTGTTGAAACCGGGCCCAGGTTGGATTAATAAAGATCGCTTACTCGTCTGAAAAAGGATGTCTAGTTTTTTGATTAAAAGTAGTGAATTTTAGACGGTTAACTTGGATTAGATAAATATTACACTTCGTCCTACGCTTGTAAGAGCTTTTTTAGAATTTTTAACTGCTATCTACAAAACTGAAAAAATTATTTGTCTGTTGTAAGTTTTATGCTGTTCGGGTCGGGAAAAAGCATCTATCTTGGCATGGCAGATCTCCTTTTTTAACATTCGAGGATTTCGTCCGTATTTTCTCTACGCTCACGGACGGGCGTGAGCGGTTTAGACCTTCATAATCCGAAATCCCTAGAACTAGCTGGATCTTAGAATCAGATTTTTGGCAATTTTTTCGCGATTTCGCCCCATCAAATCCCTCAGAATATTGTTGCTGCCCATGTATGCGTACGTGTTGTGCCTTGCCTTGCATGTAGAACCTTTTAATGCGTCATATTTTTAGATCAATTCATGCGTGATGGCAAGGTGCCCTAAGAACAAAATACACACAGTACCTGCTTTGGAAATGCCTCACCATGTGAAATTTTGCTGTTTTCAAAGTGAAGATTCGCATTTTCATGGTAAGAAGTGCAGAACGTAAATTGGATCTATGTATACTCGCCATTGCCGTTGTAAACATGTGCCATATCCTACAAGAGAACTTTGGACTGTCCGATGTAACGATTTTTTCCCTAAAATTACCAAAAGCCCATATAAACATGTCAAATAATCGGGTCCGCGCATCACACCACGACACATATGTACATGATAAGAAATTTCACTCCTTGCGATTGTAGACATTAAATTTTTCGAATGCAGGTAGGTGTATAAATACCTGCTTTTCACTGAATAGTTAAGGTACACTTTCCGATATAAAAGATAATCTCCACTTCTGGGCGTTCAAGGTTTGGGAGAGTTTAGTTCGAACCAGACATGCACATGGAGGAGTTTGTTGGTCCAGACCATATATGGGCAGCCAGGGGCGGATTTAGGGGGGCGGCCCCCATTGGCCCGAAATAGTGCGCAAAATTAAACATTTTTGAGCGATTTTTAAGCGATTTTCGGGTTAAAACGGCTAATTTTTCCGCCCAAGTCAGGGTTCCGCCCCTCCCTTAGGGGTACCGCCCACCCTTGGAAAATCCTAGATCCGCCACTGTGGGCAGCAGCTTAATTCTGGGGGTCAATACATGCAAAAAAATTCAATTCTAAGTGGGTTTTTAGATTCTGGGGCTTGTTAACCCAAACTCACCGCGTCCGTGTAGGGTCTAGACCCCCAAATGGAAAAAATTTTTGGGAATTTGAGGCAAAATGAAGACCGTAAATGGATAAAAATTGAAAATTTTCTTCAAAAGTGCTTGAAATCGGCTAGAAACTGTGGAATAAAGAGTTTAAACGCTATTTTAGCATTTACATCAGTTTTGGAGGTCATTTTGCCGAAAAAAGCTCGATTTTTGTTGTGACCCTAGATCGGCCAAGCTATGATTCGGATCGGACCCTCGAATCTGCCAATAATTCTCGGTCCGTATCGTTTAAATCATGTGGTTATCAAGGTTGGCAAACAGGTGCAATTTTTCCATCTTTTCGTGCATATTCTTACCGTTCAGAAAAATTTTCCGGCCATGGAATGTCGCCCTTCCCCCTAAATACAGTCACGTGACGAGGTGTTCTTTTTTCAGCAACCTTATGTCTTATGAGTGTTCAAACGTAATATTCAGAAAATAATCTTCGTTTCTTTTAGTTTTTGACTAATAAGTCGCAAATATTATGCTTGTCTGTTCTTTTCAGTGTAAGAATGAATTTAGCACCGTATTTCGTTGTGCTTATTATGATGAGTTATAGTGTACAGTAGGGATGCTACGGGTACCCGAACCCGAATACTCGGGTACCCGAACAAAATTCAGGACCCGAACCCGAATAAAGTGAAGTTGACAACCCGAACCCGAATAAAATTATTATAACTACCCGAACCCGAATGTTTATGGATTTTATTCGGGTTTATTCGGGTATTTTTAAGCTCTAAAATCCCACATTTGTATGTCAAAGATTCAAAAATTTTCGGCTTTTTGCGCCGTTTTCAGTTTGCTCGACCCTAAAACGCTGAATTTCATGTAGTTATCAAGTACACATAAATGGCTATGTAATTAAGTGGTATATTTCAATCGATTCACGTGAATTTTTAATCTTTTTATTTCACAAAACGATTGCCAAATGATATCGTATAAAATGCTAAACACTGCTTCTTTGGTCGTAATTAAACTTGGTTTCTATCAAATTTAACTTCACGAATAAATACAATCCTAGACGACAATCTCAGCAATAGTTGTTAATGTTATTTGTAGGTGTATATCAGACACAATACACAGAGCGCTACCTCTCATTTACATTAGCGTTTTTGCACACTGAGAGGAGGAAGGAAAATCACTGGAAACCAGAGGCATAGCCAGGATTTTGGTTTGGGGGCATACACAAAAATTTTTTAAGACTACATTTTGCATTGAGTGTCAGCAACGTCATATATGTATAGCAGAACTGAGTTTTTCGACCTTCAGTAGTGAAGCTTAGCTAATTTATGGGTTTCTGACGATCAAAAATACAAAAAGTGTAAAGAGGCGCGAAGCGCCGAAAATTTTCGAAATTTTTACCGTTTTCATGTCGAATTTACGGCCTTTTTATTGACAAACAGTTCGGAAATCATAAGTGGCGCAAAGCACCAAGAAATTCGGTCATTTTTTACCGCCCTTAACATGTTGTAGCTCTGTGAATACTAATAGTCTGACAGAGCAGAACAGGAAAACTACGAATTAACAACTTAGTATGAAGATATTTTGGCTGATTCAGGCTCGTAAACGCAATACTGGAGCTTTACAAAAAGAAAGAACAGTAACCGGCGGTGCTGTGCGCAGAAAACTTTTGACGTTTTTGCGCTTTAAAATCAATTGATACCGCTTAAAACATACAGAACAGATAAACTAATTCCGGCGTGAAGCGGCGGAAATTTTTAAAATTCCTAATCCTTCTACCTTTTCTGTCCTAAAAATCTCTTTGCACATGTGCAACGAGATTGTACGGCTAGGGTCTGGGGTGGTGCGCTCAAGCGCCCCCAGCGGGGTCCGGGCAGAACCCGGAAAATTTCGTAAAAAAGCACTCTTATTTTTAATAATTAGTAACGGTGAAATTTTCGCAAAATCGGCAAAATCTCGGATCTGAATTAAGCCCAAAAACACTTAAAATTGATGAACTCCTATATTGCACAAAACTTCTGAGATGAAATGCGTTTTTCGACCTCTGCTAATTACATAGCGCAGCTACGGGTCGCTGCCAATAAGATATAGGAAAATGTTTCAAAAAAATATAGATATGTGATTTATGTGATTTATGTTTACGCTGTTTCTCGATTAGCATTACTCGATGATACAAATAAGTAGGTAATTTCTGGGTTTTTAAAATAATGGAATATGGAGTGTTCTGCTGAAAAAGATTATAATAAAAGGTCGTTTTGGCCGCAGTTAGGAGTTGAATACTCAAGGCGTTATGTATGCGCACGTAAGTGAACAGAAGGAAGATATTTTTACAAGCCTACAAAAGCGGTTTTTATTTTTGATGCATTAATGCGGCTTAACACAGGCATGCGTCTCCAAATGACTCGACATACTGTAGGATATCATATTAATTGTATTACTTTAAAATACTTATGTAATCACTTTATATTTCTTCAAAAACCTCAAACTAAAATGAAATAGACTAGGTACACATCGTGTCTCTACTTCTTAGGTGCCTTACCTTACCTGATATGTGCCTATGGGTATCTACCCCCAATATATGCCCTACCTACAGCAACGGGACATTTTATAGTGTTTCATTTAACTTTACGGTTTTCTTTGAAATTTTTCACTAGAATTATGATACAAAAGCGGTTTAAACTTTTGATGCAGTAATGCTGCTTAAGACTGGCATGCGTCTCAAAGATGCTCGACATACTGTAGAAATCAGATTGATTGTATTAGTTTAAAGCACTTTTGTAGTCACTTTAAATTTATTCAAAAACCTCAAAGCTATAAAAAAATATAGATGCAATGAAGATGATTATAGACGCAATGAAGTTGTGACAAACTACAATTGCTAAACCAGCAGATGCGTGAAATTGTGTGAAAACGACGGTCTCACAAAAGTTCGGTCTCTGATAGTAAGGTGGCAGATTGCAATCATAGATGCACAGCATAGCCGATTGGGGGGATGGGGGACAGCCGGTCTAGGTGGGGGGTCAAAAATTGAGCTTTTTTGGTTAAAATGACCTCAAAATTTGGTATAAGCGTTAAACTAGTGTTAAAACAAGTTATATATTACACAGTTTCTGATCAATTTGAAACAATTTAGAAAATAGTTTTCAATTTGCATCCGTTTTTTGCCTTCATTTTGCCGCATTTCCCCGCAAAATTTTTCCTCTCTTCATTCTGGTGATCTAGACTCCCAAACCCCCTCGCATGCATGTCTGGTATAGCACTGAAATGATATACAGTTGTAACTTTCTGTCGACAAAAAGTCTTATAATTTATGCACGAAGTTATGTGAGAAAAACTATGTATAGCTGCGGCACATTCGCAATAGGTAAACTTCAGTGTGCACGTCAAATGTGCTCTTAGGAGTTTTTGTTTTCAAAGCTAAGAATCTTATTATTATCCAACGATTTTTCAGATCGATTTCTGTTTCATTATTTTTTAAAAATTTGTACATTGAGCGTTATGGAATGCATTTGTCAGCGTTATGGAAAGCATTTCTGTAAATGTAGAGCCGCCTTATGTCTACAAAGAATCGACATAGGACGGATACATTACCTTCGAGATTTACCTAGGTATGTAGGTACTTAAGTCTACGCTTAGTGCTGGCCCCGATCGCGCAGCCCTGGATAGCTTTCGATCTTTGGACCCTTAGAGACCTTACGGCTTCGATCCCCTCAGCCCTAATATTGCTGGCTGCTTCTTGTCGGGTGATCTCAGCAGCTACGCCCTAAGACCTAAGGCTACCTACCTAGTCTCGGTATTTGCCGCGGAGGTCAGTTGACCTATCTCAAGCTCAAGTTGTTTATTTAACTTATTTTCCAATCAGTGCCTGAATCGAAATGTTTTTGGTTCCTAATATGTGTAGCGCAATGAACTATGAAAACAACAACAACGAGCTCTATGCTGATCAATCATCCTTAAAGATTAAATAATAATTTTGATCAATTTTGGATTTGAGAAAAGAATTAAGATTTCCAAATAAAATAAGCTATCATACAAAATTTACCTATCAGTCCACTAAAATGGGTAGAAGTCCTCGACGTGGGTGTGGCCGACCTAACCCTCGGTATATCCGAGAACCTCTGGGTAGGTTTTTCTCTATTTTATTTCGACGGAGAATTCTCGGCCTAGCTGCCGGATTACAACAATAAAGCAAAAAGAAAACAAAAACGTACGCACTATACAATCGTACAACGGCCAACGAGACTGCCAACAACACTAACTACATTGGCCTCAAGAGACCATTACAGTAAAATAAACAAAGATCAATTTAACGTAATACTGAATCACTTTTATCTCAGATCGAAAGTTCTCAATTACACAAGCGGTATGCATGAAACAATTACTATTATCATACACTTAACTCTATGCTACCGGACAAGTATCTAAATGTTTTTTATTATTGAAAATTTGGGAAAATAATGGGAAGACCGAAGGCATAGCCCACAGTGCACTATCATAGATAGCTACTAGTATTATCTATATTATGGCTATCGCGAACTGCTAAGACTAGTTCGCCTAATCGTGTAACTCTCGCAGTTACACTCCCCCACGTATAGAAAAAAAATTTGAAACAAAGTGGAGAATTTTTTCGGGGGTACACCATCAACACTAGCGTCTGCAACGCTTCTACAACTCGGCTCTCCTGGCGTTCGCAACGCCTGATATTCTGGCGTCCGCAACGCCTCATCCTGAGCGAACGTGAAAAACGAAAATAAAAAGAACGAAAAAATAACAAATAACGATAACAGGTAACGGTCAACGCATGACCTCGTTCGCACTCAGGAAAACTCTCGAGCAACACTCTCAATGGCGCTAGGTATAACTATATTGTTGCCCGAGTAATGATGAACTCCGGTCTTGGACAGCATTGCATAATATTCGATTATGCTGTCCCATCAGCCTCCTTCAGTCCCCGGGTAATGAGAAGAATTTTGAATTGAAAAAGTTTGTAGATTGGGTGTAAATTAACCCCTTGTCCGTTAAAGAGTTAAGGTACCATGATAGTAACACCGCCATTTGAGCAAAAGACAAATTAAAACACGGAATGATAAGGCAAAATTATGCTGAGCAAAATTAAAGACACTGACGAGTTAAAACACGAGGTAACAATAAAAACGAGAAAAAATGGCAAATTATGTGAGATAACGGGGAAAAATACGAGCACCGTCAAGGAAAAATTTTACAGCAAGAGAAAAAATGACAAGAGCAAAAAATACACCAGGAAATAAACGATACGTGAAGTCCTGGAATCCACATCAGGACGAAAAACGAAAAAATTGACGAAAAAGCTGCTGGTCGAATTCGACGCCGTCGCAGAGTTCCAAAAGTTCTGTACGTCAAACTTGAGAATTAATAACGATCCTGATAATTGGCCTTCGAGCCATGCGGTTTTCCGCGACGTCGTTGACGTTGAAAATATTCTTGATCCGATTCAGGTTCGCGACGCGCATTTGAACGCTCGCGATACTGGTATGGCGATTGCCTACGCCCGTACATATGTTGGCGTAAGCGCCAATGTGGATCGACTGGTCGATCGTCCTCCTCAAAATCGTCGTCATCCTCGTAATCATCGGCGTAACGACGCGGTATAGGTGGCGTCGGAGTGAATAATTGCTCCAGCGTAAAACCATACGATTGTTCACGTGAAGGTTTGCGTGGACGCTGTTGTTGTTGCGTAACAGGCCACGGTTTAGGCAAAAGTGGACCTGGTCGAGGTTGTGGCTGATAGACCCCGGTGGCTGATTGACTTTGTTCCAATGGTGAGCGATACGACTGATCCCATTGCGGACGTTGACAGGATTGTGACCGGCCCCGATGAGTTCCGCGGTTCGACTGTGGCGGACGGCAATATTCATTAGGCTGCTGCTGTCGCGAGCGCGACAGATGACCAGCATCGGCCTGCGAATACGCCTCGGAACGCTCACGCTGATTCCGTGAATTGCTGCTGTTGCCGCGGTTGGGTCTGCGGTCGTGTGTGTTGCTGTATATGTGGTTTTACTTGTGTTTGCTGTTGTACTTGTGATTGTGAGCGATGATGCGTTTGAGCATAGCGTTGCCGGGATGATTGCGGTTCTTGCCGCCTCGATCCCTTTTGGCCTAAACGAGCTCTTAATTTAGCTGCAACTTCAGCTTGAACAAGTCTTCTGACTTGTTGTTTTTCCAAATTCTTTAACCGACGCAAAGTGTGCTCGGATTTAGTATCGTAAAAACGATTCAATTTAGCCTTATGTTTGTCTTCTGACATATGACGAACTTCTGAAGATTCAGCAAGAGAACCGGCGGCGCGTAATCTTGTCGCACGCCTTGGCATTTCCGTTGCCAAATTTTCACAATCACGTTGCTCGATCGTCATGCGTGCTCTATGCATTTCAATTTGTGCCTCCAGAGAAAGATCGACTTCTGGCATATCAAGGCTTGCTGCGGATCCGCTTGGGTCCTGCGAGGATGCCTGCCATCTCTCTTCTTGAATTTTCTCTAAATCACCTTGAATTCGATGTTTGAGGTAAAACACAGATTTTTGTTGACCTCGGAAACGATCAAACTGAACCGGCACTTCAAGTGGCGGGTCGGTTGCTAACCGAATTTGGCGAATCATGTTATGTAAAACATGTGGACTTTCGATTCGCTTCGTCAACTCCGGGAATTCTGGGAAAGCCTCACTTGGCGAAGGTGTATAAGATTCACCAAGGAAAGCTACGCGCAACATGCGACGCAGCTGCTCCACCATGCGCCAGCCTATTGCGGCATTGCCATAGGCGTACGCAAAGAAATGGAACTTTCTATCCAAAAATTCCAATAACGCTGTAGCGTGCATGACGTCAATTGTCGAGAAGATCGTCATGTGTCGATACTCCGAATCGTATAATGATTGAAATTCTCGGAAAGTATCGAAAATATCGACCATCTGACGCGTCGATATTAAGATCGGCGCTAGATGATCTGGTGCTGGAGACATCCTGTGCGGATAGAATTCTGGACGAACCTGATGTGCAATGCCATTGATCACCTCACTCGGTGCATCAAGGTGTGGGTGCACGACCAAATACTGTAGCAGAACCTTGTACAACATCATTCCGGTTGTAACAAAGAACCGTATGCGCACAAAATATTGGTCTGGGTAAAATAATCGGTTAAAGACGCTCATTTCGCTAATAAACCGAGGTGCGGGCTCACGATCAACATCAGCCAAAGGCTGTGCGATTGTAGACCACACTAACGGACGCGAGGGTGAGTCAGTCGTAGCCGCGTACTGCAGATGTATTGCGTACACTCGGTCGAAGTACACTTGGGCAGTTTCAACCAACTGATCGTACAAATGCGTTCCTGCGACCTCACCCAGATAAGAACGTAACTCATGCAATACGACTGGCGCGATAATGCACGGTGGTTCACGCGTCATATTTTCCATCATGGTGAAAAAATGCTGTATGTAGCGCGAGCGATTTTGCACTCTCGCGCTTTCTTCCGCAGAAATACTTTCGTGAATGGCTTGAATATGCGCAGGTACTGTGACTTCCATATTCGATGGTTGATTTTGAGTAACCTGTGGTTGAATATTTGCCACAGTATTTGACACTCCCGTCATGGCCATGGGAGCCGTAAAACGAGTAGTAGATGTCACTGGACTCGACTCGACACGCCTTGTGGCGCGGATTGGGATGCGATTTGCGTGGACAACGCTGCTTGCTGTACTTCCTGTGTGGGTAGTGAGTGTTGTGGTAGCGGTGGGAAGCCTATAATTTCTGTCATGATAACGTCGGGTTCAGGTTGACGCTCTACCCAATCCGGCTGAGAAGTCGGTAAAGGTAGGAGCGAACCGATGCCCAAGGGTGCTTGCTGATCCGCCCCAAGCGATTGTGAGACAATCGGCTGCGCAACGGTAGTAGCCCCTTTTTGTGCCATTGCTGCGCGTGTTGTACGCGGTGGCAACAAGTTAGCTTGTCTTTCCGCCTCGGCGTCAGATAACGCCATCACTAAGCGTTTAGGAGATAAATTGTCATCCTCAGTGGAGATAGATGGTTCTATATCAACCATAGGCGAATCGTAAGGAATATCGGTTTGCGAAGAAAACGCAGAAGCTGGTGTACTCGAGGTAGTAGGTTTGGACTTAGGTTCTGTGTCAGGCGCATGAACCGGGCCCAAAACTGAGTCGGCAACGGCCTGCAAACCCTGAACTTGTAGGTCAGGATTGTCGAAGACATTAGCGTGAGCCAACGCTTCCGTTACTGAGGCAACGGTGGTGGCTGCAGCTATAGCTGCTGACTGTTGCGGAGTTGGTCCGTAAAAGTCTTCAACTCTAAGTAATTCTCCGCCATCAGAATCAACTTCGACTTCAGTCGCCGTGCTGGTCGACTGGCCTCGTGGTGGTTTACTGGACGACAACGGTATACGCACTCTGGCTTTCGGGCCGCTAGCCTTAATGTGCAATTCATCGCCTGTAAACGAAACCGGCATAGGCTTTCTATCGTCAGTAATACGATTATTTTGCGAGCTACCTTCTATCAATATGAAGACATTGATAGTTATTAAGGCATCCATCGCTAAATAATGTTGCATGTCCCGAGTTAATGGTAAGCTCCACGCCTGTCCAAAATTATCAGGCGCGTTAGGATCAATATACATGTCAAAGAAGAATTCAGCCAAGCGCTTTAACGTGTGCGAATGCGCTGTGATACGTAAACGACGAGTAAACGCTCTCGCCAATGGCTGAATATCGATAAAATTTGCAATGAACGGATCTTTCCAGTGCAGTTTGTTGCGAATCTCTGCATCCGGAATTGCCAAAATTTCCTCAAAAGTTGGCCCGTAAACATGGAAATACGCAAGTCGGTCTTGCGTAGGGTCATAGCAAACCATATATACGTTTGGTAAACGCGTTTCGAGCAACTGGTGAAGCCCAAACGGAGGTTGTGGGAACTTCGCCAGGTCCCAACAGAACACATGGCCGTTCGCGCTCGCAACTTGGACGTAGCGTACGAATGGGCCATGGAGGTCCTGGTAAGTGGGACATAGTTGCTTAAAACGCAAGTCCCAGGTCTTATAACCTCTGCCTTTCCTATCATTAACAAATTCGGAGTCGTAGCCTAAGAATAACGTGCCATTTGTCATATTCGATGGCTGAATCAACGCCAAAATGGCCCCAAAAGACTTCTGGTCATTGGTGATTATAACAGTGGGTAGAAGTCTGTTCTTTGGTACACGTGGGGTTACCAAAGGAAATCTACCAAATCTGTTCTCCCACCAGAGCTCTTGGTCGTTAATACGCTTTCTGTGATTTGTGACTATATGTGTTGCTTTATGTTTTATCCATTTTGCGGTAAGTGACTCTAAACCGCCAACACGACTACCGTCATTTTGTGGCAGCGGGTCTGGTACAACCAAGCCCCGCTCCAAAGCCATATTGGTCAAAGCCGAACGAAACTCATCTAGGGACGCGGGATCACGCCCTCGAATTTGCATCGGCGACCAGCTGCCTCCAGCAATGCCTCCTTGCTTGGGGTACCTTGTGCAGCCATGGGTCTGCAAAAGGAAAAACATTAGATAATGGTACGGCATGTGCTGTTTTAGAGCCATTTAATAAACGTATAGGCGCGCAGTCCTTAGCTTTTTGTTCCCTGCCCGGTAAATCCTCAAAACTTATGACTACTGCCGGGGCAAGAGGGCGATGTGGTAATTTTACCAACACAAAATCGCCAGGGACGTACGCGTGTTTTTCCACAATTAAGTCAGAATAAGGTAGTTTAGGCTCAGGCAGAAGTCTATTCCTGTGGACGAGGTGAGTGATGAGAGGATTATAGACATATGCGATTTTCGCAGTTTCAGGCGTAGGTAAGTCGATAATTCTATATGGACCAACACGCTTGGGTGATAGTTTACCGATTTCGGGTTGAATGACTGAGGTATTATTAAGATAGACTATATCCGAAAGAGTAAAATTTGTTTGCGTTACGGACTTGTCATATTGCGATTTTTGCTGCTTACGCGCTTGAGTTAAATTTTGAGACGCGATTTCATGTAGAGTCTTGTAAAGTCAGCTTTAAATCAATGACGTATTTTTCCGCAACAGATGGTAAATTCGGATTTATTACAAAGTCATTTATGAGTAAAGTGTCAAGTGGAAATGCTGGTTCGCGACCATAAAGCATTTCAAAAGGAGATATGTTAGTTGATGATTGCGGAGTCGCGCGGTATGCAAATAATGCGAAAGGTAGAAATTGCTCCCAATCATACTGGGATCGCGCACTCAGCTTAGACAAACCATCAATCAAGGTGCGATTATAACGTTCCACCAACCCATCACACTGGGGGTGATATGGGGTTGTAAATATTTTTTGAACGTTTAATAGTTTGCAAACTTCCGAAATAAGGGTAGATGTAAAATTTGACCCCTGATCTGTCAAAAATTTCTTGGGAACTCCATAACGTGGTATAATTTCTCTTAGTAATAAATTTGCGATAGTTGTTGCTTTTATGTCAGAAACAGCAAAAGCTTCCACGTATTTTGTAAAATAATCCATAAAAACTACAATTTGGTCATTTCCGGAGGGGGATCGCGGCATATGCAAACAATCGCACGCGATGAGTTCAAAGGGCGCGGATACTTCGATTGGTTGCAATGGAACGGATGTGGAATTTAATGCGACCTTACGTTGTAAGCACACATCACAATTCCGACACCACGCGATCACATCATTTTCCATGCGCGGCCACCAATAACGCATTTGAATGGCGGGCAAGATTTTGCGCGATGAAAAATGAGCTCCGAAAAATAGAGTCATGAAATTCAGTTAATATAAAACGACGCAAAGATTTGGGTATGACTATTTGATGAACGACAGTTGGTGAACGCTTAGGTTGGAATCGACAAAAAAGTACATCGTTTACGAGAAAAAATTCGTCACGATATTTTTTCGTTGTTAAGTCATTCAATGCGATGCGAATTTTATGCAATTCGTCATCTGCACGTTGCTCAGCGAGTAAACGCGCAGGTGTTAGCATTTCAGCTTTTTCGGCATCGGTAAGTAACAGGCGTTCACGAAATGTAGGTGGTTTAGTATTGGTAGGATCGGTTTGCGCAGTAGGATTATTATTTTGCGCATTTGGATGATTAATTGGTGCAGTAGGCGCATTATCGCGCGATCGGTCAGGTGGAACCGATTCATCATCTGACTCAGAATCTTCCGATTCTAAATTTGCGATGTTAACGACATTTTTGCGCTCGACTTTATATTTTCGTTCTGCATGATCATATTTAGGATGTCGTGAAAGAAGATCAGCTGCGCAGTTATATGCACCAGGAACATAAACGATATCATATTCGTATTCCTGTAACTTGAGACCCCAACGGCGTAATACGACTCGATGGGTCTTTAACGTTTACTAGCCAGGTTAATGCTTGATGATCAGTTTCGACAATAAATTTTTTACCGTAAAGATAATGTCGATAATGCTTGATGGCCCACACTACCGCTAACGCTTCTTTTTCCGAAGTAGCATAGTTACATTTGGCAGAATTTAGCACGCGACTAGCGTAGCTAAGAATAAAACGATTTTTGGATGGTAAATGTTTTTGCGTCAAAATAGCACCTAACGCATAGTTACTTGCGTCAGTTGTTAAAATAAATTGGTGCTCATCATCGAATTTTGGTAGTTGCAAAATAGGTGGGGACGTAAATGCTTTCTTCAGAAGCTCAAAGGCGGTTTGGTGTTCAGCCTTCCAGCAAAATTCGACATCTTTACGAAGAAGATGGAATAACGGTTTAGCGATTTTAGCAAGATCTTTAACGAATTTCTTAAACCATTGGACTAAGCCAAGGAATTTCTGCAAGGATTTAACGGTTTTTGGTACGGGAAACGAGATTAAATCTGCGACTTTGGACATATCAGGAGCGATGCCCATTGCACTAATGCTGTGGCCAAGAAATTTTACCTCTGCATGCGCAAGATGGCATTTATCAGGCTTTACGCGTAAGTTTGCCTTTTTAAGAGCAATAAAGACATTTTCAAGATCTTTTAAATGTTCTTTGAAAGTACGTGAAAAAATAATTATGTCATCGATATAAACGAGACAAGATTTCCAATTTAGACCTGCGAGCACAAGCTCCATTAGTCTTTGGAAATCTGCGGGCGCATTCTTTAAACCAAAAGGTAAAACTTCAAATTCGTAATGACCAACAGGACATATGAATGCAGTTTTTTCGCGAGATTTATTATCGAGTGGAATTTGCCAGTATCCAGATTTTAAATCTAGTGTGCTAAAATATGCAGCATTGCCTAAAGTATCAAAATAATCGTCTAATTGTGGAAGAGGATAAACTTGCGTTTTAGTAACGTCATTTAACCGTCGATAATCGACGACTGGCCTAAGGGAACCGTCCTTTTTTCCAATGAGAAATAATGGACTTGCCCATGGGCTGGTTGTAGGTCGAATAATTTTATCCGCAAGCATTTCATTTATAATTTTCTGCATAGATTCTCTTCTAGAATGTTCAACACGATAAGTTTTTCCAACAACGGGTGGATTATCCCCTGTATCAATATGATGTTTCATCAAGGGGGTACGTCCGAGAGGTTCGTTTTTTAATGCAAAAATTGAGTCGTATTTTAAACAAAGTTCACGAATTTGTTGCTGTTGTCTAGAATCAACGGCGGAGCCGTTTAAAGCTTTATTTATTGATGCAAAAAGTTCTGGTGTCCTATCATCAAAAGATGAAACATGTGACACGACTTCGGCATCAGAGGTTAAAGAACCTATTATTTCACCAGAGTCAATGCGAATTGGCGCTTTAGAGATGTTACAAACGCGAACAGGTATTAAAGGTTGTGAAGCATCGACTATAGACGGAGCAACAAAAAGTGAAGTTTTTTCCAT
The DNA here is from genome assembly GCA_036768485.1 of Mermis nigrescens. Lineage (NCBI taxonomy): Eukaryota > Metazoa > Nematoda > Enoplea > Mermithida > Mermithidae > Mermis > Mermis nigrescens. Next base: position 841,791 of record JAVLUZ010000172.1, read on the forward strand.
AAAATCGGGATTTGGTTCGAATAATGCGAAATCAAAATTGCAAGAACCGTGACTTATATAGCCAGGTGTAATTAATTCATGCCTAGGTTGTATTATAACAGGCTCAGGTAACGAAACATGCACACACACAACACCAGAGGTGGTTGCGTTGGGTTTCGCGCGAAATTGCAATTTTTCATGAGATGATAGTAAATTAACCTTTATGCCGTTTATAAAAGCACAACGCTCAATAGGATTAACCCACATGAGTGCGGATTCGCAAAAATCATATCCTAAGAGCATGTCTTCCGGCAAATGATCAATTATAGCTACTGAGGTAGAAATAGATTGTTCCGCGATGGTTAAAGTCATATTTACTTTATAACGAACGACTGCAGTGATTTCGCCTACACCATGTACGACTTGTGAGACCTGTTTAGGTGGTAAATTAAAACCAAGACGTAAAAATGCAGACGTGGTCATCATGGTGACCTGTGAACCCGTATCTATGAGAGCAGGTACGTCAACGCCATGAACTTTAACGAGAATGGTGGGTAAATTTGTCCCAGCATGGCTTACGATAGGAATATTAGGATCTAAAGTCTTAGATGGAGGTAGATTAATTTTTTCATAAGTTGCGAGACGACGTTGTAAACGTTCGTACTCTTCAAGAAATTCTTGCGACGCGAATAGATTAGGACGCGCGCTAGATTCTGGCCCTTTCGCAGTAACCGTGTTTACATCATGAGGAGATGTAAGGGTTGGCTGCGGTGGGGGCACATTCATGGTGGGTTGGTTATCAGCGGTATATGTGACATACGGGCGATTAAAATTGTTGTCGTTGCGATAATTTGAGTTATAGTATGTCCCACGCTGTTCATTTGGGAATTGCACAAAAGGTGTATTTTGGCGCGGTTGATTATTATAACGATTATCGTAACGCGAATTTTGATAATTAGCACGCGAATTTTGGTAATAATCATTACGATTTTGCCGAAAATTCGATCGTGATTGCTTTGATTCAAAGCGATTATCATTATTCGCATAGTTAGATGAACGATGTTGACTAGAGTTACGATATCGTGATTGAGATCGATGTCTATTTTGCGAATTCGAACGCGATGGCGAACGATTTCGACGCGAAAAAGAACGCGATTGGCTGCAATTGCGAGCCATAGAATTAGTATTTCGATCAGCTTGGGTATTATGATTAGTATTATTAGACGTTTCTTGCCTCTGACGCGTGAAACATTCCTCATAAATGTGACCTATGCGCTTGCAAAAGGTACAATATTTACGAGAAGAACTTTCTGGTTTCTCAGCACGCGATGAGCGATGAAACGTTCTATGACGTGAACGACTTGAATCATTTTGGTTAGATGCGCGAGGAGTATCTTTAGGTACTGCGCTGCCTACGGGAGCAGCTGTTACCGATACGTAAGGCGTTACTGCCTTTTTATCCTCAAATTCTTTATTAGCAAATTCAGCGCTTAGCGCATTGTCCAAAAATTCAGCTAATGATGCTCTAGGTTTTTTGTGATATGCCTCTTTCGAAATGTGTGGTAATAAACCTTGTTTTAGTTGATGTCGCATTAAATTATTGAAATGTGGCGAGTCAACTTCAAGATAAGGATCAGATTTAATTAACTCTTCGCGAAGCGAGAGATAATAAGCTTTAACCGATTCGTTAGGCTGCTGTTTGTGCGACAAAAAACGATTAAAGAGCGCACCGGTGTCCATTGGACAAAATTCGGTTATTAGCGCTTGTTTCGTTTTCGAATAAGATTGTTGTATATCAGCAGGTAACGAACGGTATAAACGCATAGCATAAGGATCAAGAAATCCAGTCGCGAATTTTAAACGATCAGCTTTGTCAATATCATAGGTATTGGCAAGTGATTCAAATTCTGCGAAATATGCTTTTATATCCGTTTTTTCGCCATCAAAAAATTTTTTATTAGCAATTGCAAATTGCATTTGCTGCAAAAATGGTCCGCGATTCAAGGAATCAGCGAGACGTGAGTCACCACGCGAGCTTTCAGATGAAGAACCTGAACTATAACGATGACGTCGTCTGCGCGATCGACTTTTGCGACGCGAGCGACGACTGCGCGGGCGATCATAGCTATTAGATGAGCTTTCGTCAGAGAATTTGACATGTCTCCTCCTACTAGATGATTCAGATAGAGGCGCAGATTCGTTTTGCAAATGTGCAGATTCGTTGTTAATGCCAGATAAGTTTATGTCAACTGGTTGCATTTCGATATTAGAAGAATGCAAAATAGGATTATTAGGTGGTATTTCGACATTTATGGGATTAGGTACATAATTATTTGGTAAGATTTCGCCTTGAGGTGGAAAATACTGCAGCGGTGGTGGATTCAATTGCTGCTGCAAGTTCGTAGTAGAAGGATTAGGTACGAAAGAAGGCGCATTACGATTTAAGGGCAGCGAAGGCCGAGATCGCGACGTCTGCGAAATCGATACCGACGGCTGCGAAATCGTAGGTATATTTTCCCGAAAACCTGAGTTTTGCACTGGTTGCAAACCCGTGTTTAAAGGATTCTGTGACAAATTAGATATCTCAGGCGCGCGATTCGTAGAATTTTGAATGATATTTTCAGGAACAGTTTCCGAAGGTGAGCGTGAATTTGATGCGCTGTTGCCAGTGGACAACAGTGAAGATGCCCGATGCGTACTTTGCGCACGATTCTGCACTTTGCGCATTAAATTCAGAAAAATTTGCGCTATCGATTGAGTGGTTAACGCGCTCAGATGAATTATTCTCTATGCGATTCAACACTGGTTGGGGTTTAAGCATAGTGCTTAGCTCCAGACGCAGTTTACGCATTTCATCCGCATTTTCCTTTTTATCTTGATCAACGCGCGTAGAAAGGTCCGAAAATTGCAAATGAATAGCTTGTAGCGCTTTCAAAATAAGATCATTAGTCACATTAGCATTAGCACGCTCTCTGTCGGCATTTATGCTGTGACTATGATTACTTTCTACGTCAGAATCGGGATTTTCGCGCTCCGAACTGGTTTCAGGATTATTTGCCGTATTAATGAGTAGTCGTATTATCAATCATTGTATGATTTGATGAATTGTCAATATTAGGGTCCGATCTAGTTATCGAAGTTTGATTAATGCGCGATCGCATGGTACTCAATGACAGTTCATCTTCAGACTGTGTATTACTCGCGGCATTTAGTGACGCGGGTAATTTATCATTATTCGCCTTACTAGTTACGTCTCTCGTAATTGTGTCATTACTCGCAGAATTACACGCGCTATTAGAGTCAACAGGCGCGGTAGGTAATTGGCGAGCTGAAGTAGGTGGCGTAGAAGGTTTTTTCAATTTAGCGGGCGGTGTCCGCAAAACCTTTTTTCCTGCCATTTTTAGGTATCAAAAATGTCGAAAAATATGACCTTGGGTAAAATAAATTTCAGTACGTCGAAATTTAGCCCAAAATAAATGTTTCGAATTTGGCCTTTGTCGATCCGAAAAACAGGTTTTTCCACGTAAATAGTACTTCCTTACGTGAAGTAAGATATACCTGACGTGAAATGATCGAAAACAGGTAGGACTAAGCCTAAAGCGCAAGAAAGTGTACGTGGTTAGAAAAACAGGTAGGTAAGAACCTAAATGACGGAATTTCGTCGTCAGGAGAGAAAAATGATAAATCGTCGCCTGTGGGTCGACGTTTATAGAAAAATGCGAGCGTGAAAGCTGCCTTTGTCGATGAAGGTTCGACGGAAATAGAAAAATAACGATGGCTTTACCACGATACACAAAATCTTTACCACGGACGCTTACTTAAATTGCGCACTGCCACGATCGCGGTCGATACAACAACAAAGGTGAACAAAATGTTACACATTCTTAGATGGCCAAAATGATAATTTTTGGATCGAAAAATAATTTTACGATGATTGATCAGCTCGGCTGTAGCTAGCAGCCTAAAGGAGGGAACGTCCAATGTAATGTAGAGCCGCCTTATGTCTACAAAGAATCGACACAGGACGGACTAACATTACCTTCGAGATTTACCTAGGTACGTAGGTACTTAAGTCTACGCTTAGTGCTGGCCCCGATCGTGCAGCCCTGGATAGCTTTCGATCTTTGGACCCTTACAGACCTTACGGCTTCGATCCCCTCAGCCCTAATATTGCTGGCTGCTTCTTGTCGGGTGATCTCAGCAGCTACGCCCTAAGACCTAAGGCTACCTACCTAGTCTCGGTATTTGCCGCGGAGGTCAGTTGACCTATCTCAAGCTCAAGTTGTTTATTTAACTTATTTTCCAATCAGTGCCTGGATCGAAATGTTTTTGGTTCCTAATATGTGTAGCACACTGAACTATGAAAACAACAACAACGAGCTCTATGCTGATCAATCATCCTTAAAGATTAAATAATAATTTTGATCAATTTTGGATTTGAGAAAAGAATTAAGATTTCCAAATAAAATAAGCTATCATACGAAATTTACCTATCAGTCCACTATGATGGGTAGAAGTCCTCTGACGTGGGTGTGGCCGACCTAACCCTCGGTATAACCAAAAACCACTGGGTAGGTTTTTCTATATTTTAATTCGACGAAGAATTCACGGCCTATAGCCGGACAACAAAAATACGCAAAAAGAAAACAAAAACGTACGGACTATACAATCGTACGACTAGCCAACGAAAAAGCCAACGGCCAGACTACACTACAACGTTAAGTACACTGGCCTCAAGGACCATTACAGTAAAATAAACAAAGATCAATTTAACGTAATACTGAATCACTTTTATCTCAGATCGAATGTTCTCGATTACACAAGCGGTATGCATGAAACAATTACTATTATCATACACTTAACTCTATGCTACCGGACAAGTATCTAAATGTTTTTTATTATTGAAAAATTGGGGAATTAATGGGAAGACCGAAGGCATAGCCCACAGTGCACTATCATAGATAGCTACTCAAGGCATTGTTGTGTAAAGCATGGCTGAAAAGAATTTGTTAAACTTCGTGAAAATTGCTGTTTCTTGCATTTAGCTAATCTTTGAACTTCGCTAGATGAGGCCGGATGGTGTCTTCGGCAGATATTTCAATTTCATTTATTTGCAATGATAAACTCCACCTATATTACGCACACTTTATATCGGAAATTTTCGTTTCTCCCAAGCAATATTATATTTGAGGCAATAGTTTCGACTAGGAATACTAGTTTACACCCTCGTCGCACTTACGGATAACAACGAAACCGTTATAGTACAAATGGTACGTCTGATCAACCATCCATCGTTTCGACGTTTAATTGGCGGGAATCGAAAAGTGTAATAGAAATGCTACCACACACTTAAATTTATATCAATTTGTAATGTAAAATTTTTTTGTAGCATCAGTGGCAATAATCTTGCGTAAGAATAACGGAAGAATGCAGGCTTTGCAGTACTGTGTATAACTCAGTGAGGATGAACTTTATACCAAGTTTTAAGTGTTAAGTTCAGAGTTTTCTCGGAAAAGCAAGTAAATTTTTAAAGTATATTTTATCGAAAAATTGGTAAAAATGGCAACTTTGTACACTGCCGCCCTTCACACTCCGCACTTAAGGCAAAATGGCGACCATTTCGCCATTTCGTAGGTTTCACTTTGAAAAATTCGTAGGTTTCACCTTGAAAAATTCGTACGTAATATTATCAGGATAAACTGATTTGTTTTTAAATCACAGAAATTATTATAGAGTAATTTTTCTGTATTGGTCACAAATCTACCTGAAAACGTACACTTTTTAGAGTAGGCATTACGCGAAAAAGATTAGAAAAATGGAAATTTTAAATAGAATTCGTTTTCTCACATATGTATAAATTTAGAAAGTGATGCTTTCTCTAGAAGTAAAGCATTATTTTTTAGTGAAATTAGCTGAAAACAGAGATAAATTAATAATGAGGAAATAAAGTCTCTTAAAGTCAATTTTTATTCCGGACGTTATTTTGTTAGTCCGTTCATACGCGTTCTTCCAGTTCCTCCTTGGTTTATATTGTAATCTTCAACCACTAAACTCGTGCATGTCACAGGTGAAAATGGGAGGTAGTGGGCCAATTTAAGCGGCGGGAGATAATGTCCTTCAATTTTTAATCAAAATGTAGCCAGAAAAAACACTTAAAAATAAGCGAAAAACGCGGAATTTTGCCAAGAATCGGGGGTGACTGGGTCAAAAATTCCTGACTTCGGGGGGTGAGGGAGGATAATGGATCACCCGTGCAACTCGTAGGACTATGATTCGATCTCTACAATATCCGCAAAGATTCGTTGCAAACTGTAGCTGTCGAAAATTTTTGTGTGACAAAAAGTGTCTGTATATGGCTTAAATTGAAAAATAAAATAAATAAAATCCTGTATATGAGTCTGTTCAGGAAGTTCAGAAGCTCATGATAATAACAATAATAATAATAATAAAATAATAATAATAATTATTATTATTATTATTATTATTATTATCATTATTATTATTATTGTTATTATTATTATTATTATTATTATTATTATTATTATTATTATTATATCATTATTTTAACTATTGTTATTATTATGATTATTATTGTTATTATTATTTTTATTATTATTTTTATAATTATTATTATTACTATTATTATTATCATTATTATTAATATTAATAATATTATTATTATTACCATTATTATTATTATTATTATTATTATTATTATTATTATTATTATTATTATTATTATTGTTGTTGATGTGGTTGTTATTATTATTATTATTTATTATTATTATTAGTATTAGTATAATTCTTATTAATATTATTATAATTGATTTTTATCGGGACAAAGTCAAGTAACTCTAACGTTATTCTGAACAGTACTTAGAGTATTGGTTCGGTAGAGTAATTACGGAACATACCCGACATTTCGCGCCAACACATATGCAGCTCTTATTGTGCTTATCTGTCAATTGAAGAAGGATCCTCTGAACATTCAATAGAGTGATAAGATGACTTAATTCAAATATTAAGATTGAAATAGCGCTTAAGCGAAAGACACTTGTTGTGCGTGCATGCATAAAGTATGCCTTTTCCCATATTAATATTTAAATTTCAAGAGAGTCTTATAAAAATTGCATTGCTTTATGTACCTTCAAATAATAAGTAATAAAATAACAATTTTTGAAAAAGTTTCCGTATTGAAGTTTGCCCTTGGCATACTCGTCTGCGTCATTATTGGAATGATACCCTAATCATTAGCTTAATTTTTGCCTGCCGAAAAAAGTCGCGTAATAGGTGCCTGGAAGAGGAAAATCCGCTTGAGTCCAACTCTCGCGCAGATGAAATGCGTGCAGTGGAGATGAGCCAACGCATAAGACAATTGAAGGACGAAGGATACGACGATGAGGCGATCGTGCAACTTCAGGTTTGAATATATTAGAATTGCAGCAAAATTTGCTTGTTTTTCGAAAAACTCCCACGAAAATCGTGTATATCTTGTCTGATAGAAGTATTAGTCAAATATCATCAAACACTGAGTTGGCCTTCTAAATTTGGGAGCAATGTTTTTTTGTACAAGGTCCGTGTGTACATGTACAAAGATGGTCCCTAAAAGTTTTTGTGCATTTTGTACACACAAATTTTTGGGTACTATAATATGGTACATTGGCAATTTTAGTGTGGCAAAAAAACAGAGTTGTTCGACCTTAAGTAGTGTATTTTAGCTAATTTCTGGGTTTCTGAGGACAAAAATCACTAATAATCGTCTCAAAAACGGAACGAAGCGCCGAAAAATTTGACATTTTTCCTTTCTAAATGCAATTACGGATATTATAAAGATATGTAGAACACACAATTACTCATTTCGGCGCGAAGCGCCGAAAATTCTTACGAATTTCAAACCTTTTTTGCACGTTTTATCTTCTCAAAAATCTTTGTCAATGTACAAAGACGGTCTTCAAAAGTCTTTGTACATTGAGGAAAATCTTTGCCGAATACAAAAAAAAACTGTTTGGGAGGGATTAAAATTTTAAAGTCGTATATTGCAACAACTACATATACAAAGATAATTGCGTTTTCGAGTGCTCCTCAGCCAGCTGTATGTACATATTAAAGAGGGAAAAATTTTAAAAAATTGAAGCTGATTTTAGTCATATTTAAAAATTATGTTGTATAAAATAACCGCGCAATTGATTTCTCCATGTTATTTTCGACCTTGCTGAAAAATTATTTAAGTCGGTTTATACAAATGGCAGATTGTAAATAAAAGCAATATTAGTTAAAAGGTAATAATTGGACCGTCAGAAAATTTTAATCTATCCATCATGTTCACTCAGCCTGATCTGCTTGACCATAGATATGCAAAAGCAACCAGTTCGGCGCGTCAAAATTTTGGGCTTATCAATTAAAAAATAAGCTAAAAGCTATTCAGACTTCTTTCAAACGCGCTTGATAAATTTACGCGTTTTCCCTTGACGAGCTTATAAAACATAATCATCCTTCCAGGGGCGGATCCAGGATTTTCTGACAGAGGAGTGGTGGCGGACGGAATCCCAAAATTTCCTAATAGTGTTAAAAATTGTCCGAAAAATTCCTCAATGACGCTTGCAGCATCTGTTTTTGCCGTCTTTTGATAAACAGAATCATTTATGATCCGAAAAAAGGTAGAAATTTACGAAAAATAGAAATTTACGAAATTAGTGCGAAAATTGGCTTGAAGCACATGAAAAAATGCTCGAGAAATCATTGTAAAATCTAAAAAATACTATTCTCTAGCCCACCGCCCACTCTCTAAATCCGCGCTTGTCTCGTACTATTATTTAGAAGAAACTTGAGAGCGTGTTTGACGTAAATCTGTGAGAATAAGTGCACAGCTTGCCCGGTCTGGGGGTCAGCTCGGTCTAGGGAGGTGAACCAGAGAGCTTTAATAGTCTGAATTGGTCTACTGGCATATATGCTGGCCCTAAGGTAAGGTTCAAAGTGTCTTTATTCATAAGCTTCTGGTTAATTTCGAGCACCTTTAAGAAACATTTTTGAATTTTTAAAAACATTTTTTGTCTCAATTTTTCAATTTTTTTCAATAAACTTTTAGCTAAAAGCCCTCCGTTCACGGTTATTATGGATCATTTATTCACTTTAATTACGGAAAATGTTACGGCAGCTGCATGATTCGTAAGTGGAAGTTGCTTGCTTTATCTGAAACACCGTGGTTTTACTTGATTACCAGACTTTTATCGCTAGTAATAAAAGTCAGCTAAATATACTCATATTTTGCGAGAATATAGTGCCAGTTAAGCTGCTAACAATAGCTCTCTTGAAGCAGAATCCCATGCGTATACTAGTTTTTTCGAGTTATTTATTTCGTTTTTCACAATCGAGTAGCAATTTGAAATTTTAGTGGTGTTAACGCTATGTCGTTCTGACTGTGAAAACATTGCACGAACTCAGCGAAAGCAGCTGTGTAATTTGCAGTACAAAAAAGCAGAAAATATTGAGTTTTAGTTTTAGACATTCATGGTCGTGCTCTAAATAAAAGTATAAACAATCGTACAGAAGATGAAATGTTTCTGTGTGCGATATTTTCAAGATTTTATCAATTATCTTAATATTTGATGAGTCTTTTAACTACCTGTTGTCTTAATCATTTGTAAAAAATTATGCTATGATGGATTATTAGGAAAATTTGAGAGAGCTAGTCGTCGCGCACTGTCGCTGGCTTATGAACAAACGTCTCAATTTTGTCACATGTATTCGTTTTATTTACTTAAAATAGTTTATGATTTTAATAAGCTGAAGTTTTTAAGGTATGTACCTCTTCCTTCTTGTCAATATCTCCTTTTAAAAATCAACTGTCAAAGAATTTGAAATAACGAATGGAATTGTTTTTTATAGAGCAGAATTGCACGGGAGACTGCCATGGTGAAGATGTGCCGTACTGTTTGAATAATACAATAACTGGAAAGCCTGAACAAGCTAGCTGGAATGGCGAAAAATACTGTATTTGTGATATGACGTACGAAGAACCGTCATGCAAAAATATAAGTGAGTCGGTGCGTTGGTATTTGAATGAAGCAAATTTACAATTTCTGTTATGTTTTCTTTGCATTTTCAAGAGAGAAAGCTTTTCCTAACGGAAGACTAGCGATTTGCATTATTTGGAAGTTATAATGCTGCTACAGCTTTGCCTATTTTTATGTTCCTAACTTTTTTCGGATCGAATGGATGATTTTACCCATGTGATTCTTGTCATAAATAGTTCGAAAGGTCCGTTTAAATTTGTCCAATCGCAGCTTTGTTCCATGAGCAAAAGGGATAGAAAAAGGAAAGGCTGACCTTCATCAGTCTTTTATTTAATTGTGTCATTATTTCAGACCCAAAAATCTAAATTTGTCAAGTACTCTTGAATCCTAATTTAAATTTTATCTATTTTATTTTACTTTCAAGTTAATTTTTCTTGATTGGACTAGATTACATGAAACTAAATCAGATAATACAAAAAATGTATGAAAAAAATCTTTTTTTTTAAATAGAGGTGCAAAAGAAATTCTTACATAAGAAAAGACAACTTTATAGTGATTAGATTTTTTAGTTGGTATGATTTATTTCCTAATATACTTTGTCATTTTTAGTTGTTCGGCTGAGTTGGTCGAACCAAAATTCTGGAGTTAAATAAAAAACAAAACCTAATGAGATTGGCGTCATTGTTTATTCGTTCATTGAATCCTTTAGTTCATTACTGGCCTCGTAACAGTTGAGAAAAATATATGTATGCACACTTCGAAGCAATTATTAATGGTGATATTCATTTCATACTTTTATCGGAAATTTTTGTAGAAAAATGTAAGGAGACGGTAGCAATGCCTTACGGTGAAACGACTCGGAATGCTACGCCAAGTGGGAGCCAAAACGGGCGTCGTTTGCCCCTATGGATTAATATTCTTTTTTTGCATTAAATTAAAATGATCAATATGCATGGTTGATTGATGAATTATTAAGTGTAGCAATAGGTCTTATACACACATAATTCTAATGTTATAAAAATTTTGGACCAAATCGAAACAATAAATACAGCAATGGAAAATGTTGAAATCGAAAAAGGCTTTAGGTACTTTACTGTAGAAAGTACTATGTACTCATTTAAAATCTAGAATCCATTTTTTAAATATTAGAAAATTCTATTTCAAATCAAAACTTGTATTAAAATCTGAATTCAGGCATTCAAAAATTCAAAAGTCAAAGTTTTTCTGAATTAAGCAGTATAAAATCTTTCTTCGTGATAAATGTCTTCAAAAACACGTTAAATAAAAGGTTTTGCGGAATCTACATGTTAAACAGGAAGGTACACACACCTATATATCCACATTTCAAATTAAAAGTCGCTATTTTTTAATTCATTTGACTTTCCTTGCCACACGTCACAAATTTAGTCGAAATTGTTGCACACAAGAGCTAAGCCATCCGTCTAGCTGTCATAAATCTCCCATTAGTTGGAAACAATAGTGCGCGCGCACTGCGCACTAGCACAATTTGGTCATCATACACGGAACGCACGCTCGCAGGGTGTACCTACATACATCATACGTTTACCTACCTACATCTTTTATTCTCAAATTCGGCCTGATGAATCTGTAATTTATTATGCTGTGACACTTGAGTAATTTATAACTGAGTTGCGACCTAGCGAAAATTGGTCGTCTTCTTGACTTAAATTTGCAAAATTCTTGTCAAATACCTGTTATACAAGAGAGATACAAATTTTTGCCAAATTCTTGTAATACAAACCGCTTGTCTCTTGTGCAGCGTTATTTGTGGACCGGACTGTACGTTTCATTTAATTAGCTGCAAATCCTCACATAATAGATAAAATAAAATAAAATACATGTCATTCGACAGAAAATTGAATGATCTTTTTAATGAAGTATAATTTAGCTAGATGCAATGAAGTTGTGACAAACTAAAATTGCTAAACCAGCAGATTCGTGAAATTGTGTGAAAACGACGGTCTCTCAAAAGTTCGGTCTCCGACAGTAAGCTGGCAGATTGCAATCATAGATGCACAGCACCGCCGATTGGGGGGATGGGGGACAGCCGGTCTAGGAGGGGGTCAAAAATTGAGCTTTTTTGGTTAAAAGGACCTCAAAATTTGGTATAAGCGTTAAACTAGCGTTAAAACAAGTTATATATTATGTACACAGTTTCTGATCATTTTGAAACAATTTTAAAAAAAATTTTAATTTGCATCCGTTTTTGGCCTTCATTTTGCCGCAATTTCCCCGCAAAATTTTTCCCTCTTTCCATTCTGGGGGTCTAGACTCCCAAACCCCCTCGCGTGCATGTCTGGTATAGCACTGATATGATATATATAGTTGTAACTCTCTACTGTCGACAAAAAGTCTTACAATTTATGCACGAAGTTATGTGAAACAAACTATGTATAGCTGCGGCACATTCGCAATTGGTAAACTTCAGTGTGCACGTCAAATGTGCTTTTAGGAGTTTTTGTTTTCAAAACTAAGAATCTTATTAATATCCCTACGATTTTTCAGATCGATTTCTGCTTCATTATTTTTAAAAATTTGTGACATTCAGCGTTATGGAAAGCATTTGTCAGCGTTACATATGGAAAGCATTTGTTTGTAAACTTTTGCATTATTTTGCAATTGGGTCTTCCGTAAACTAACCGGAGTTTACACATCTCGCTCTACACCTCATTTTATATATTAGATTTCAGCAGTCGGTCGGTTATTAATTAGCTGTGCTAGTCATTATTAACAAAAAAATATCGATTTCGTACGATCTGCTTGACTGCTTGAGAAAATCTTATTTCTATTCTTACACTCACAGCTGGGCGGCAGCCAAATACAAGGTGATTGAAAATGACAATTCACACAACGTCATTGCCCACGGAATTTACTGAGAATAATGAAACCCTAACTTCAAACAGTACAGCAACTGATGAAATATTTGATGTCATAACCATCAGTTGGATACAATCTGAGGGTGTAAGAGAAATGCTGCCACACACTTAAATTTGTATCATTTTGTGATGTAAAAGTTTTTTTGTAGCATAGTGGCAATAATCTTGTGTAAGAATAACGGAAGAATGCAGGCTTGGCGGTTCTGTGTATGTATAACCCAGTGAGGGATGAAGTTTATACCTAGTTTTAAGTGTTAAGTTCAGAGTTTTCTCGGAAAAGCTAGTAAATTTTTAAAGTGTATTTTAACGAAAAATCGGTCTCAAAAAATGTATAATTTAGAAAGTGATGCTTTCCTTGAAAGTAGGGCATTATTCACCATCGAAATTAGCTTAATTTTTTTTCATTTCGGACGATATTTTATTAGTCTTTTCATACGCGTTCTTCCATTTCCTCTTTGGTTTATATTGTAATCTTCAACCACCAAACTCGTGCATGTGACAGCAGAAATTGGAAGGTAGTGGGCCAATTTTTAACCAAAAGGTGGCCAAAAAACATTTAAAATAATCGGAAAATGCATGCTTTTGCAAAGAATCGGGGGTAACTGGGTCAAAAATTTCTGACTTAGGGGGAGAGGGGAGGACAATGGATCACCCGTGCAACTTGTAGGATTGTGATTCGATCTCTACAATATCTGCAAAGGATTCGATGCAAACTGTAGCTGTCGAAAATTTTTGTGTGGCAAAAAGTGTCTGTATTGCTTTTATGCTCAGATTCGAATCGTTCCAAACGGTATCAAAATCTTTTTTCTACGCAAGATTTCAGCAAAATTATATTTTCTCTCAAACAAAATGAGAAAGTCACTAAGGGTTTTGAGAGTAAACATGCGCTGGGGTTTAAGATTCTGACCTTTTATAAAAAATTATCATCAACTTATTGCTCAGTTGAAACATTCATGAACAGATTAGATAAATGGCTAAAGTTAAGAATATGGTACTTTTAGAATGTGAGCAAAATGAATAAGGAATGTCAAATTTTTTTTTGCCAAAATGGTAGAACATGATAAATTGAAGCGCGACAAAAAAATTTGGTGAAAATCTGAGCCATACTCGCAAAGTTGCAGGCATTCTCGATTTGAGTGTTGGGTGGAACGATTAAACGGCTCGATCCAAGGACTTACACATTTGACAGAAATAAATAATATGGGCTGAAATCACGGAAGGAAGCATAGCAATGAAGGAGAAAAAAGAAAAAAGGCGCGGAAAACTGTTTGAAATTTTAAAAAACTTAAAAAAATTTTCATATTTTTTTGCATGTTTTTTTCGGTTTTTACTTGATAAGATATTCGAAAATCAAAGTAGGATGAGGCTTAGTATATCTGAAAAGGTGTTTTAAGCCGCTTGGGTCGAGGTCGCTCCTGCTCAGGTCGATGTATAGATGCTTAGGTCGATGTATAGATGCTTAGGTCGATTTATAGATGCTTAGGTCGACGTAAATTGGGTATGTAATTCTGCATTTATCTGTTGAATCTTCAAATACTTAGGTCGACAAGACGCTTGATTAGGTCGAGAATAGGCTAATTAACGAAGCCCATAGCTTTTGTAATATTGTTCATAAACGGTTGAGATTTCTTTTCCGCGCTTTCTTTCAACGTGTTCCAAGTACTGAGCAAAAAATGCGCTCTTCTGAAGTTTATTTTTTAGTATTCTGAAAGTACTATATTCTTAACTTACTCCGTAAAAGTTTCCCTTTTGAAGTTCTCCGCTGGCCTCATTACGTGCAGCATCGTGGGCATCGTTTTTATGATAGTATGTACTATCTATTTGTATCGCAAGAAGTCTCGTCGTTTATTTCCACAAGAAAATGCAGGAGAGCCAAATTCACGCCTTCTTGAAATGCAAAATCTCGAGATGGGTATGCGAATCAAACAGCTAAAGGAAGCTGGCTTTGACGATGAAAACATAGTCAAATTGCAGGTTTGAATTTCTTAAAATTGCAGCAAAATTTGTTTGTTTTTCAAAAAGTCCCTCGAAAATCATATGTATATCTTGTCCAGTAGAGGTATTAGACAAATTTCATCAAGCACTGAGTTTGCCTTCTAAATTTGGAAGGGATAGAAATTTTAAAGTCGTATATTGCAACAACTACATATACAAATATAATTGTGTTTTCGAGTGCCCCTCAGCCAGCTATATATATTTATTGAAGGGGAAAAAATTTTACAAAATTTAGGCTGATTTTAGTCTATTTAAACATTATGTTGTATAAAATGGCCACGCAATCGATTTCTACATGTTATTTCTAAACTCGACCTTGCTGAAAAATTATTCAACTCGGTTTATACGTATGGCACATTGTAAATAAAAGCAATACTAAAGGTAATAATTCTGCTTGGTCCGTCATGTTTACTTAACCTAATCTGTTTGGAAGACTATAGATACGCAAAAGCAAAAAGTTCGGCGCGTCGAAATTTCGGGCATATTAATTCAAAAATAAGCTGAATGCTATTCTGACTTCTTTCAAACGCGCTGATAAATTTATACATTTTCCTTTGTTGAGCTTATAAAAAAATACTCATACTTCCAGGGGCGGATCCAGGATTTTCTGACAGAGGAGTGGTGGTGGAAGGAATCCTAAAATTTTCTAATAGGGTTAAAAATTGTCCAAAAAATCCATCAATGATGTTTAAAACATCTGTTTTTGACGTCTTTTGATAAACAGAATCATTTATGATCCGTAAAAAAGTTGGACATTTTCGAAAAGTTTTCTATGAAAAACGTGCAAAGCACCAAAAAATGCTTGCCAAATCTACTCTTCTGACGTGAAAATAAACTTTTTAGAGCGCCGAGAAAGTCTGTAAATGTCGTTGATGATTACTGTCCGGTGCAAAGCGCCGGAATCATTTGAAAGATCGTGATAAAAAATGGCTAAAATCATAGAATCATACATGTGACATGCACGTGGGGAGTTTGGGGTGTGGCTTCACCTTACCCAGAATGGAATAATGAAATGTTTTTGGAAAACATAAGGCAAAATGAAGGTCGAAATAGATTATAACTTAAAATTTTGTTTAAAGTTCCTTAAACTGCCTAGAAACTGTGTTAAAACGTATTTTTAACGCTATTCTAGCGCTATATCAGTGTTTAAGATCATTTTAGCCAAAAAAGCTCAATTGTTGACCCCCTCAGACCAGCTGACCTTACAAAGATCAGTTATGCTGTTTATCTTTGCTCATTGCCGGAGACTAGTCCTCCCTATCCACCACAGCTATAGGTGGCTTAATATCATGCATATATGTATCTTTTAGCTAGAGAAGTCAGCCTTTAATGTACGGCAGAATGTGACCTTGCTGTTTTCAAGCTTCTTAAAATTCATGGCATGACCGAAGCTGACTTGTTTCAATATGCATCAGTAGGTATTTAATCCATAGCATAAAAATTAAAATGGGTCCTGTCCTGATTTTAGATTAAGATGTTACCATACATACATGCACATGATGGGAATTTTGGGGGAGGGGGTTTGAAATTATAAAGTGCCTTTTTTGGGCCCAAAAATTCTGAGTACGCATTAAAAACATCGCTTTTCGGCGTTCCTGACGATACTCTGAAACAAAAAAATTTCGGAAATCAACAAAGTTGCTAAAATTGAACAAAATGTAGTCGAAACATGAGTATAATAGCGCGAAGCGCCGAAAATTCGACACTTTAGCGCGAATAGATAGCTTAAAATTCTTCAAAAAGCACATTGTCTACGAATTTTAAAAAAATTTTTGGGAACTTTCGGGAAATCGCGGATTCTGGGGGGAATGAAAAAATTTCTGGGAGAGGTAAGATTTTTCTGGGGGTGGGATGAAAAGCCCCAAACCCCCAAAGATAAGTTATGGATGCTAATAACGAAAATTCAGCAATGTCGCGGAATTATTGATAGAAATAGGCAGTTTTGCTTTTACCGCTGAACTTAATTCCTTCAAAGGCATTTATAATCTGTGATATTTTCGGCAAAACCTTGTATCTTTGTAGACGCGAAAGGGAAAAGAATCTTAAGAAAGGTTAAAATAGTGTTAAATCTTGCGTGTATTCAGCGTAATTAGGTTTGCGCAAAAAAATTACGAAAAAATTTTGGACTGAGCCCCAAAAATTAAACTATGTTTTTGCAATCCTATAACACGTTTGCTAGAATAAGACTCGCATACGTGTAAATAATGTATTAATTATGCTCATAGGACCTAAAAGGCAAGACGTTGGTCAAGGAGATAAATATTATGGAAAAAGCGAAAAAGTCAAAGCGATCAGGATCGCCCACGAAAATGTCAAGGCCATCAAAATCTCCAGGTAGTTTTAAAACAGTCATGGTTGTTACATCTCCGGTTTGAACGCATAGCCCCTATGTCGACCTTCGGTGAAACAATTTCGACGTGTAATGTGTCTTCAAGTCGTCGTCATTTTACTAGCGCCTTTTTGTGAATATGTGTTGTCAGGTTGTACATAGTTCAAAGAGCCAATTTTTTCGGCCTTTTGCGCCAAACAGCCATTTTTTACTATTTTGGCTTTATTTGAAGCGTCAGAAAATGATGTTTTTGACGCATATTTGCTTATCTCTTTTGAGCCCATGGAAAGCCTTTTAGAAAAGTTTTTGATTACGCCCACAGGATTCCCATGCTATTTACTCGTATGTATGTATTTACAAATGTATGTATTTACAATGTATACATGTGGTAGCCACCGTAACATAAAGTTATTTCTGAGGCAAAAGTGATTTTTTCGTGTAATGCCTACACTATTTACGACTTCTTAAAGAAACCATTTTTAAGCTTCTGTAAATTTTTTTATCTTCTTGTGCCGTATGTTAGTTAATTCTTTTTGTATAATTTGCTCTCAGTTAAGCTTAAGAACATCATTGCTTGAAACATTCTAAAGGAAAAATGTATGAGAAACTACATCTTGAGCTTGTTGTGCAAGTTTCACTATTTTCAAAATGGTGGCAATTTTTTCCCCCATATTATATTAGTTAGTACTTGCTTAAGCTAAAGATCATCCGAACATATCAGTCCTTTTCAAATATTGAAATTCAGGGCGCTTCTCGCCTAGCTCATGAAAGGCTATGAAAAGCATGGAATTTTTAGACAAATCAGAATTAGTATGATCTCAGGGGATAGAGCATAATAACAATTAATGGATAAACGTACTTTATTTTGACTAGTCAAAGATAAATTTACGTAGCATGGAATAAAATATTTTTTACGCCCATGGTCGAATTCTAGGTGAGATTCAAAACTAAATAATGTTTTACGCACCGTTTTTATGGCGAAACGCCATTTTTCAGTTTCTGATTTTGCTAAACATTGAAAACCAAAAATTTCCGAGAAAAGTTAAGTGAAATTAGCAGAATAGAGTCGAAATTATCTATAAAAAATTAGTTACTTTTATACTAAAAGACATCTCTAAAAATACTTAAAGCAGGATCTTTCCTAAGATTTTTTGGAAATTCAAAAACCTTGAGAAGGGTTGAAAAAATTTCTGCCTGTATTGACTTGAAACCCTCAGCCCCCAGCATACGCTCTAGTGGATGAAGGGGGTATTACTCCTATGTATAGATATCGAACATTTTCTGCTTGATTTTTTCGGGACAAAAGTAGTAAGCACAATGTCAAAATAAATTCGGCGACAGACTAGCACATTATTATTGAGTAAAAATAAAAAAGTCAACATTTTCGGTGACTTCTTTTATTTTTTAAATCTTAATCGATTATTTAAAGCAAGGTAAACTCAACAGTTAGTCCTGTTAAATAATCTATAGAGAAATGTGATGTCACTAAATTACAGCTTGAAGGCTAAACTTAATTTTAATTTTATTCAAAATTTTTAATTCACAATATTTTCAGATTTCAGAGTACAAGATGTGAGTTTTCTTTCATGGAATCTCTTCTGGGCATGACTGATAGCAACAAATTTTTTCCATTGATTTATGTCACATAGCAAGATTCTACATTTATAATTTTTATATTTCTAACGCATTACTGTTAACATTTCTTGTGTGGATTAACTGCTGAAGATTGCTGTCATACGATGCCAAAATGCCTAAAATGCAAATTTTCTTATACAGAATTTTGGAACCTAGATTTAACTGATTTTGCGGATATACATGAGCCCCAGTCAGGTTTCAAAAAATTTGAAATCACAATCCATAACTCAGTGTCATAAACTCATTGCTAAGCTATAAGAGCAAAGTCTTTTCTAACAATTTATCTTATTGCAAAATCGCAACCCAAGACTACGATTTTTCAGATCGATTTCTGTTTAATTATTTTTTAAAAATTTGTATATTCAGCGTTATGGAAAGCATTTGTTTGTAAACTTTTGCATTATTTTGCAATTGGGTCCTCCGTAAACTTACCAGAGTTTACACATCTCGCTCTACACCTCATTTTCTATATTAGATTTCAGCAGTCGGTCGGTTATTAATTAGCTGTGCTAGTCATTATTAACAAAAAAATAACGTTCGAGCCCGTACGATCTGTTTGACTGCTTGAGAAAATTATATTTCTTTTCTTGCACTCACAGCTTGGCAGCAGCCAAATCCAATCATGATCGACATAATGCATGCTGAATTGGACGAGAATAATGCAAGTTCAGGCAGTAATGATACATTATATGATGATGAAATGACGGAGCATTGGATAACTTCACTGGGTGTAAGAGCAATGCTGCCACACACTTAAATTTGTATCATTTTGTGATGTAAAAGTTTTTTGTAGCATAGTGGCAATAAGCTTGTGTAAGAATAACGGCAAGAATGCAGGCTTGGCGGTTCTGTGTATGTATAACCCAGTGAGGATGAAGTTTATACCTAGTTTTAAGTGTTAAGTTCAGAGTTTTCTCGGAAAAGCAAGTAAATTTTTAAAGTATATTTTAACGAAAAATTGGTCTCAAAAATGTATAAATTTAGAAAGTGATGCTTTCCTTTAAAGTAAAGCATTATTCATTATCGAAATTATCTTAATTTTTTTCATTTCGGACGATATTTTATTAGTCTTTTCATACGCGTTCTTCCATTTCCTCTTTGGTTTATATTGTAATCTTCAACCACCAAACTCGTGCATGTGACAGCAGAAAATGGGAAGGTAGTGGGCCAATTTTTAACCAAAAGGTGACCAAAAAAACATTTAAAATAATCGAAAAATGCATGCTTTTGCAAAGAATCGGGGGTGACTGAATCAAAAATTTCTGACTTAGGGGGTGAGGGGATGACAATGGATCACCCGTGCAACTTGTAGGATTGTGATTCGATCTCTACAATATCTGCAAAGGATTCGATGCAAACTGTAGCTGTCGAAAATTTTTGTGTGACAAAAAGTGTCTGTATTGCTTTTATGCTCAGATTCGAATCGTTCTAAACAGTATCAAAATCTTTTTTCTACGCAAGATTTCAGCGAAATTAGATTTTCTCTCAAACAAAATAAGAAAGTCACCAAGGGTTTTGAGAGTAAACATGCGCTGGGGTTTAAGATTCTGACCTTTTATAAAAAATATCATCAACTAGTTGAAACATTCATGAACAGATTAGATAAATGGCTAAAGTTAGGAATATGGTACTTTTAGAAAAGGAGCAAAATGAATAAGGAATGCGAAATTTTTTCTTGCCAAAATGGTAGAACATGATAAATTGAAATGCAACAAAAAAATTTGGTGAAAATCTGAGCCATACTTGCAAAGTTGCAGGCAATTCTCGATTTGAGTGTTGGGTGGGACGATTAAACGGCTCGATCCAAGGACTTACACATTTGTCAGAAATAAATAATATGGGCTGAAATTACGGAAGGAAGCATAGCGATGAAGGAGAAAAAGAAATAAGGCGCGGAAAGCTGTTTGAAATTTTAAAAAACTTAAAAAAATTTTCATATTTTTTTGCATGTTTTTTTCGGTTTTACTTGATAAGATATTCGAAAATCTAAGTAGGACTAGGCTTAGTATATCTGAAAAGGTGTTTTAAGCCGCTTAGGTCGAGGTCGCTCCCGCTCAGGTCGATGTATAGATGCTTAGGTCGATGTATAGATGCTTAGATCGATGTATAGATGCTTAGGTCGATTTATAGATGCTTAGGTCGACGTAAATTGGGTATCTACATCAGTGATCGGACCGAGGGTACTTTTGGGCCTCGGCCGAGGTGACTTAAAATCCTTGCCTCGGCCGAGGCCGAGGCCGAGGGTAATGCCGAGGGTCAAGCTTATATACCTATACCCATAAATAGTACTCTTAGAATATTTTGTAAGCACATGAGCTAGAGAATAATCGTAATATTAAACATTTTATCGAATGTCAAGCAATTCATTTTTATTTTCAATAATAGTAGATTAAATGTGTGAACGATTTATTGAATAAAGTCAGCAGCATGAAAGCATACTTAATTTAACAAGTTGCCGTTGATGAAGACCTGGAAAAGTTAATAAAAAATATGGCTGAACAAGCACTTAAAAACTTTTATTACTATAAATAAGAAAGAGTGTCAAAGAAATAAGCGAACAAACGAAATAAGCTAAGTAAAGACAGAACTGTAGCCATTGTTGTGCTCGCTTTTGCAGTAATGCATGTTTAAACACGCTTTTTCAGTCATCCAATTCTGGTATGGCAGGTAATATGACGCAAACTGCACTGTACTTTCCGATCATAGTTTCCCAAGGTCCAGAGTTGAGGGAAGGTTGAAATCCCAAAATGGGGGACCAGTAAATTAAGTAGTGTCTTTGTATGAGCGAACAAATTTTTGTAGATATTTTATATAAATGTATTTTTAAACATACACATTTTTACATACTGCCAGTGAGTGACCTTCAACCGGCATGCAGTCCTAAACAGTGGTTTTTTGTGCAAGATACCTTTTTACGTGTACAAAGATGGTATCCAAAAGTCTTTGAACATTTTGTACATGCAAATTTTTGTGTACTATTATAGTATGGTACAGTAGCGATTTACTGTGGTAAAATAGGGTTTTTCGACCTTTGGTAGAGTATCTTAGCTAATTTCTGGGTTTCGGAATATTTGACATTTTTCCATTCTAAAATGCAAATTCTAATATTTTAAAGATATGTAGGACAGACAATTACTGATGCGCCGAAAATTTTCGGAAATTTAACACCTTTTTACAGTTCTTTCCACAAATCTTTGTACATGTACAAAGACGGTCCTGAAAAGTCTGTGTACATTATTAAAAACCTTTGCCGAATACAAAAACCGTGGCCCTAAATGTGATAATTCGGCTTGAATTTAGTTGATAATATTAGTTCGTCGCGAAGCGCCGAAATTTTTATTAGTTTTTGATGAAATTTTCACATAAAACTCGACTGAGAAAGCTAAAACAACCTGTTCTACAAAATCAGAAATATTACAGATATTGTAATATGCCAATTAAATCTTGTAATAATCACTACTGTGCTTAGAAATCCAATGCAACATCAGGTTAAATTAGTCAATTTTATCTTTGAAAGGCAAAAAAGTGCAAAGTTATTAAAGAGTACTTATTTTGCATAAAATTTTTAAAAACAGTATAAATTGATACAAAAGATATTTAAATACTGCATAAAGATGCCTAGATTACACAAAAATTGATTTTTGAGTGTTTAATGCCCCTGCTTCAATCTAAATACAGTATATTAGCGATATTTTGCGCGAAGGGCCGAAAATTTTTTGAAATTTACTGGGGGCATTAGGAGTATTCCCCACGCACCCGGGGTCGGACGTCCTCCCCACACCCTTCCCTCCAACGTCAGAAAATTTTGACCCACCCTCCTCTTTTTTGGCGAAAATTTGCGCTTTGTTGGCTATTTTTAGGTGCTTTTGCCATTTTTGACATAAAATTAGAGCCGCTAATCCTCCCTCCTTCTAAAAATGGCCAGGGACCCCTACCCGGAATTTCAAGCCGTTACATGTGTGCCGAGGAGCCCCTCCCGGAAATTTTGAGCATTCGCATGTATGTTTTATAGTGATAGTTTGTCTATTCACTCTTGCTTCCATTCAAAAATACTGTATCACGTCGTGAAATTCTAATAGTTAGCTGCACTTTTGCCATAGTAAAAATTAAGTTCAAAAATATTCAAAAGGTTTTCACAAAAAATCGTCTGACAGTGACATTCAGTCTTGTACCCTGAGAGGAGGGTAATAGCCCTCCCTCACCCCCCTTTGGGAATGTGATTTTCCGATCCATGTAGCGAGCATGAGAATTGAAACTTAGTCATCACATGAATAATAAATTGGCACATTGCTGTATGTAACTTTGTGTAACTGGGTACGCGACTAAAACCATAAGGAAAGTCTATAGGTAAAAAATAGCATGTGTACTGCAGATGCATTCTAAATAGTTAATATTCAACGGATATATTAAACTTATTCAAATTTTATTTTAACCCTCGGCGCCTCGGCACTTTTCAGCTTCACCCTCGGCGCCGAGGCCGAGGCTCCGAAAAAGCCGAGGCTTGCCGAGAGCCGAGGCCTCGGTCCGATCACTGATCTACATGTAATTCTGCATTTATCTGTTGAATCTTCAAATACTTAGGTCGACAAGACGCTTGATTAGGTCGAGAATAGGCTAATTAACGAAACCCATAGCTTTTGTAATATTGTTCATAGACGGATAAATTCCTTTTCCGCGCCTTCTTTCAACATGTTCTAAGTACTGAGCAAAAAATGCGCTCTTCTGAAGTTTATTTTTTAGTATTCTGTAGAGTACTATATTCTTAACTTACTCCGAAAAAGTTTCCCTTTCGAAGTTCTCCGCTGGCCTCATCACGTGCTGCATCGTGGGAATCGTTTTTATCTTGGTATGTGCTGTCCGTTTATATCGTCGCAAGAAGTCTCCTCGTTTGATTCCACCAGAAAATGTTGAGCTAGATTCACGCCTGCGCGAAATGCAAAATATAGAGATGGGTTTCCGAATTAAACAGCTGAAGGAAGCCGGGTTCGACGATGAACATATCGTGAAACTGCAGGTTTGAATTTCTTAAAATTGCAGCAAAATTTGTTTGTTTTTCAAAAAGTCCCTCGAAAATCATATGTATATCTTGTCCAGTAGAGGTATTAGACAAATGTCATCAAGCACTGAGTTTGCCTTCTAAATTTGTAAGGGATTGAAATTTTAAAGTCGTATATTGCATTAACTACATATACAAATATAATTGTGTTTTCGAGTACCCCTCAGCCAGCTATATGTACTTATTGAAGGAGGAAAAAATTTTACAAAATTTAGGCTGATTTCGGTCTATTTAAAAATTATGTTGTATAAAATGGCCACGCAATCGATTTCTCCATGTTATTTCTAGACTCGACCTTGCCGAAAAATTATTTAACTCGGTTTATACGTATGGCACATTGTAAATAAAAGCAATACTAAACATAATAATTCTGCTTGGTCCGTCATGTTTACTTAACCTGATCTGTTTGGAAGACTATAGATACGCAAAAGCAATAAGTTCGGCGCGTCGAAAGTTTGGGCATATTAATTCAAAAATAAGCTGAATGCTATTCTGACTTCTTTCAAACGCGCTGATAAATTTATACATTTTCCTTTGTTGAGCTTATAAAAAATACTCATACTTCCAGGGGGCGAATCCAGATTTTTTCTGACAGAGGAGTGGTGGCGGAAGGAATCCTAAAATTTCCTAATACAGGGTGGTCGGAAAGTTTTGGCATAAAATTTAAAATGCACAGCTCGTGAGCAAATAAGCATTTATTTACAATTTTTTAACTGAAGACAGACAGTCTATAGGCCTACAAAAATTACGATCACAAAATGGAAAAAGGTCCATTATCCTCAATTTTTTCTCAATTTTCCTTTAATACGCTCTATCATAGTCTAGACAACAGTTAGATCAATCTGTTTGATCTTCTGTTTAATACGACGAATCAACTGAATGTCACTTTTGGCTTCCCAGCCACACTCGTAAACTTTGCTAGCTAGAATAGACCAAAAGTCCTCAATCGGTCTTGCTTGAGGCACATTGGGTGGATTTGCCTCCTTTGGCACAAATGGCACGTTGTGTGCCATCAACCAGTCACGCGTAGATCTCGCATAATGGCAGCTTGCCAGATCAGGCCAAAAAATAATTTTATCGTCCTTATGGCAAGAAGCAATAAATTTAACTAATTTTTTCAAACAGTTCTGTGTGTATATCTCCTTAGTTATTGCCGGACCACGTGATTTTCCAATGAAAGGCTGAGAAATGCCCTTCGAAGACAAAGCTATCCAAACAGTGACTTTGTGTGGAAATTTCGAAGTTGACTTAAGTTTAACAACATTGGGAGTGTCCTCCAAATTACTGGAATAAAATCCCGAATTTTCCGGCATACTGTCACCACTAAAAGTAAAGTACTTTTCATCATCAAGAATGATGGAAGAGTCACTCTCGAAAATGGATCGACGGAGTTTTCGGCACTTTTTTGGAATATCACGTAACTGTTTCTCAGAATATTTCGGCGCCCTCTTTCTTTTTCGATAGTTTAAATCCAGCTTGCTGAGATTTTCCTGGATGCAAGTTTTGGAAACCAAAAATTTATGGGCTAATTTCCGCTGACTAACGCCAAGCCGATTTTCGGCTATTTTTCTCAATTTGGCTAAGTCTGCATTAGTCAATTTGGATGGTCGACCGCATCTCCCTAAATCCTGAGTCGGGAGACCATTTTCGTACCGACTGATGATATTATAAATAGTTCGTCGGGGAATATTCTCAGCAAGAAAATGCTTAACCACATCAGACTTGCTCATTCGTCCAAGCGCACAAAAAATAAGGTCTCGAAGATAATCTCGTGCACTTTTTGCAGACACCATAGTAATAAAATCAGAACAGCATTCAAGAGAGCACACAACTAGCTACAGAATGGTTACAATAAGTGCTGTGTAAACTTGAGTTTTCGTGAAGCAGTGCAGTGTAAAGTTTGTGCCAAAACTTTCCGACCACCCGTTAGTGTTAAAAATTGTCCAAAAAATTCATCAATGATTTTTAAAACATCTGTTTTTGCCGTCTTTTGATAAACAGAATCATTTATGATCTGTAAAAAAGTTGGACATTTTCGAAAAGTTTTCTAGAAAAACGCGCAGTGCAAAAATCGGCGCAAAGCACCGAAAAATGCTTGCCTAATCTACTCTTCTGACGTGAAAATAAACTTAGCCTTTCTTAGACCCAAAAATTCTGAGTACGCGTTAAAAACATCGCTTTTCGGCGTTCCTGACGATACTCTAAAACAAAAAAATTTCGGAAATCAAAAAAGCTGCTAAAATTGAACAAAATGTAGTCGAAACATGAGTATAATAGCACGAAGCGCCGAAAATTCGACACTTTTGCGCAATAGATAGCTTAAAATGCTTTAAAAAGCACATTTTCTACGAATTTTTAAAAAAAAATTTGGGACTTTCGGGAAATCGCGGATTCTGGGGGGATGAAAAATTTTGTGCGAGAGATAAGATTTTTCTGGGGGTGGGATGAAAAGCCCCAAACCCCCCAAGATAAGTTATGGATGTTAATAACGAAAATTCGGCAATGTCGCGAAATTATTGATAGAAATGGGCAGTTTTGCTTTTACCGCTGAACTTAATTCCTTCATCGGCATTTATAATCTGTGATATTTTCGGCAAGACGTTGTATCTTTGTAGACCCGAAAGGGAAAAGAATCTTAAGAAAGGTTAAAATAGTGTTATTTCTTGCGTGTATTCAGCGTAATTAGGTTTTCCCAAGAAAATTAGGAAAAAATTTTGGACTGAGCCTCAAAAATTAAACTATGTTTTTGCAATCCTATAACACGTTTGCTAGAATAAGACTCGCATACGTGTAAATAATGTATTAATTATACTCATAGGACCTAAAAGGCAAGACGTTGGTCAAGGAGATAAATATTATGAAAAAAGCGAAAAAGTCAAAGCGATCAGGATCGCCCACGAAATTGTCAGGGCCTTCAAAATCTCCAGGTAGTTTTAAAACAGTTATGGTTGTTACATCTCCGGTTTGAACGCATAGCCCCTATGTCGACCTTCGGTAAAACAATTTCGACATGTAATGTATCTTCAAGTCGTCGTCATTTTACTAGCGCGTTTTTGTGAATATGTGTTGCCAGGTAGTATTTAGTTCAAATGCGCCAAATTTTTTCGGCCTTTTGCGCCAAACAGCCATTTTTTACTTTTAAGAAAGGGCTTTATTAGAAGCGTCAGAAAATGATGTGACGCATATTTGCTTATCTCTTTTGAGCCCATGAAAAGCCTTTTAGAAAAGTTTTTGATTACGCCCACAGGATTCCCATGCTATTTATGTATGTATTTACAAATGTATGTATTTACAATGTATACATGTGGTAGCCACCGTCACATTAAGTTATTTCTGAGGCAAAAGTGATTTTTTCGTGTAATGCTTACACTATTTACGACTTCTTAAAGAAACCATTTTTAAACTTCTGTAAATTTTTTTATCTTCTTGTGCCGTATGTTAGTTAATTTTTTTGTATAATTTGCTCTCAGTTAAGCTTAAGAACATCATTGCTTGAACCATTCTGAAGGAAAAGTGTATGAAAAACTACATCTTGAGCTTATCGTGCAAGTTTCACTATTTTCAAAATGTTGGCAATTTTTTCCCCATATTATATTGGTTAGTGCTTAAGCTAAACATTATCTGAACATATCAGTCTTTTTTAAATATTGAAATTCAGGGCGCTTCTCGCCTAGCTCATGAAAGGATATGAAAAGCATGGAATTTTTAGTATTCGGTAGTGTATTTTAGCTCTTTTCTGGGTTTCTGAGGGCAAAAATCACGAATAATCGTCTCAAAACAGCGCCAAGCGCTGAAAAATTTGACATTTTTCCTTTCAAAATGCAATTTCTAACATTATAAAGATATATAGAGCACACAATTGCTCATTCCGGCGCTAAGCGCCGAAAAGTTTTGGGAATTTAACACCTTTTTACACTTTTTGTCTTCCCAAAAATCTTTGTACATTTTGTACATACAAATTTTTGGGTGCTATAAAATGGTACAGTAGCGATTTTAGTGTGGTAAAAACAGAGTTGTTCGACTTTTGGTAGTGTATTTGAGCTACTGTCTGGGTCACTAAGGGAAAAAGTCACTAAAAATCGTCTTAAAACGGCGCGAAGCGCCGAAAAATTTGACATTTTTTCTTTTGATGTGCAATTTCTGCCATGATATATAGAACACACATTTCGGCGCGAAGCGCCGAAAATTTTTTCGAATTTCAGATTTTTTTGCAGTTTTTATCATCCCAAAAATCTTTGTACATGTACAAAGACGGTCCCCAAAAGTCTTTGTACATCGAGAAAAATCTTTGCCGGCTGAATCCGATCCTGGGGGGCACGCCGCCAGTTCTTACCGGAGCGACTCGAGCAAACAAATTAGCGACCCGAGCGCTCACTTAAGTAAACAAAAGTGCGCAATTAATTATGCTTGACCTCGTCGGTCGACCAATTATGCGTCTGGTACTTACAGTAATGCGCCCGACTACGGGAGTATTGTTTTGAACACAATTTTTTTACAGAGCGAAAATCAAATTTTAAAGTTTAGTTTTTCGAGCTCATCGTGAAAAATGGAGCAAGAAAATATATAATTTTACAACACTTCATTAACTCTGGAAAAAGTTGACTGATTTCCAATGTGAGAGCACTAATAAAATGCAGTTTTATAAGTAGCGTTCTATTTCTGGGCATGGGCACATATTTTGAATTTTATTTTGTATTTTTTTGCATATTGTTTTATAAATATTCCAGAAAAGATTCGGCGACTTATGAATGGTCTCTGGTCGAATGGATCTAGCGCAGCAAGTTTGATTCGATGGAGCGATTGTTCAACGATTTTTTAGATGCGTGTGCTTCTGTGTATAATGTTCGTTGACAAATCATGGTAGTTTTTCATGTTGACGCTGTTGGCTTAGTATTATTTTTGAAATATTCAACTTTTATGGACAAAATAAATGTAAAGTGCTTCAAAATTTTAAATAAGTCAATTTTTTACAGAGTGAATGAAATCTTGTAATATTATATATTTTCTTGCTCCATCTCAACTTTAAAATTTGATTTTGGCTCTTTAAAAAATTGTGCTCACAAAAATACTCCCGTAGTCGGGCGCATTACTGTAAGTACCAGACGCAAAATTGGTCGACCGACGAGGTCAGCCCAGTATAATTAATTGCGCACTTTTGTTTACCTAAGTGAGCGCTCGGGTCGCTAATTTGTTTGCTCGAGTCGCTCTGGTCAGAACTGGCGGCGTGCCCCCCCCAGGATCGGATTCAACCTCTTTCCCGAATACAAAAAACACTATTTGGGAGGGATTAAAATTTTAAAGTCGTATATCGCAACAACTACATACACAAAGATAATTATTTTTTCGAGTGCTCCTCAGCCAGCTGTATGTACATATTGAAGAGGGAAAAATTTTAAAAAATTGAAGCGGATTTTAGTCATATTTAAAAATCATGTTGTATAAAATGGCCACCCAATTGATTTCTCCATGTTATTTCCAAGCTCGGCCTTGCTGAAAAATTATTTAAGTCGGTTTATACATATGGCACATTGTAAATAAAAGAAACACTAGTTAAAAGCACACATGGGCGTGGGGGTTTGGGGGGTATGCACCCCCCAGAAGTTGAAATACCCCCCCCAGAAATCAAAATAACCCCCCCCCAGAAAAAATTTTTTGCTTTTTTGCTTTTTTAGCAATTTTTTGATGCCATTGGATAGAGCTTGATGAGAAACGTCGAAAAATGGTGTTTTTTTCGCCATACCACCATTTTTAAGGCCATTTTTGACCTTTAAAAATTTTTTCACGCCCCCCCCAGAATTTTGGTGCTGCCCACCTATGGTTAAAAGGTAATAATTGGACCGTCAGAAAATTTTAATCTATTCATCATGTTCACTCAGCCTGATCTGCTTGACTATAGATATGCAAAAGCAACAAGTTCGGCGCGTCAAAATTTTGGGCTTATCAATTAAAAAATAAGCTAAAAGCTATTCAGACTTCTTTCAAACGCGCTTGATAAATTTACGCGTTTTCCTTTGACGAGCTTATAAAACATAATCATACTTCCAGGGGCGGATCCAGGATTATCTGGCAGAGGAGTGGTGGCGGACGGAATAAAATTCGACGTACTCATTAAGTTTTTTCCATCTAAATCAGGAAACTCGGAGGAAAACGAAAAAATTAGAAAATTTAATGTGTATCCAGATTCGCGAGAACCTAATATAAAGGTAAAATGAAAAAATCCACAAGTCTCTGAAGCGCATTCTAAAGAGCTCCCAGATTTTAGTAGACTTTCGGACGAGCAAACCCATAACTTTTTATCAATTCGGGTTTGATTTACTATTTTCACATAGTTTTTGTCTTCAAAATAGTCGAAATTGGGGCGTGTTTAATACTCTGAAAATTCTCCGGCGCTTGGCGAAAAACTATTATTTTTTTGTATCAACTTTTTTTTACAGTGCATTAGAATCGAATTTTCAACAAGTTTGTACGATTCGAATAAGGCAGATTTTTTACATTTTTATTTGCCGTCGTATTTGCTAAGAAACGGTCAAAGAATACGGCCGTTTTTGTCCTGGTCATAGTGATTGTCAAGATATCTGACAAAATTTCCGCAACCCACTGAAAAATAAAATCCTGTATATGAGTCTGTTCAGGAAGTTCAGAAGCCAACTGCGCACACATTGCATGTGAAAAGGTTGCTAAACTGTCCAAGACCATATACTTTGCTTGCTTAAATAATCTATCTTTTGAATTTTGAACAAATGAAAATTATGATGATTAATATTATTATTATTATTATTATTATTATGATTATTATTATTATTATTATTATTATTATTATTATATATTATTATTAATACTAGTCTTATTATTGTTATTATAATTATAATTATTATTATTATTATTATTATTATTATTATTATTATTATTGCCGAAAAAAGTCGTGTAATAGGTGCCAAGAAGAGGAAAATCCGATTGAGTCCAACTCTCGCGCAGATTAAATGCGTGCAGTGGAGATGAGCCACGCATAAGACAGTTGAAGGACGAAGGATACGACGATGAGGCAATCGTGTAACTTCAGATTTGAAAATCTTAGAATTGCAGCAAAATTTGTTTGTTTTTCCAAAAAGTCCCACGAAAATCATATGTGTATCTTGTCCGATAGAAGTATTAGACAAATATCATTATGCACTGAGTTGGCCTTTTAAATTTGGGAGCAGTGTTTTTTGTACAAGGTCCGTTTGTACATGTACAAAGATGGTCCCTAAAAGTCTTTGTACATTTTGTACCCACAAAGTTTTGGGTACTATAATATGGTACAGTAGCGATTTTAGTGTGGCAAAAACATGGTTGTTCGACCTTTGGTAGTGTATTTTAGCTCTTCTCTGGGTTTCTGAGGGCAAAAATCACTAATAATCGTCTCAAAACAGCGCCAAGCGCTGAAATATCTGACATTTTTCCTTTCAAAATGCAATTTCTGACATTATTAAGATATATAGAACACACAATTACAAATTTTTGGGTACTATAAAATGGTACAGTAGCGATTTTAGTGTGGTAAAAACAGAGCTTTTCGAGTTTTGGTAGTGTAGTTTAGCTAATTTCTGGGTCACTAAGGGCAAAAGTCACTAAGAATCGTCTTAAAACGGCGCGAAGCGCCGAAAAATTTGACATTTTTTATTTTGATATGCAATTTCTGCCTTGATACATAGAACACACAATTACTCATCGAATTTCAGACCTTTTTTGCAGTTTTTATCATCCCGAAAATCTTTGTACATGTATGAAGACGGTCCTCAAAAGTCTTTCTTCATCGAGAAAAATCTTTGCCGAATACAAAAAAAACACTGTTTGGGAGGAATTAAAATTTTAAAGTCGTATATTGCAACAACTATACAAAGATAACTGTGTTTTCGAGTGCTCCTCGGCCAGCTGTATGTGCATATTGAAGAGGGAAAAAATTTTAAAAAATTGAAGCTGATTTCAGTCATATTTAAAAATTATGTTGTATAAAATGGCCACGCAATTGACTTCTCCATCTTATTTCCAAGCTCGACCTCGCTGAAAAATTATTTAACTCGGTGTATACGTATGGCACATTGTAAATAAAAGCAATACTAAAAGGTAATAACCTATGAAATTCGCACTACGCAATGTCGTGTGTCAGATTGAAATTTATTATCAATTTTAGGAATCGTATGAAAGAGCTAAAAATATAATAAAGAACCATTCAGCTGCTCACAAAAGATTGGCGGATGCTCTGCTTCAGCATGAAACATTGAATGCCGAAGAAATTAAGCTCGTTTTAGAGGGCGAAAGTTTGACCAAAGGTTGATGCGAAATAAATAAATAGTTTTTTATTGCATTATCCCTCGAACACCTGCGCTGAGTCTTCTGCTTTGTTACTTTTTATGCTACATATGTACGAGTAATTACGTTTTTCGGTATAGAGTTACAAGGAAGTTTAAGTTCGTAGACATGTATCTGCTTGGCCTAATTAAATTCATCATTTTTGAACGTTTATTAAATAAGGTAGGTAGAGTCCGTTTCATTTAGCTTTGAGGTTATTGAAAAAATTTAAAGTGCCTGCAAAAGTGTTTTAAACTTATACGGTAAATATGATCTTCTATAGAATGTCGAGTCATATGGAGCCGTATGCCATTGCTAACACGGATTGCTGAAGTAAAATTTTAAAGCGCTTTTGTAGCCTGATTCTTGCCAAAAAATTTCGAGGCATTTGAATTGTTTTCGTTAATAAAAGGAGAGTACGATTATCATATTATTTGCTTTTATGCGTAGGCAAGGTTTTGACACCGTTTCGGTGCAGCATTGTTGGGATTAGCCGAAAAGTTATTTCAGACTGGAATGACCTCGAATTAGTGTGAAGGTGCTTTTTGACTTAAAATCGATTTCCCTCTATTACATTTCTCTTGCAAACATGCCCTTTTCTTCTGAAGGCAACTCCCTAGACTTTTATGGACATGGTCCCGGGGCCCAAGGATTGAATTTTTAACGTTTTTTTGTAATTTACTCATTTTCACATTTAAGACAATTTCTGAGAAGTTCAACCTTCGACAATGGTGAGTTGTGATAAGACAAAATTAATCATACCTCAAAACAAGATATATAGCACAGTTTTTCATTCTAAACATCATGATGCTATTCATTCGACTTGAAAACAGAAATTCGTTGTGCTACAGTACGCCAAACATTGAATTTTTCGCCATTTTCACCATTTTTCATTACTATTATTAAAATTCGATTTTCTCCACGAATAATTAATATCATCCATTCAAACAGCTTTCAATCGATAGAAGAATAAATTTTCAGTTAGCTGAATGCAATAACTTTTGATACATATTGATTTACACTTCACACTGCGGTTTAAACTCAATAAGTATTCATTAAAAATTACAAAAAATTTTAACTTATTTTCGGTTCCTGAAGGCCCCTTACATATACAGCAAAAATTTTTGCCCTTTTTACACAGCTTGCGCCTTGGACTAAATACGGAAAAAATTTAATCAAAAAAAAGTACCCTGGACTACCAAAACAAGCGTCCGATTGACCCATTATACCCAAATTTGCATATAAAACAGTGCATTGTATGAGCACAGATTTTTCTCAAAACAGCTACCAGTCAATAGAGAAAAGAATTTCCTATTAGCTGAACACAAAAAATTGTTATACACTTCACTTTACACTTTACATTACAGTTTAAACTTAATACATATTCTTTAGGTATTACAATAATTTTAACATATTTACGGTTCCTGTGGGTCTGTGCAGGGTACTTTTTTTTGATAACATTTTCTTTGTATTTAGTCCAAGGCACAAGCTGTGTAAAAAGGGAAAAATTTTTGCTGTTTATGTAAGGGGCCTACAAGGACGGAAAATAAGTTAAAATTTTTTGTAATTTTTAACAAATTCTTATTAGGTTTAATTCGCAGCGTAAAGTGTTAGTAAAATGTATAACAATTTTTGCATTCAGAGAATAGGAAATTTTTTCTCTATCGATTGGTAGCTGTTTCAACGAATGATATTGATTATTCGTTGAGAAAAATCTGTGCTCATGCAATGCGCTGTTTTATATGCAAATTTTGGTATAATGGGTCAATCGGACGCTTGTTTTGGTAGTTCAGGGTACTTTTATTTTGCTAAAATTTTTTTTATGTTCAGACTAAGGGATGTGCTGTATAAAAAGGTCAAACTATTTTGCTTTTCATGTAACAGTCCCGCAGGAACTGTAAATATGTTAAAAGTTTTGTAATTTTTAAAGAATATGTATTAAGTTTAAACTGCAGTGTAAAGTGATAAGCAAAGTGTATAACAATTTTTTGCATTCAGCTGATAAGAAATTTTTTCCTCTATCAATTGATAGCTGTTTTACGGATAGTATTTGTTGAAAAAAGGCTCTGATTTTGCAATGCACTGTTTTTATACGCAAATTTGGATATATTGGGTCAATCGGACACTTCTTTTGGTAGTCCAGGGCACTTTTTTTTTGATGAAATTTTTTACGTATTTAGTCCAAGGCACAAGCTGTGTAAAAAGGGCAAAAATTTTTGCTAAATTTTTGGACCTAAAGGAACCGAAAATAAGTTAAAATTTTTTGTAATTTTTAACGAATACTTATTGAGTTAAAACCGCAGTGTAAAGTGTAAATTGATATGTATCAAAAGTTTTTGCATTCAGCTAATTAAAAATTTATTTTTCTATCGATTGAAAGCTGTTTGAATGAATGATATTAATGATTCGTGGAGAAAATCGAATTTTAATAAAAGTAATGAAAAATGGTGAAAATGGCAAAAAAATTCAATGTTTGGCGTACTGTAGCACAGCGAATTTTTGTTTTCAAGTCAAATGAATACCATCCTGATGTTTAGAATAAAAAACCGTGCCATATATGTTGTTTTGAGGTATGATTAATTTTTGACTTATCACAAAGTTGGTCGAACTTCTCAGAAATTGTGTCTTAAGTACTTAGTAAAAACTTGCGAGAGATATGTGAAATAGATACATACTAGCAAAGAAAAATGCTCCGATGGAACAAAAAAGATGAATATACTCGGAATTGTGGATTATTTTGGATGTAAAAGGAGGGGACCAGGAAAAATCTACCTAAAGTCGGAAAATCTGCTAAAAATCACACTTTCTCTAAGCAACGCAAAAAATCGATGTATATTCTGCGGCCAACAGATTAAAATAAATATTCAACCATAACAATGATTGAAACCACGTTAGCTATGCAGTAGCTATGGGAAATGATATTAAGTAAACTAATAGTCTTCCAAGCCAATTGAATGAAATAGCAAACATCGAAGGCAATTGAAGACATGGTTGGTTTAAAACAGTAGGAAACGCGTAAGTTGACTTGAAACAGACTTAATGTAGATACACTAGCATGCCCGAAACGATTGTATGCACTAATCAATCGGCTCCTGCTTTGCTTGCTATAATGCTCATAAAATAAAACAACTTTAAATACAATACCTCTTAGTTTTCTGTGCCAGCAATTTGAAAAAGGAACCTTGATAGATTTCGTTTATACACTCTTATCTGAAACTTCGAACATTATTTAAAAAATACACTTTTTTAGAGGCCGCAGAATATACATCGATTTTTTTGCGTTGCTTAGAGAAAGTGTGATTTTCAGCAGATTTTCCGACTTTAGGTAGATTTTTCCTAGTCCCCTCCTTTTACATCCATAATAATCCACAATTTCAAGTATATTCATCTTTTTGCTCCATCGGAGCATTTTTCTTTACTAGTACACTACTTTTAATTAGCGTGATTTCAGTACATCAGTCAGTAAACACAATCAGTAACATGCCACAATAATGACAACAGTCCAAGAACGCGGAAAACAATATTGTTCTTAACATCAGCATTATCCTTTTTAAACAAGACAACCTTATTGACACCATCCATTTTCAAATTAAAACTGCATTAAGTTATTTCTTCTTAATGTGCAGTTCACTTATAATCAAGCACAAAAATTTAACCAACGAATTCACATTGCAAATCCTCACTCAATCAATACACAAGCACAATGTGTTGTGACTTTTGAAATTGAAAACACCCAATTTTCAATTTTCAAATTGAAAATTGGGTGTTTGAATTTGCGATAAAGAAAATAATCAAAAGATAGTCACTTGGTTTATTTAAGCCGAGTAATAAAATAACGACCGTCCACCAGTTCCAAACTAAACGCGACTAATCTGATCACTATGAAAAAGTTTTGAAAAATGAGCTTGCTAAGCGAGAGTTGTAAACCAAGAGAAACTTAAAGTTAAAACCTATTATTAAATTATTAAGAGAATTATAAAAGATTTTAAACTTCAAGAAAATGGAAAAGGCGGGATGTTGGTAAATTAGGAGGCAAAGTTTTTCGGCAAAAATTCAAAAACTTCACGCAAATATCAAATGTAAGGAACACTAACGCTTTGATTTGGTAGTAAAATAAATTTGTAGTATAGACTACATATTAACAACAAATGAATAGTGCAAACTTTACACAACTACTAGGTGTAGAGAATACTAACAGTTTACGGCTTATTAATGTAAATGATTACAATAAAGCTGCAAATCTTTGTCGACTTCCACTTTTGCAGGCAATTTACATCAATAAAACGATAGTTCTCCATGTGCAAGATTTTGTGAAACATATTATAAACACGGCTAAGAAAGATTTAACTTTAATGCAACCCATTTAAGACAAAATTACATCTCTTCAATGATCTAAGGACACTTGAACATAATTTTTAAATCACTTTAGATTACTTTTGAGGGTAGACAAACTCACTTAATTGATGTCTCACACATGAATCCTTGAAAATTTCTTGACTTCAGTTACAAAGTCTCTGCAAGTCTATCGAATTAAGGTTAACACGTAACGTAAACTTTACACAAACACATAGCGTAAAGAATATTTTAGTCGGATTCGTAATTTTGATATTGCTCCGATATTTCTTTCAACATTTATGGAAAAATGAGTCTCCATAATGTTTTAAAGACAATAAACATTAGGTTTAAACCACTTTGCAATACTGCTGAGTGTAAGCAAGCGCGCCCAACTGACGTATATATTTATTCCCTGTAAATTTTTATATCTCAGGAAAAAATTTCGGTTTTTGCAATGCTCTAGAACAAAGGCTAACATGCAGTGTAAAAAATTACTCGGATATTATGATCAACATTCATGAAAAAATTATGTCTCTACAATGGTCTGAGGACATATAAACAATGAGTGTAAACTACTTTACATCACTGTTGGATGTAAACAAACGCGCCTACGTGACGTCTCACATTTGATCCTTTGGAAACTTCTAGACTCCAAGGAAAAATTAGGTTTCTGGAATGCTCAAAAACGAAGATAAATACATATGTAGTGTAAACTTCATGTAAACACCTAGTGTAAAGAAGATTTTAGTCAAATTCGTAATTTTGATATTGTTCCGATATTACGATTAATATTTATGAAAAAATTAAGTCTACATAATGTTCTATGGGCAAACTAATAATTGGTGTAAACTACTTTACAACACCGTAGAGTGTAAACATATGCACTAGACTGGCATATCAAATTTGGTTCCTAGTCCATTTTTAGACTTGAAAAACGTGTCCCTGACTCGTAACCGGAGAAGCAGGCAGAAAAAACAAGACAGAAACGCATTTTAAACTCCAAATTTTTGACTTTACACTCGCTAAATATTAATGTATAGACAATTTGCTTTGACATGCACCCGATATAAAGCACTTTATTTTTATTCTATTAGACTTATCCCGACTTCTGGACGGAGAAAGTGGCGAACAAAAAACGCAACAAAAACGTATTTTCCATCATTTAGAACACTGTAAACTTTAAAATTCCGTACCGAACTCCCCATTGAGTTTAAAGAAATTCGGTTTGGTACAATTTGTAGCTTTTAAATCGTAGTACATTCCTGTGTGCCAAAATTCTGTTGCAAAAATTATTTGGTATGCTTTATCAATCAAACTTCGGAAAAAACGTGTTTTTTCGCCCATTTTTTACCTCTGATTTCGAACTTTACACCCCCATAAATAACTCAATATTGCGTTTTTTTAAATGCGGTTTGCTGCGATGTTTAGCCCCTGTGAGGCACTTTATTAATGCTGTCTTCGATTTGCACTGACTCATAAGCGGAATAATTTGGCAGAGAAATCTTAGTTAAAATCCGTTTTTTTACACCATCCACTAGAGTGTAAACTTTAAACCCCAGGATCTAACTCACCATAGAGCATCGAAGACTTTGCTTATATGCAGAAGGTAGCCCTTGATCCGGTCTACATTTCTGTCAGAAAACATTTTAAAAACCTCATAACCGGAGTTAGTATCGGACATAGGAAGGTTGAAAACTCGACCATAAAGTGCTTTTTCACCCCCAGATTTTCGCACTCTTTACACTGCCGTTCGATAACTAATGCGAATTTCAAAAACAAAAAAGTGCCATCTGTAGAATTCATCCCTCTATTATCCTATTCTGTTCAATCCTTCGAGTCATCGATACTCAGTTGTCCACATGCCGCAGTAAAAAGGTCCCAAAATTTGTCCTATGTTATAACGTTACACAAAAACTTTACACCTTCTTTACACAGTCAATTTTGAGTTTCAAGAAAAACAAAAAAATACGGGCAGCGAATTTTTTTATTATCTTTCTTTTAAAAAAACCGCACCTTCCAGAAATGTCCCGTTATAGCTGTAGGGGGGTGCACAGGTGTTGGGGGTACCCAAGTATATTATAGGTACGCGCTAACGCGCTACCTAAGATAAGGTTAAATCTTGTGCTAAGTTGACGACAGATTACAAGACCGAGCTAAGTTTATTTCTGTTTAGTTTTCAGAATTAAAAATTGTAACGCTGGTCGAAACTAGAAAAAGAGCACCCATATTTGACCTTAGGACGTTTGACTAGAGCGACACGATATGCATGCTGTACAGAAACGGGCGAATTGAAGGGAATGGCTAGTCCACCCCTTCCCATCGGCCCAGCAAAATTGGCTAGATAAACAATGGACAATGCGACTTGTCATGGCTTTTGGCCATCTTTCCTCGTAATTTTTCAAATTCTCTACATTCGTTTACTTTCTTGGCGGCCTAGGGCCGATTTCTGAATCATAAATTACAAAACCATCTTCGACAATATGCCGACAGTTTGCGATTATAGCATTGATTTAATATATAATTATCGTAACCCTCGGCTTGCTGTCGATGAAAGGAGTAGTATAGGTACCGTGATTCCCTAGTCCACAAAGCTGTAGCATAGCCTGTGTTATAGCATAGGCGGAGGGGCTCAGAATATGCTCCCTGGTTTTTCTCAGGGGGCAATGCTGTAGCATAGGCTGTGTTGTAGCATAGGGAGGACTCAAACCTGTCTGGGTAGGGGGCGCGTCCAGCCCAGGGCCAGGGGAGGGGTAAATTTCCACAGGGGATATTTTCCCGGGAGGGGGTGGAATTCAAAGAGCTATGAAACAATAGCCAACGATCGGATTGAGCTGAAAATTTAAGAGTTTGTTAGGTATACGTTAAACATGCTATATACAGAATTTTAGCGCGCAGCCTACAGTATGCCGATTTTACTTTACACTTTCTCATATAGCACTATAACTCAAGAATCACAAGCCGGATTTTGCTCAAATTTTCAGGATATGATATATAAACCTTAGCTGTGCTATGTACAAAATTTTAGCGCGCAGCATACAGTATACTAATTTGTTTTACACTTCCTCGTATAGCACTATATTCCAAGAACCGCTAGCCGGATTCTGTTCAAATTTTCAGGATATGATGTATATAGGTGAGGCATGCTATATACGGAATTTCAGCCCACAGCCTACAGTATACTAATTTTACTTTACACTTGCTCATATAGCACTATAACTCAAGAACCACAAGCCGGATTTTCTTCAAATTTTAAGAATATGATATATAAGCCTTAGCTGTGCTATGTACAAAATTTTAGCGCGCAAGATACAGTATACTGATTTACTTTACACTTTCTCGTATAGCACTATATTCCAAGAACCGCTGGCCGGATTTTGTTCAAATTTCCAGGATATGATGTATATAGGCGAGGCATGCTATATACGGAATTTCAGCGCTCAGCCTGCAGTATGCCGATTTTAGTTTAAACTTTCTCGTGTAGCACTATAACTCAAGAACCACAAGCCGGATTTTGTTCAAATTTTTAGGATATGATATATGTATAAACCTTAGCTGTGCTATGTACAAGATTTTAGCGCGCAGCATGCAGTATACTAATTTACTTTACACTTTCTCGTATAGCACTATAACTCAAAAACACAAGCCGGATTTTGTTCAAATTTTAAGGAATTGAAATATAAACCTTAGCTGTACTATGTACAAAATTTTAGCGCGCAGCATACAGTATACTAATTTACTTTACACTTTCTCATATAGCACTATAACTCAACAACCACAAGTCGGATTTTGTTCAAATTTTAAGGATATGATATATAAACCTTCGCTGTGCTATGTACAAAATTTTAGCGCGCAGCATACAGTATACTGATTTACTTTACACTTTCTCGTATAACTCTATATTCCAAGAACCGCTGGCCGGATTTTGTTCAAATTTCTGAGGATATAATGTTTATAGGCAAGGCATGCTATATACGGAATTTCAGCGCGCAGCCTACAGTATGCCGATTTTAGTTCAAACTTTCTCGTATAGCACTATAACTCAAGGACCACAAGCCAGATTTTGTTCAAATTTTCAGGATATGATATATAAACCTTAGCTGTGCTATATACAAAATTTTAGCACGCAGCATACAGTATGCTACTTTACTTTACACTTTCTCGTAGAGCACTATATTCTAAGAACCGCTAGCCGGATTTTGTTCAAACTTTCAGGATATGATGTATATAGGCTAGACATGCTATATACTAAATACGGAATTTCAGCGCGCAGCTTACAGTATACTAATTTACTTCACACTTGCTATTATAGCACCAAAAATACACTGGATTTTCTACAGTTTTCAATCGTACACAAATGAATACTCATCGAATCGAATAGAACAGTATGCTATTTTGAAGCTTATAGAACTTGCTTTTTGAATATATAATTTATTTTAAAATTGCTTCGAAATTGATTTAATTAAATTAGAATAATTTATAAGTTTCTCGCGCCAAAACGGCAGCGCCGAAACGTAAACCCCTACGCTCAAGTTGATTACAAAAGTTTGTTTCTAGGCAGCCTACACAACTTTTGCATATTAGAGAACTTCATATGCTTATCAATCGATACGTGCAGTATGAGATTGTTGCCTCCAGTTTAAAACACTTTTGTAATCGATTTACATTAAGTGAAAAACTGGGAATCATGCATAAGGTTTCACGAAATAGACCTGTCTCATCATTTAACTTTTGTCATATATCTTAAGAAATTTTATATCGACTGTAAGCCGACAGATTACGATAATTATATAGTAAGCCAAAAAACGCTACACCTCAATATTGTATCATACCTTCGGGTAGTCTTAACATAAAATTTTGAGACTATAGTATGTTTCAAAATTCTTGAGACTTTTTATAGTTAGGTGATTCGAAAGCAGAAAAAATGCAGCCAATCAGTGTAAGGGCTTTCATCCGGTTGGTTATTGTCTATCACACCTTATTTGGCTCTCAAACCTTGTGCTCTAGCACTCTGAGTCAGTTTTGCTCTAATAGTCTGTTTCAAAATTCTTGAGACTTTTTACAGTATGGTAATTCGAAATCATTAACAATCCAGTTAATCAGCAAAAAGCGGTTTCTTTGTAACCGCCTTTCGCTTAAACCGATTCGCTACTTGTACAATAAGCTACGTAATATTCTAAACTTCGCCTTGGTTTCCCCAAATGGTCTAGCGGTATTACCACCATACGTGGGCAGCGAAAAAATTCTGGTTGGTGTTCAAGATTTTTCAAAGATAAAAAAATGGCCATAAAATGGTGGTATGGCGAAAAAACACTATTTTTCAACGTTTCTCATCAAGCACCACTATCCATCGGCATCAAAAAATTGCGAATCTGGGGGTATTTTGGTTTCTTGGGGAAGGGGGGTATTTTGATTTCTCGGGAGGTGCATACCCCCAAACCCCCCACGCCCAGGTGGGATTACACTCACTTCACAGCGCGAAATACGTAGTTCGATTCTGCGCGTGACAGGTATTTTTCTTGCGCGAGGCTGCTGGTCAAGCTCTCGCAGCTCCTATGGTCTGTTTCACATAAGTTTGAGCATAAATTTTGAAGATAATTTCGAAAGTAAGCCGACGGATTACGATAATTATATATCAAATCAAAGTTATAATCGAAATTTGTGGGCTTATTGTAGGTCGGATATAGTTTTTAAAATTTATGCCCAAGCTTGCGTGAAACAGACGATAAGAGCCAGACTGACCCAGAATGCCAAGGCTCAAGGTTAAGAGCCAAATAAAGTACAATTGGCTATAGCCAATCGGATGAAAGGCCCTGAGCCGATTGGCTGAATTTTCACTACCTTAGAATCGCCTTACTGTAAAAAGAGTCTCAAGAATTTTGAAAGGGACTTGCATTCGACAATGTATGCTTGTTTTAAGTGCAAACATTTTGGCCATTTATAGGTCGGTCGTGCGCTGTGGCGATTTGTTTACACCTTGCTTTGATACGTCAAAAACTCCATGGTTTCTGCAGTGTATATATGTATATATATATTACTGAGTATTTGATACCTTTTTTGACGATATCTCCAGTCAAAAAAATTATTTGGCTAAATTCTATAGTCTATTTCACGAAACCTTGTGCATGGAAATCAATTTTCAGCGTTCAAGGAAATAGCTACTAAAGTGGTTTTCAACCAGTCTACAGTGATAAAACGTAGCATAGTAAAACTTCGGAAGCTCATCGATTGTTGAGTACATTGTCATGATAATTGCTTTAACTTAAACCGCTTTAGTAGTCGATTCATAATGTTTTAAAATTGTAATCCATACACAAAACAAATGGCTATAGCAAGCGAGCCGCTGAAAGGTGGCCAAAACGATTTAACGAAGGACCTTTTTATCTATCTAATCACATTGAACATAATATTTTATAGAATTCCCGAATTTATGGCTGGTTACATTTGGTTGAGCCTATTTTGGTCCACCCTGTATATCAGATCAACGCTATAATCGCAATCTGTTAGCTTGTTGCCAGAGACTTTTTAAACCACGGCTAAACTTATGTGAAATGGACTATAATTGTACCACCTCTGTACAACGATGTAGTTATGTTCCTCTTAGAGAACCCCGTTAAATCACCTGTTCGGCGATATCAGCAATGTTGACTATATCGCTTCTAATCGGGAGAATGGGGTCCATTTCTATTTTTCTGCGATATAGCCGACGACTTGTGCACAAAAGTGTAGTGCGGTCGATGGAAGAACATGTGCGCACGCGTATCTTGCATGTACTTACATAAGTATGTGCATTAAATACTTATTTTTGGACAAGTCATGAATTTTAATGAGTTCAAGGCAGCAAAACGAGGTACAATAAAAAATTTAAGTTTCTTAGTGAAAATTAATAAATTAGTATATATGAACGAATAACTTAATAATAATTTGATTTATCAATTAAATACATATTGAATTGAGAATAAATTAAGTAAATTAAAAAATTGCGAATGAATTTTCTCAGATTAATTTTTCAATGAAAGAAATACATTCAGTAAGATTATGTCTTTCGATATGCAGAATCCTTGGTTTTCTGATACAGTTGTATACATAAATTTCCTCAATTTTTCTGGTAGATTGAAAAAACTTGAAAAAGTTGAGGAATGTGGGCATAACAAAACCTTTAAGCCGGTGTTCAAGAAACGTTTTCTGTATTTGCTTAGTTTTCGGAGTATTTTTTTACAATGTATTAGTTTAAATAATACTTTTAAAATTTCATTCAATTTTTTCTTTAAAATTTTATTCTTTTATTTATTTTAATTTTTCTTTTTTAGTAATCTTTTATTTTCATATTACCATTGATAACTAAGTAAATACATATATGCATGCAGGCCCGATTTTATTCCGGGAGTGGAGAACAAACAATTTTGAAAGTCAGATATCTCGAGAACCATTGGAAAAATTTCGAAGAAGATCGCTCAAATTATTTGAGCAACTGATTACTCATTGCCAGTCCATGAACAATTCCTTAACTTTTCCTATTCGTATTCAATCTTTGTGCGCTGCAAAGAAACAACCAAAAAATTGGTGATTTGGTGCCTGTCACGTGCAGAACCGGAGAAATTTGACATTCTCTCACTAAAATTCAAACGATTTAACGGACAAAACTATAAAGAAACA
The DNA here is from genome assembly GCA_036768485.1 of Mermis nigrescens. Lineage (NCBI taxonomy): Eukaryota > Metazoa > Nematoda > Enoplea > Mermithida > Mermithidae > Mermis > Mermis nigrescens. Next base: position 886,011 of record JAVLUZ010000172.1, read on the forward strand.
ATCAAATTTCGAGTTCATTTTTCCATTTGAAATGCAATTTCATAAAACACACAAATACTAATTTCGGTGCGAAGCGCCGAAAATTTTTGCGAATTTCAGACCTTTTTTGAAATTTTTGTCTTCCCAAAAATCTTTTTACATGTACAAAGACAGTCCCGAAAAGTCTTTGTACATCGGGAAAAAATTTTGCCGAGTACGAAAAAAGCGTGTTTGGCTTCTCAGGCTTATCGCCACACATGGGCGTGGTAAGAGGGGGAGGGGCTTGCACCCCCTCACAAGTTGAAATACCCCTGCCAGATTACTGTAGACCCCAGAATTCTATTTTAGTAACATTTTTGGCGATGTACCCCATCCTGACACCCATTCCCCCGGAATTTTAGTGCTTCCCATGTATGGTTATCGCCGATTTTTGCCTTGCGATATTGATCCAGAAATAGGCAGGTTGATTTCAGTCTAATTCCATTTAAACTCCTTATCGGGCTCTGTCTGGAACCACGCCTATAATTTGTAGAAGAACTTCCAGAAAACAGAGTTGATCGATTTTAGTTATTCTCCCTTTTGGTGAACCCGATTTCTAGAACCACTCGCACTTATCGCAAATTTCAACGGAAACAGATTAGCAATTTCAGCCTTGCTTTCCCTTGAAAACCTCGTTTTTCCGGAATCACTATGATGATTAAATATGAAGCTGTTTTCAGTCACTAGAGATTTCCATTCGTTTGATTTTTCAAAGTTTAATTTGAATTTTTAATTATAATTTTTAATTTTTAAGTTCCCCTTACATTTCCACATTTTACGGGGTCGATCGAAAGCGTCTTCGTGCTGAGGTATGTTACTTTTTACTTTTGGATTGATGAGCAAGGTTGGCCATTTGACGGGATATAATTTATTATTTTATGGCCCTTAGCTACTACTATTTTTCTCAACACATGATTAAACTGTATTTCCTAAAAACTGAATCTCGCCAAAATTCTTCAGAGCAAGAAAGAAAAAATTAGATTTCAATAGGCTCATGTATGAATTTAACAACATTTTTATGCAAATTTTGGCTAGAATTTAAGTGCATAAAAAATGGTATGTGCCTATAACTAAAAGTCAAATCCTTAAACCGGCAATTCACATCTTGGGTACATGACTCCTAATCACTTTGACGATATTCAGTTTTTTTCATTTGCATAGTCTCCTTACAATTCCTATTTTTTCTTGGTTAAACTAACTATTCAAGCAACTCGTTAGCGTAGAAATGTCGTATGATTATCATAAGCGTTCTTCGGGGTTGATCCCTCAAGAATGGCTATTGCCCTCGCAAAATGCTACCGAACTCCCCAGATTTTTAATTTTCCGAAAAATTGTGGAAAATGTTTCGTTTTAAGCATTTTTTGGCTCAAAAGTGTCAAAACTGCGGTGCTTTGCGTCTTATATAGTATATATTTTAAATACATTTTGTTCAAATTAACCAGATTTTTTAAGTTCGGTCCAAATTTTTTGACGCATTCGTCTTAAAGCCCAAAAAGGCCATTTTATAGAAATATTTCGGACCTGACCCCCAGAATCAAAAATACTGCGAGGTGATTCTGTATTTAGTCATGGCCCTCAAAACTTGTTACCTTCCATAACGCTTTCGCTTAAAGCGACGTATTTTTCCCAGTCATGTAATGTCACTTTGTGCCCACGGTAATGTGGTCATTTATTTTGACATTTAAAATACAATAAAGAACAGCAGCCTCTTAATAGAGTACCCTTTTCGCCATCAAGGTTTCAGCATTTAAGACAAGACGACACTGAACACAGGTTGTATACACATTCTTACACGCACATAAATAAAATATCAACACATAGACAATATTATGGTCGTTGTCGGCGAACATCAAAGCAACTCTTGCCCCGAATCATCGCAAAATATAAATGCTCTTTGGGAGATGCTCAAGAATGGATTTTACCTTCTTCTTTTACTCCCGCGGTTTTTATTGCGAATCTAAATCGTGATGGACCGAACGTTTTACAGGATATTGAGCATTGACTGTTTCAGATTGGGCAATTAGTTGATCTAATATCAAAAATGATTTATTACACCTATTTCTAAAACCTGACGATGAATAAACTGATGCTGAGCTCATGCTCAAAAAGAATCTGGTTTGTCGTTTTTATCTGCTAGTCTAAATTGCAAATACAATGACTTGTGGTACTTGTGACTAATTTTCAAGCTTAGGCACAAGGCCTCTATGTCACAGAATATTTTAGTTCTTTAAGCAGCATGATTCAGTAAGAAGAAAAATAAGTAGAATGTTAGACGATTAAGATATTCACGTGGAACTGTAAAGCATTTATACAAATTTTGAGTTATAGGCCAATAAAATCATTTTTTAAACTTTACCAAGTCCTCATCGAAACGAAACCAAACGCCTCATTAACTAAGTATTTGTGGACAGGCAAAAATAATGGTGTTTTTGATCCTTTCTGAGCGAGCTCTACACAATGGAGAAGGACAATTTTCAACAAATTCAGAAATTTAGCATAATTTTAATCATATTCAAAAAGACTTGTTGCAGAAAATAGTCACGAAAATGATTTCTAAACATTTGACCAAACTGAAGAACTGTTAAACTTGTTTTGTAAACAATATCTGGCAAAAAGCGCCTTTTTTCAATTCAAAAGTGCTAGAATCTATTCTGAAGGTCTTTCAAATGCGCTTAAAGAATTTTCGAAATATTCCTTTGGGGGACCCTTGTAAAAAAATATTCGTTTTTTCAAAATTTCGGGTTGACTAGCATAGGTGGGCAGCACCAAAATTCTGGGGGTGCAAGATTTTTCAAAGGTCAAAAAAATGGTTTTAAAAATGATGGTACGGCGAAAAAACACAATTTTTCAACGTTTCTCATCGAGTACTATCCATTATCATCAAAAAAATTGCGAAAAAAACTGAAACAAATTTTAAAAATTGAATTCTGGGGTATTTTAATTTCTGTGGGGTATTCGGCCTTCTGGGGATGCATACCCCTAGCCCATCCCTCCGATGCCCACGTGTGGAGACCATAGGTGGGCAGCAACGAAATTCTGGGAGGGGGGTTAAAAAATTTTCAAATGTAGAAAAATGGTCTCAAAAGTGGTCGTATGGCTAAAAAACACCATTTTTCGACCTCTCTCATCGAGCACTATCCCCAATGGCATCAAAAAATTGCTAGAAAAGCAAAAACAATTTCAAAATTTGGATTCTGGGGGGGTATTTTGATTTCTGGGGGGGATATTTCAACTTCTGGGGGGTGCATACCCCCAAACCCTCCCCCACGCCCACGTGTGGTGGTGACCAGTCCCCCTACCCCCCACAGTTAAGTGCCTGAATCATAACGGGGTAAAAGATTTGAGGGTATGCATTTTCTGAAAGTTAAGCTGTGCTTTGCATTTGATGTACATACAGCATAGAAATTGTGGAGTTCAGCAAAGAAAACTCTTTCTAAGTGCATTTCATTAGCTTTAAATCGATTAATACGCGTCAAAAACAATTTTGACGCTTCTGACGATGCTCGTTTTCCTAACACGACATTATTGAACGATTAAAAAAATTGAATAGATTGAACAAAATATGGTCGAAAATAAGTAAAAGACCCTATGCGTAGAAAAATTGATGTAGTCCTAACATTCCCACCATCCCAACATTCCCACCGCAAGTCGCAATCACACGTGGGCGTGAAGTTTGGGGGGGAGTTTCCCCCAGAAGGCCGAATACTCTCGCCCCCAAAAAACGAAATATCCCACCCAGAATTTTATTTTTAAATTTTTTTTGTTTTTTTTCCACGATTTTTTGACACCAATGGATAGTGCTCGATAAGATAAGCTTTAAGCATGGCGTTTTTCCGCCATGCCAACATTGTTAAGACCATTTTTTGACCTTTAAAAAATTTTGCACCCCCAGAAGTTTTGTTCTGCCCACCTATGGTCCAACATTCCCGCCGCGAATCCCAACATTCCCGCCGCAAATCCCAACATTCCCGCCGCGAATCCCAACATTCTCACTGCCCCAACATTCCTACCGTCCCAACATTCCCATCGTCCCAATATTCCCTACGTCCCAGTATTCCCACCATGAGTCCCAACCAGACATGCACATAGGGAGAGGGGGTTTAGGGGACTTAAACTAGTGTTGTAAAAGATAAGGATTTTTTGCAAGATAAAAGATAAAGATAAAGTTGAAATTTTAAAATCCAGAAGATAAAGATAAAGATAAAGATAAAAAATTAAGAAAGATAAAGATAAAGATAATTTGCAAGATAAAGGAAACAAAAAGATAAAGATAAAGATAAAGATAAAGATAAAGTGCACATATGTAAATATGGTCGCCTGCACTCAGGAGAATGATGTTTGTGAAGTGCAATAAACGAGAGTGGGTGATGTAAAGCAGCCAACTGAATGCCCTAATTTTTACACCTGAGATCAAAGAGGTGATAGGCATTAAGCACACATAAATGTAGGTTTGGGGTTTACCCGCGGTATCTGACTGACCCAAGTACTTTTACTACTGGCTGACAGCAAGTCACTTCTTTCTTTTCACAAGCATCAAAACCCTGCTCTGTGCTCTTGTTCGAAGTATAGTGACAACAGTTATTGATTTTTTCAAACTTCTCAATGTTTCCTAGGCTTAGACTTAGATTAACGTAGGTGCTAGAAGTAGTGCTCCCGCTTAGATCGGTATCACTCCCGCTTACTCAGGTCGATATACAGGCATTAGTTTGGGCCGCACGCCATAGGGTTTAAACAATCTTTTTATTTTATTTTCTTGTATTACAATAAAACTTGAATGCGTATAAATGTATTTCACGTCAAACCTGCATTTTGGATTACATGCTAACTTACGTACATACTTTATCTTTTTTGCAAGATAAATTCCTATCAAAAAGATAAAGATAAAGATAGCCTGTGGTTTTTCCAAAAGATAAAGATAAAGATAAAGATAAAAAAATCGTCCGGATAAAGAAAAAGATATCTTTATCTTTATCTTCATCTTGCTAAAAGATAAAGATAAAGATATCTTTTACAACACTAACTTAAACCCAGAATAGAAATAAAAAATTTTCTCATGGAAAAGAGGTAAAACAAGGGCCTAAAACGGGTAAATATCCAAAAATTGATCCAAAATAGTTCCAAATCGAAGGCGAAGCCAGAAGTTTGGTTCGGGGGCATACACAAAAAAATTTTCAAAGACTACATTTGCATTGAATGTTTTGATATGGTACAGTAACATGTAATGTATAGTAAAACTGAGTTTTTCGACCTTTAGTGTAGCCTTGCTAATTTATGGGTTTCTGACTATCAAAAATACAAAAGTGTAAAGCGGCGCGAAGCGCCAAAAATTTTTGAAATTTTAACTTTTTCATGAAGAATTTACGGCAGTTTGTTGACAAGCACTTCGGAAATCATAAGTGGCGCAAAGCACCAAAGAATTCATACATTGTTTACCGCCCTTAACATTTTGTAGCTCTGTGAACACTAATTGTCTGGCAGAGCAGAAAATTATCAAATTTATACAAAACAATTTTGACACTTCAAGCTTCTAACAAGAAAACTGCGAATTACTTACTTAGTATGAAGATATTTTGACTGATTCGGGCTTTCAAACGAATTGCTGGAGCTTTTCAAAAAGAACAGTCAACGGCGGCGTTATGCGTTGGAAAATTTTGATGTTTTTGCTTTTTAAACTGAATTTATACCGCTTAAATCATTTAGAAGACACAAACTAATTCCAGCGCTAAGCGCCGGAAATTTTTAGAAATTTCTAATTCTTTTGCCTTTTTTTGTCCTCCCGAAAAATTGGTTGTACATGTATGTACAACGAGATTTTACGGCTGAGGATCATGGCGCGCTCAAGCGTCTACCGCGGGGTCCAGTGCAGAGCCCCTAAAAAATTTGTAAGAAACGCACTTTGATGTTAAATAGTAACCTTAAAATTTTCGCAAAATCGGCCAAATCTCGGTTTCGAATTAAGCCCCAAAACACTCAAAATTGACGAACTCTTACATCGCACAAAACTTCTGAGCTTAAATGCGTTTTTCGATCTCTGCCAAGTATATAGCGCAGCAACCGATTGCTGCCAATAAGGTATAGAAAGATGCATCAATAAAAATTTTGTTCTTACCGTTTTCAGGCCCATTTGTGGCCTTATTACTAACAAGATATAGTTCAGAAAACAGAAAATGCGCAAAAAAGATAATTTGGCCATTCCTTTCATTTAAAATAGGATTATGTGCCCTTGTGAAGAAAGACAAAGAAAGCAGAGAATAGACAAACTGATAAGCAATCATTTTCTCACTTTAATATTGCGCTTAATAAGCATGCGCCGTTTCATTCAACGAACAAATAGTGCATTAAATCACTAAAGTAATCTTAAGTGCTGGATTATTTTAGCTGATTCAAGCTTTGAAACTCATTGGATCTATTTAGCAATGAATAATAATGAATCGGCGCGAAGCGCCGGAAAATTTTGCCGTTTTAGCCTTCTTGAACGCAATTTCTGGACACAATTATTGCGCCAAAAAGATCAACAAAATTTCTGAAAAATATCGGGGGGCATATGCCCTTAATGCCCTCTGGCTACGCCTATACTTTAAACTGACCAAAAAACGTAGATCAACGACGTCTTCCCGATATTTTATAATTTTTACTAGTTTTAGCTTCATTTTGGCCAGAGGAAAGCTCGATTTTCGATCCCCCAGACCGGCCATGCTGTGCAACTATGGCCCTAGCATGGCCATCGTCCCAACCTTCCACCGCGAATCTCAACACTCCGACCGCAATCCCCAACTTTGCCACCCAGTACGTAGCAATGTATTTCTTGGAGTCTATATAATGTTGACCTATCAAATACGTTCATACCAAACATATGCCATAAGTGCAAGACAAGCATTTTTGCAATTAGATTTCCGTGCGCTTACATTACATGTATGCACGGTTACAGCGAATTTCTGCATGTAATTTTAGTGGCACGGTTTTTGCTGTCGGTGGCAATGTTGGTACTTGCAGTGGGAATGTTAGGACTGTGGGAGTGTTAGGACGGTGAGAATATTGGTATGGTGGGAATGTTGTGACTCGCAGTGGGAATGTTGGGACTCGCGGTGGAATGTTGGGACCCACGGTGGGAATGTTGGGAAGGTGGAAATGTTGGGACTTTGCGGCGGAAATTTTAGGACGGTGGGAGTGTTGGAACATGACCGAAAAATTGACAATCAAAAAACTTAACATCATATTTTCGACGAAGTTTTTGAAAACCAAACATTCTAGGGAGATAGGCAGCATTTTGCACAGGGCATAACGAAGTCAAAACCTCAAAAGCATTTATTCACCTACGTCGTGTTAGCAATCCAAAAACTTATTGATAAGTCTAGGACATGATTTGTCGTTGCTTCACAAATACAACACATCAAAGTTTAGAAAAAGAAAGCGTTTTTTCGTCCGAGAATATAGTTTCTTTCTTTTTACTTTTATCTTTTAAAACTCACAAATGTGAGACCAAAATCCCGACGAATAATATTTCAAGCATACATAGACAGCAGCCGAATTCTGGGGGGTCCGATGGGGCCAAATTGCTAAAAATATCACAAAAATTCAATTCTGGAGGTCAATTGATTTTGGGGGTTCGCCGGATTTTGGGGGATCCAGAGACCTCCCCCAGACCTCCGCACACCCATTTTTGATTGCAAGCCGTTTTCAATTTTATGAGCACGAATGCGTAGGGAATCAACGCGCGTTATACATACTAACATTTAAGGTTTACAATAAGTGTTATATATCTTAATATTCCAGAACGTTGGATGAACAGCCCAAAATAATGAGAATAAAAAATTGTTTGAAAAAATCGGGTTTATTCAAAATGATTAAAAAAATTGAGTGATAATTGCTTTGAATCCCTTCCATTCAAAAACATTTGAATTTATCCAGTGCTTAGTGAGTGATTTCATCTCATTTTAATTAATTTCAATCAAATACACAGTCTACTGAATGGAAAATGTTCTGATAAATTATTCAAAGGGCACAACACCCCGTCAGTGGCCGAACCACAATTTTGCAAGATCAACTTTATCCGCATTGTCTGCTTCAAGTAAGCTCGTGTTCTATTATATTTTCTTATAGCCAAGAAACAATTTATTTTAATTTGAGAATGAATAGATCCATACTTACTACGCAACGCAACTGTAGGTCACTGTCTAAAAATTTGAAAGTGCAAAGATGAAAAAAACTCAATATGTCGGTCCTATCTATTTGCAGGAATTCTTGGCTAAAAATATTATCAGAAGCACTGAAAAACTGTTCGAAGTATTTTTGGCTGCCACAACTACAATAAATTTGATTCAAAAGTCGGCTAATGACACTTGAGCGGAAATATTTGAAATTAATTAAGACAACGATTGAAAACAGAAGGATTAAGGCGACATCAGGATGCGATAGCAAAGCAACTAGCCCAGTTTCATTATTGCAAATCAAAAATTTATATTTGTTCATTTTGGGTGATTCCACAGCAAAATTTCTATATTTTCCATAGCAAAAGTAACGGACAAAAGCGACGACGAATGTTGTACTTTTAGCACAAACGTTAGCTTTAAGCCTGATTTAAGCCAAAGCATATTGGACCAGCTTAAGTCATGGCTTAAACCTAATCTAACCTTGAAACACTAAAGTAAGTTTTCAGCCGCTTTTAACCTTTTAGTCTGTTTCACATAAGTGTGGGCATACATTTTATGAACTTTTTCGATAATAAACCGACGGATTATGATAATTATATATAGAATCAATGCTATAATCACAATTTGCCAGCTTATTGTCGGACATAGTTTTTAAACTTTTTGCACAAGACTTGACTACATTCATGTAACAGGTGAAAATGGGATCTCCACCATACGTGGGCAGCGCCGAAATTCTGGGGGTGCAAGATTTTTCAAAGGTAAAAAAATGGCCTTAAAATGGTGGTATGGCAAAACACACACCATTTTTATTAACTTTTCTCATCGATCACTATCTATTGGCATCCAAAAATTGCGAAAAAAATTAGAAATGAATTCTGGGGGTATTTTGATTTCTGGAGGGGTATTTTGGTTTCTCGGGGATGCATACCCCAAACCCCCACGCCCAGGTGTGATCCCCACCCCTAAGCCAGAAAATTTTAAAACCCCCTCCCCTGATTTTTGAATTGGCCGTTTTTAGGCGTTTTGGCCGTTTCTGGTCGTTTTTGGCCAAACATTGGAACTTATTTACCCCCCCCCTCCTCCTACCAAAATTGACCGGGGACTTCCATCCGAAATTTCGCCCACCCGAAATTCCGAGCCGTTATATGTATGCATGTATGGAAGCAGGATTGTGAAAATTCATACCACACGACTCTAACAAATTTAAACTTAAACAAAGCTTCAATTTGCCTAAGGCTTTTTGCGCAATTCTCGAGACTTTTTGACAATTTTTTAAAACTCGATGTAATGTCAAGGCATGCAGTCGTGGAACTCGAACCGGATTTACACCAAAAGGCATTAAGGGAGAAATTACGTAGAAATAAATCAAAGCAATTTGGCAAAAGCGCGTGAACCTGATCGGAAACTGAAAATACGGGTGTTTGTGGAGCTATTTTTCGCATTATTAATTTTTTAGAACATTCGCTCAATAAAACCATGAATTAATGAAGCTTCACTGCATGCATCCATACATGCATAATCAAAATTTGACATTTTTTATTACTGTAGCTATAACTATAAGCTGCCAGTGGAATAATTTCTTAGCTATGCAACTCCCGTTCAGAGCTTCGCGTCTCAGATTCTTATCAGCTGCAGTCTAGTCTTTGCTTCGGCAGATCAAACCAATTTTTTGTGTACTTTTGCGCACAAAATGTTTTGTTCAATTATCAAAAGAAGCCGCTTCGCATGTATGTACAAACATATATGTACATTTATTTTAGGTTATCGTCGTATTTGATTAAAATTTTAGGCGGCATTGCTCTATAACACTTCTCTAGATGCTGGACCACTGGAAAAAAGGTACGAAATAGCTTGTCACATAAGATGACAATGCAAAAGAAATTATGATAATTTATTTGCATACATAATTATTATCTGATTGGTTTAGAAAATCCCGCATCCTACGAATCCTGCTTTTTTAATTTAAGAAACAAAATTCACGTTAGGTGCATATATGCACAGCATGGAAATTCTGGGGTAGGATCATGCCCGAAAAGTTTTCAAAAAGTGCCTTTTCGGGCCGAAAAAACGATGAGTACACGTTAAAAATACTCTTTTTTGACGTTTCAAACAATGCTCGTTCTTTTAAAACCATAAAACATAAATGAATACTCAAAAATTTGAAAAAAATCGATTAAATTGAACACATGATAGTCCAAAAATGTGTTCCAAAAATTTGAGAATTTTGATCCAATAATAACGGTAAAAACGCGTAATAAGGCACACTTTTTATAATTTTTACGAAGAATCGACAGTTTTGGGGAGTCAGCCATTTGGTGGGGTCAGTAGCCATTCTGAGGGTCAATCTCCCCCAAGAACACGTATAGTATGGCCAAGTGACGAGCACAATATTGAAATATGCGCGACGGAGCAAGTCAAAACTAAAAAGCACACAATTAAGCCGTGAATAAATAAAGATAATTTAAATGCGGTTTAAGAATGACGACAAGGTCGGAATAAGAGAGTGATGGGAGGGAGGTTGCCCCCTGTCAGCTCCGAGGCACTTAGCGAGATAAAGGATATATAGCATTTTCAACGGTGTCTATCAGACTTCCAAAATTTCTTCGATTGCATCGCCCGGATAGTCTAATAATGACATTTATTGACTTTTCTGGTAATCTACACAACATTTTTACGTCAGAAATATGATTTTCGGGCAAAGCATAAAGATTCTGTGCCTACAAAGACTTTTTGAGTAAGAACATAATAATCAAGACAGTTTTCTCCTTTATTAGTAATTTAGTTTACAGCATTGCGTAAAATCTTGGACTTTTTTCATAAATTTGAAATTTATTAGTTTGTCACGGGGTTTCTTTCGACCAATTCGAATTTTCTGTACCATAGTTGTAGTAAAGACTAGCAGAAACAGGTACATACTTCGTTAGGTCCCATTGGATGAAGTATCAATAAAAAAATCATAAGAATCGTGTCGATTTTTGCAAGAACGCGGGCTTGGGGATATGCGGTGTCTGGAACCCAAGAAAATGTAAAAAATCTCCGGTAGATCATAATTAAATTTTAGCGATTTTTTTGTGATTTTGCCTATTCTCACATTTATGCAATGACGTTTAGCAACTTTGGTATAAAACTCTAATTTATTACCTTTAGAATGTAAAATTATTCTCGAAATGCGACTTAAATACAATTTTTGAGTATTTGGCAATTTCAGGGCATCACCTGACGAAACAAACCACCGTATGTAAAAACTTTGGGCCAAATAATGGATTGGGATATAACAAGCTTTTATCTATCGATGTGACAGACTGAGTAAAAAACATTCTGGTTTTAACAAAATATGCATTATTATACAACCTTTTCCATCATTATATACAATTGAAAAGTTCATATTTTAAGCGGAATCACCTGTCTACTCAGTAACCTAGCTATCTAGCATTCTGCACTTGGGGGCAATTCCAAAATTGAATATTTTCATTGGCAAAAATAATGGGTGTTTTTCAGCTTTCCTCAGCGAAATCTACACATCAGAAAAGAAAATTTTTTAACATTTAAACTTTATCTTAATTATGTTGAACAAATGTGTTACATTTCGGGCTTATTAGCGCAAAAAGTGTTAAGCTTAGCGGTCTTTCAGATACGCTTTAATACTTTTTTGATGTTTTCCTTTGTGGGACCCTTTGTGGGACCCCTGTCTGTGTCTACTGATCCTACATTTAAAAACAAATTAATCCTTGCTGTGTGTCTGTGTGTGTGTGTGTGTGTGTGTGTGTGTGTGTGTGTGTGTGTGTGTGTGTGTGTGTGTGTGTGTGTGTGTATGTATGTGTGTGTGTGTGTGTGTGTGTGTGTGTGTCTTAAATTATGAACTGGCAGAAAGCGCAAAAGGAGAAATAATAGTTTGATGGGAGGATGGCATTTAAATGATGTTTTAGTACAGTAAGAAATTCATATTCCATTGGATCGTCAAGCACATACATATGTATTTACCACTGCGAAAACGAGCATGCATATTAAGAACGATATTCGTATTGCGAAAAACCTTTGATGTACACCGGCAAAAAGCGTTTGTCTGCAATTATTTAAAACGATGAACATAAGGTAAAAGTTTACGATGTTTACGGAACCGAAAAACAACATTTATTCGGTAAATGATAATGACAGGTTAAAATGGCAGGGAGAAATTTTTTTGAGGAGTCCGGCACTTTGATTCGTACAAGCAAAAAGGCGATTGAAAATAAACAAAGAAAAATGTTGAATTAAATGATGAGTTCAAAGCTAAAACTAAGAGAATCGTGATGAAAAAACAAGAAGTAGTCTATTAGTTTCCTGAAAGATTCCGGGGCACAAATGCGAAAAACGCGCTTTTTATCGTCTGCTCCGAACTGATAACTAAACTCCTATCGCAAACAATGTTCAAATTCAACAATCAGCTCCACTTCAAAATTTATTTAGACTGTCGAAATGATTTGTCAAAAGATAAACGTTACGTACATGAAGGGCATTTCATTGAGATCAAAGAAAGCCGACAAAGCTACAGTAAGACAGCGCCAAAATTTGCAATGCTCTGAATAATCGAAGGCTGAAGAAAAATAGGCGGAGCTAAAGCTCAGAAAGTACTTCCTTGAAGTAGGCGGATCCTGCAACGAATCGCCATTCTTGTCCAAAGTTTGAACAGAAGCGACGTTTAGATATCAAATAAATCGCCGACTTCGATCGTATTTTTATCGCATCGTCAAAATATCGATTTAATTTTTTCAATACGTCATTCGTCGATTAGCGATAAATTAATGACTGCGTAAAATTTGTGGAAAACTTAACGACTATTCGATATCGAACTTGCACGCCTCATAAACGTCCGATTTTTCTACCATTAAAATATTATTTGATTTCTTTTTGCTGACGTTCGATAATGCGATCAACTGGCAAGTAATTTCAAGCCTTAAGCGCGTTTTCTGATATTTATTGTTAAAAACAAATTATTGCCAATTTTATCATTAAATTTGGTCGATATCGGCCAAAATCTCACAACGCGGTTACTAAACTATTCAATCTCATCCGCCAACGTACCAATGATTGAAAAAGTTTAATTTTGCAAAAACATACGAAATATTCGAATTTTATAAAATCGATAGGTCGAAATCGATTATATTGAGAAGTCAGGATGTTGTCGGTGATGATGAATCAGAATTTCGCGGCGGCCAATTTGCCGCATCAGTCGTTTTTGAGCGCCTCGGATTGCATGCGAGCCGTGGCGGCCAGTTCGTCGAAAATGTTGCCCAGCGGCTACTTTGACCCTCATCATTTGATGATGAGCCAAATGGCCAATCAGAGCGGAGTCGGCAGGTCAACCGGCGATTCGACCCAGGGCCAAGACGCCGTTTTTACCCCAAAAACGTTGAATTCGATAGAAACTCGGGATTCCTGTGGTGGCAATCGGGAGCAGCGCCAGCAGAACGCGACTGTCGAAGTTGGGGGTTCGGCCGGTCAACACGACGCCAGCCCGGCTTCCGAAGGATTTTGGTTTCCCGGCAAGTCGGAAGGCTCTTCGGGGGCTGACGCTAACGCTATTCATCTAATCAGTGGGAATTCTAGCTTGCCTGCAGGTACAAAAAGATGAAGTTAGGGCAAATTGATTAATGGAGAAAACCTATTAGGACGCCAATGCATAAAGCTCAGGATATTTTTCACGTAAATTTCGCAAATGAATTGCGATACCTACCTCGTTATTTGTAATCATAAATGGAAGACTTGTGGTTGAGTATTCATAAATATAATTGCAAATGTGTAAGAATACTTTTAAATACAGTGTAGCTAGAAAATGATCTTATTAAGAAACTGGCAAATGTTAGCTAAAATTCTGACCGGAAAGCTTCGACTTTTACTTTTGTCACTAGTTGACCCATTCTATTCTTCCTGAAGGCAATAAGCACATCCGTGGTTTCACGGGATGCTTATTAGATAAAAATGGAATTTAGAAAGCTACTAAACGACTATTTTTGTTAAAGCTCGGGAATCATAATGTCCTACAATAAACTAACGCTTCAATTCAATAATTTAACTTTTTACTTCCACTTAGACGATTAACATTAACTTGAGTAATATCGCAAAAACTATAAACGGTCTTAGAATAATTTAAGCTTAGTTTTATTGGTTTCATTTTATTTCAAGGTATTTATTTGGTTATTCAAAAAATAACCGAATGCTATTCTCATGCAATAGTGACCGAAAAAGTAGGTACCATCGAACGTTATCTTAAGGCCTTATTGCCTTTCTCTCCAACTTTTTTGGCTAGTTGAGAGTATTGCATTGTATTGCTATTATTGCTAGTATTGCAGAGCAAACTGGCATCTCATTTGCTACAGGAAAGCCAATTCAGGGTGATAGCTTATCTGCTATTCACAAACATATCTCAAATAGCAATCATTTAATTACATCAGATTGCTTCAAGGTTATTAGTCGAGCATCCAACTCCTTTGATCTTTTAGTCAAGGAGTCGTTATACATAGCACGTGATCGTCCTATTCTCAACAATAATGTTTCATCATATCCTCTAAATTTGTTTTAATTTACTAAAATCCCACCTTTTTCATTTTCTTATAGTTTAAAATCTTTTATAATTCTCTTCATAATTTAATGGTATGTTTAAACTTTAAGTTTCTCTTGGTTTACAACTCTCGCTTAACAAGCTCATTTTTCAAAACTATTACCTAGTGAACAGTCACTTCTACAGCTTGAATAATCCTATGCCTTGTAGAAATAAACTATTACATGGTTGAAAAAATGACCCAATGTAGATTACCTATCAATTAAGTATACACTTTCTTTTAATTTGGTTTTATTAAATTAGTTAGTGTTATTGGTCAGACTGCATTTTTCTTGTCAATATTTGAAAACAGTCAGTCATCCGGTATAAGTCTATTCTTTTTAACGCGAGTGTGTTGAATTATTTAATACTAGAAAGGTGCTAAAATAAGGTAAGTTGAAAAAAGTAATTCAAAGAAGAAAGTCATTTTTGCGTGTATGATTAAAAATCCTTCAAAAATATAATTATGCAATTTTTAAATTAGAAAATGCCGCAAAGAGACAGCTAAGAAATTATGTTAATGAAAAGAATTTTTGGTTTGTTATGATTGGCTGTAACATCAAAATGTACCGATAAAAAATTTGTTGCCATCCTACAGCGCCGTGAAATGAAAAGCAAACTTCATGTGCAAGTTTAGCGCTTACAGTTTTTATTTTTAAAGTAATTTAAGCTCAGCAAACATAAGTATTTTAGTTTTCATCTTCAATGGAGTTTAGATGAAAATTGTTGTCATTTTGTCTTGCTAAATATTTTTTTATTTGATTTCATTTGGCATGAAAGTTTGAGGAATTACAATTATATATAATAGATTTATGCGACACCGGTATCATCATAGGTGGGCAGCACCGAAATTCTGGGGGAGGGTGAAAAAATTTTCAAAGGTCAAAAAATGGTCTTAAAAGGGGTCATATGGCGAAAAACGCCATTTTTCGACGTTTCTCATCGAGCACTATCCATTGGCATCAAAAAATCGCTAAAAAAGCAAAAAATTTCAAAATTTGAATTCTGGAGGGGGTATTTTGATTTCTGGGGGTATTTCAACTTCTGGAGGGTGCATACCCCCAAACCTCCTTCCCCCACGCCCATGTGTGGGTATCATACCTCAAAGTGTCCGATAGTAAAAGTGTCCGACTTTACCTCAAAGTGTCCGGGTCGTCTGTTATTTGTTTTTTTGCAACATACATATTGAATTAAATGTAATTAACTGGTTTGCATAAATAACTTTGATTACGCAATTTTATACTCATTAGACAGGTCACAAAAATCATTCTGGGCAGTTTCGTGCTCTTAAAATTGTTCCTTGGACCTTGAAAGCCCTAAATAAGGACAGCATTTCAGACTCTAATCCTTTTGTCTCTCGAACATTTTAATTTGCTCTGAAGCCTGCGAATTGCTATAAAAAGCGGTATTAGAACAACAAAATGTTCAATAAACACTATGATCAGACGATTCGCGCGATTTGGAGTTATGGCAGTTAACCGAAATATTGTTGCTTCTTAAATGGATGCACGAAAACGCGATCAGATTGTGTCTTATCTTTCTAATGGAATCTGCCCGAATGTTCTTGGGGTTGGACCTCCGCAGAATGACTGCTGACCCTCCGGAATTCTTGATTTTTCAAAAAATCGGAAGAATTATGCTGTTTTAAGCGTTTGGCCAATTTTTGACTGGAAAACGTCTTATTCTGACTGTATTTCGTTCAATTTACACGAGTTTTTCCATATTTTTCTAGAATTTTTTATGTTATTATAGTCTAAAAAGAACGTGCATTTTCAGAAACGTAAAAAAACTGTTTTTGACATTATTTACCTATGATTTTTACCCAAAAAGGCACTTTATGGAATGTTTTCCGGCTGACGCCCTTCCCCAGAATTTCTATACTATAGGTACACCTATGGTATTTATTACCACAAAATTCACATTTTTATTCGTTAGTACAGGAATTGACGATCATCCCACTTTTATTCACCTTTTATTAGTCTAATTTATTAACAAAAAAAGTTTGAACACTTTGGGGTAATGCTAGATATACCGGACATTTTGAGGTAAAGCCGGACACTTTAAGGTACCTCAGAGTGTCCGGCCGGACTCTTTGAGGTATTGCACACTTTAAGGTGCGACACCGGCAAACATTTCTGTATGATTTGCCTATGCCTCAATCCTTTCTTATCTAACTGCATTTTGTGAGTTACAAGCAGACATGCATGTGGGAGTTAAGGGTTATATACCCCAAAAATAAAAAATAAATTTCTGAGAAAATAATTAAGACTAATTTCAAAAAGTTCTAAAAATTGATCAGAAACTGTGAATTGACTTAGTTTTCAAACTATTTTAGCATGCATATTATTTATTGATGATGCCATTAAGGTCGCGGGTTTGTGTTGGAGGATTGAGGATTGAGGATTACTTTTAAGGAGTGGGTTGAGGTTTGATGTGAGCTTAGGTTTGGATAGTTGATTGAAAATAGAGTTGAGATTAAGGTTTGAAGTTTAAGGTTAGGGGTTTTGAGAGTTTCAGGCTATTTAAAGGGTCAAACAGACAATCTTTTTCAGCTAAAATAGTTTTGAAAATTGATGTAAACGTAGCGCAAACAATATTTTAATTGACAGTTAATGGTAAACTTCTGCTTTTACAAAAAGTTCTGATTTTCGTCCATTTTTGTCCTTAACAGAAAAATTTTAGTTTCTGTATTTCTAATGGGTTTAGACCATACATGATCTTGAGGGAGAGGGGATTTGTGGGAGGGGTGAGTTTTGACGCCCCAGAAAAATTTTCACCACCTTCCCCCTGAAAATTTTTCACCTTCCTCCAGAATTCGCGATTTTTTAAAAGTTCCCAAAAAATTTCTAAAAATTCGTAGGTAAGGGGCTTTTTAAAGCGTTTTTAGCTTTGCTCGAAAGTGTCAAATTTTCGGCACTTCAAGCCGTATAAGCATGTTTTGACTATATTTTATTCAATTTTCTCACCTTTAAAAAAATTTTTTCCCGAAGTTTTTTAATGTTTTTATGCTTTTGAAAGGAGCATCGTCAGAAGCACCGAAAAACGTTGTTGACGCGTACCTGCCATTTTTTGCCTAAAAAAGCACTTTAAAATTTCAGCCCCTTCCAGAATATCCATGCTGTGTATGTATGGTTTAGACCCCTAAAAACACTACGTACATATATGTCTGCACTAGCAAATTGAAGATTTAAAAAATTGAAATAGAAAAGATTAAAAAGTAGGGCATTACAATAGTGCAATAAATTTGCTAAGAATACTCTTATGTTGCAGCTTGTCAATCTGCCTCGGGCTATTATGCTTACGATGGGATGGTTCGAAATCCTGATCAACGTAGCAAAGCGGCCGCAGCGTTCAAACTGTGGTCGGGTGCCGCCGGAGGCTATGACTTCCACGCGGCGCACCACCATCAAGCGGCTGCCATGGCCGACGTTTACCATCACCACCATCATCATCAGTCGCCGTTTCACACGGCCGCCCACCAACCCTGGCCCTACAACCCCTATCACACTCATCATGCCCAACAGCTTTACGAACGTTCGATGCACCAAGCTTTTCAGGTATTATGCTTGCTTCAGATCAACATCCAAAAGATAAGGGATCTGACGGAATTGAAACCCCGACAATCCTTAATGCAACGACTTTAAATTTAGGTTGGGAATTTCCTGCCATTTTTCAAGGGAGAAGGAGTAAATAACCTCAAATTCTAGGCCAAAAGCTGTAAAAAAAACTACCTAAAAACGGCCAAAAAACGCAATTTTTTCAAAAATAGGGCGGTCAAAAATTTTCAGACTTCAGGGGGATGACGACTAACTTTGGGTGGAGGGTCCCACATCCCCCTTTTACATGTATGTCGACAATACTATTGTTAAACGTTTTAAGGACAATTCTCAATAATTCCATTTAAAAAGTCTTTTTATCTTTTCAGCGATTACCTATGCTAGGATTGAATAATAAAAAAATCTCAATTTTTTTCCTTCTGACATTATTGAAGCAGGAAATCTGGAAGCGGGCAGTAGATGGTGATATTGCTTTAGCAGATTTAATGGGCAGCTAGCGCTTTTAATCGCTTATTGTGAATTCCGATAGATTGACTTATTCCAAGAAATAACCGGTAAAATTATATTTCTCGAAAGAACATTCATAAACATACCAAAATGCAATGCATTTGAACATGCAAAATTGCGCCGCAGTTTCACTGTGTCGATTCGAGTCCTTTTTAAAAACATGATGCTTTTTTCAATTCATTTTATGGTCAAATCGTGTAACTCAGTGGTTTTTGTATGAAAATGTAAATAAAAAATAAATATAAACTTAAATAAAAAATTGCCTGAACTTTAAAAACTACGTTTTTATTATTAGATTTTTTCGCCTTGAAATTGAAAAGAAAGTATCATTTAAGACGCACACTGAGAAGGATACGTGACGTTCCCTTCCGTTATTATGAAAAAATTGTAGCGGAACTTTGCTACTCAAGTAGTGCGTTTGATTAGCTGATTGCAAAATTTTTAAGCAGTCAAGTCTGATTTTTCGTCGTGCGTTTAACAGCTACTAAAAAATTGGTTTATTTTTAAACATTATATTTTTTGATATAATTTTTTCATTTGTCTTTTGATATATGTTAATGCTAACATATGTGTGTTTGTTAAAAAATTAGAATTGATTTATTATACTTGCTTTTTCCGTCAACGATCGTGCTTCATAAAATTTCACAACTGCTTAGCTTATCTTTGTTTTAATCACAATGTACTGCTCAAGTTGATTGTTTCATGCGTCGCTTAAGTGACCTGTCGCGCTAAAAAGATTTCTGCATCGGAAAATGCTCTGTATACGGGTATTGCAATCTGTCCAATGTCTGTAAAAATTCATAAAAGTTTTCCCAAATTTCCTAAAAACGGGCTATAATATGCTTTAAGATACAATTCTCATTTAATTCATTACAAGAAAAAAATGCAGTTGTCGACTAGTGGTGAATCCAGGATTTTCCGGCAGGGGGACGGAACCATACGTGGGCAGCAAGAAAATTCTGGGGGGGGGGGTGCAAGATTTTTTGAAGGTCGAAAAATGGCCTTAAAAATGGTGGTATGGCGATAAAAACACCATTTTTAGACGTTTCTCATCAAGCACTATCCATTGGCATCAAAAAATTGCGAAAAAAACGAAAAACATTTTCAAAAATTGAATTCTGGGGGGGTATTTTGATTTCTGGGGGGTGTATTTTGGTTTCTGGGGGGTGCATACCCCCCAAACCCCCCCACGCCCAGGTGTGGACGGAACCCCAAGTTATCCTAAAAGCGTCGAAGATTGTCCAAAGAATTTCGTCTTTTATGCTTTAAGTATCGCAATTTTGCCGTCTTTTGATAGATAGAATCGTAATCGAAAAAGCTGAAAAACCTCAGAAATTTTTTAATGAAAAATGCACAAAATTAGTGCAGAAATCGGCATAAAGCACCAAGAAATACTCAGAAATCATTTTAAGATCTGCAAATTGCTTAGTCTGTACACAAACAACTCTTCTGACGTAAAAATAAGGTCTTTAGAGTGTCAAGAAAGTCAGTGAATGTCATGAATGAGTACTACTTGGCGCGGAGCGCCGGAAAATTTGAACAATCGTGATAAAACATGGCTGAAATCATCACAAAATACCATCATTCTCTAATGCGCCCGCCCCCGCCTCCTTCTGAATCCGCGCCTGTTGTCGACAAAAGTCATATGAAACTAATGCGTTATTGTTAATTTAAAACGAGAAATTTTGCAGGGTCCGAGCGCTCCCGATTTCACGTCAACTCATGGCCAGATATCATCCGAGCAATATGGCCGCTGCGGCAGCAGCCGCTGAGCTGGTTTCTCAATCTGGTTTTGGAGCTGCAGGTATGTAATACTAAAATCGGAAATAATGCTTAATATATTAATAGGTAGAAATTTTATACAATTTTTTATTTAGTAAGAATAAGGCAATAATTACTGGTACATGTACATAGAAACTTTCCTCTCATCTGTTGTAGCATAAATGTACAGTAAGAAACTATGATAGTATTTACCAGTAGGCATACTTTTTATTTCCTTATTGTGGTCGGTCTGGGGGCGTCAGTCAGAGAGCTTTCTTGAACTAAATTGTCCATAAATACTAATATTAGTGCTAATGAAGCAAGCGTAAAAACTATATTGATTTACAGTTTCTAGTCAATTTCAAGCAGTCTTGTAGCAAATCTTCGTTTTTTAACCATTTTGGTCTTCATAGTTTACCGTCAACGGGGAGGGGATAGTTTGTACTGTAAGGGGCGATTTCGTACCTAGCACTTTTTCTCACAGAATTGAAAATATTCACGGAACGCAGGTTAGGTTGTATCACCATTGAACAGACACGATGAGAGCGCGTTTGGTAGTTTTTTGTCAAACTATGGTGGCTTTTCGGGAAGCTATATTTTCAAGCAAATTTGACCATTGGATATACTCTGATTAGACTGGTTTTTTCCAAAACTAGTGTATTCCCTGAGTCTAAATTGCTTCCTTTTTTTATTGTATAAAGTGAGGGTTAGGTAGGGAATATAATGTTACACATCAATGTAACCCAATCTTTACAACTGATTTAGAGCTTTCAACAGCATTGCTAGTCCAGATACGAGTATCTTTGAATTCATCATCATGCCTCTGCCTTTTTATTTTGTAGTCAAGCCTAAGCCTTGAAACGCAATTGAATGGAATTTTTGTTAAGCCTAAGCCTTAAAAGCTTAGGGACTGGATAATTCATTATATTGATCGCTAATGCACTAATAATACGATTATAATGAGTTAATTACACATTTCGATTGTCTACTTATTGTCTGAACATGATTTGATGAAAAGGGGTACCTATGTTTTGTTACCATTGAAACATTGGCATGAACCTTTTTCAATGGGGGTACAAAGTTGCTCCGCATCAAGTCTAACTTCGTTTGACCGATTTATCGCCAATCACTCAGCTGCATTTGCTTTCTAAGCAACAAATTTTTTGATAATATGCAAAGCAACAATATTTATTAATTTACAAAAGATGGGCGATGGTGAGCTAAACTTACGTAGATATTCAGAGAAAAATGCTCAAAATGATACAAACCCCTATTGACAGTACCTCATTTTCTTTAGAAAATTTTCAATTTTTGCATTCTGTGGGGCCTATTTGTCCATGCAAACTCTTTCTTCCAAGTGCATGCAGTAGTGGGCATGAGTTATTGTTAATTGACGCATTTTTTAACTTAAAAATCTCATGAAACGTCGGTACTGGTTCCATAGGCGTAGCCAGGGGGCATTGGGGGCACATGCCCCCCCGAAATTTTTCAGAAATATTGTTGATTTTTCTGTTGCAATAATTTGTGCCCAGAAAACTGAATTTAAAAAGGCAAAAACGTCAAAATTTTCCGGCGCTTTGCGCCGAGTCATTATTATTTATTATTATATAGATCCAATGAATTTAAAAGCTTGAATCAGCTAAAATAATCGAGCACTTCACATCACTCTAGTAATTTAATGCACTATTTAATCGTTGAAAGAAACTGCGCATACTTGTTGAGCATAATAGTAAAAGTGCGAAAATTATTGTGTACCAGTTTGTCTATTCTTTGCTTTGTTGTCTTTCTTTACAAGGTGACAGAATCCTATTTTAAATAGAAGGAATGGCCAAATTTTCTTATGTTTTTGCGCATTTCCTAGAACTGCATCTTGTTAATAAGAAGGCCACAAAGGACCTGAAAACGGTAAGAACAAAATTTTCATTGATACATCTTTCTTTAAATTATTGGCAGCGACACGTTGCTGCGCTATGTAAATTAGCAGAGGTCGAAAAACGCATTATATCTCAGAAGTTTTGTGCAATGTAGGAGTTCATCATTTTAAAGTGTTTTTGGGCGAACATTTTAACGTTACTATTTAACATTAAAATGCTTTTTTACAAAATTTTCCGGGACTCTGCCCCGAAACCCGCTGGGAACGCTTGAGCGCGCCACACCAGACCACACCTGGGCGTGGGGGTTTGGGGTATGCACCCCCCAGAGAAACCAAAATACCCCCCAGAATTCAATTTTTAAAATTTTTTTCGTTTTTTCGCAATTTTTAGATGCCAATAGATAGTGCTCAATGAGAAACGTCAAAAAATGGTGTTTTGTAGTCATACCACCACTTTTAAGGCCATTTTTTTACCTTTGAAAAATCTTGCACCCACCCTCAGAATTTTCTTGCTACCCACGTATGCACGAGACCCCCCCGCAGCTGTAAAATGTCGTTGTACATGTGCAACGAGATTTTAGGGAGAACAAGCTAGGTAAAAGGCTTGGGAATTTCTAAAATTTCGACGCTTCGCGTCGGCATTAATTTGTCTGTTTTGATGATTTAAGCGCGGTATAAATTGAGTTTTAAGTGCAAAAACGTCAAAATTTTTCGGCGCATGGCGCCGCCAGTTACTGTCCTTTCTGTTAGCGTTTTAAAAGCCTGAATCACTCAAAATATCTTCAGACAAAGTTAGTAATTCGCATTTTTCTTATTAGAAGCTTGAAGTGTCAAAATTGTTTAGTACAAATGTGATAATTTTCTGCTCTGTCAGACTATCAGTTTTCACAAAGCTACTTAATGTTAAGGGCGGTGAAAAATGACTAAATTTCTTAGGGCTTTGCGCCACTTTTGATTTCCGAAGTATTTGTTAATAGAAAGGCCGTAAGTTCTACGTGAAAACGGTAGAAATTCCAAAAATTTTCGGCACTTCGCGCCGCTTTACAGTTTTTGTATTTTTGATCGTCAGAAACCCATAAATTAGCTAGGCTACACTACTAAAGGTCGAAAAACTCAGTTTTACTATACATAATGTTACTGACATGCAATGCAAAAGTGGTCTTAAAAAATTTTTGTTCATGCCCCCACCCCCGAACCAAAATCCTGGCTACGCCTCTGACTGGTTCCGTTTTTAACGTAAAATTCGCGAAACAGCCAAGCGAAAAAAATTTCAAAAAATATAAAAGAAGGCATTTTTCATTTATATTCATCTTTCTTATGTAAGAGGCATAGTTTAAAAAGCGAATGATGTGAACCTCTTGACGTTCAGTAATTTGTCATCGGCATGTACAAGATGATCTGTCGATGGTCAGCCAGGGAAGGTGACCTTAAAAATTGATATAAGCAACCAACTCAATTGACAGTCGTTGGTTAATTTCAATCATTTTTACAAAAGAAAATTTATTTTTGCTCGTTTTTTGGTCTTGTCGCTTCGTCTTCTCATGTGAATTTTTCCTTTTTTACTCTTGTGGATGAACCCAATACCTCCGAACATGCCTTCTTGTGACTAAATCGAGGCTGAGCGAGCCAGATTCGTAGATAAATTACGTTGAATATTTTGTAACTTTTATGAAAAATAGTGCGCTACACATTGCTTTAATTACTCTTATTTAGTTTCACTAAGACAGCTCAGTTTCTAAACTCGTCCGAAAGGCTACTGCGATTATAAGCTGCATTTCGTATTTAATTCAATGTGCAAGTTACCATCAAAAGTTTTGAGTGTGTTAGGTGCATACATTGCCTTTATAAATGTTCAGTATACGGTATTGCCTGAATGTCGTACTCGTATTTATAGACCTTCTAAAATACTAAAATCTCAAGTAGAATGTACTGGTACAGTATGGATCTAGTTTTCCTAGTTTTCCATCGTTATAAGTTTAATTATACTCTCTGGAATGATTTATAGGCGCGTATCGAACTTCCTTTTCCCTGTATTCTGCAATGGAACTTCTACTTTAGCAAATAAGGAAACACTCATTTTTAATGAGTGATTAATAAGTCGTAAAAGAGTTGCTGCTGTTCATCTACGCTTCAAACAAAAATGTGTGTATGCAGAATGTAGAAAAATCCTTTGTTGACGTTTTTGCTTTCATTGATAAGTTCTATTTATTTTATCAAAGCCCGAGCGTAATTTCTGATAGTTAAGATTGCCATTTCGTTGACTTCAAAAGCGTTTAATTAAATATTTTAATAAGTAACGATGATTTTAAGCGAAAAATCCTCAGAAAAATTTCAAGCCACAATTTAAATTCTGTACCAGCATTGGGATTTAGAAATTTTTATACGCTTTCTACAAAGTTTAAACTTCAAAAGTACCTTAGTGCGCTGACTCTTTGCAGAATGGAAACTTCAAAAGACGCCGCTCCGTTCTACTAAAATTCTTTGAACTTTCCTACTGTATTCCATTTAACCGCGTTCTCAATTCGGCAGTAATAACGAAAAGAGTGAAAAAAGTGGCGTAAAAACAATGGCCACAAATTAAAATATTTAACATTGGTTTAGCGCACGCATCAGTCGTCTGTCTAAAATTTCTTTCTGATCGTTATGCGCTATTAATACGTTTCTGATTAAAATCATTTTAGGGTTATTTTCGCCCATGTCGTACTTTATGAGAAGTTTCTCTGGTCGAAAAAACGTTCACAACGCAGGCTATCTCCCTAACTTAATTGCCCAATAAAAACGGCCGAAATGGACGGCGGGCGATCGTCGGTTTTTTAACGCGACTATTTCTGCGTCGAAAAGTCGCGTGCGCCTTTTGATCCTTTAATAAAATCGTCGGATATAAACTATAAAAATGACGTTGAAAATTACTCTCTTTCAATAAGTCTTTTCTCGTAATAAAATAGATATTTTTACGCATTTTTAAATCCGGCCGGAAGATTTTTCTTAAAATATGAAACGGAACGCGTAATACGCAAACATAAAATTATGGATTTTAGCTAGGGCTTCCGCCATTTTTGTTTTCCGTTATTTATCAGCCTCTGATCACGAGATCAATTGGGCAAACAGCATAACGATAAGAAAAAAACGCAAACCTTACACCAAATACCAAACGTTGGAGCTGGAGAAGGAATTTCTCTTCAACGCTTATGTCTCAAAGCAGAAACGGTGGGAACTGGCCAGATCGTTGGGCCTGACTGAGCGACAAGTCAAAATATGGTAAATAATTAAATATGTAAAATATTTAATTAATTAATTTTTAAAACTTTTTTGTTCGTTTTATTTCTTCATTTTTTTTATTCTTATTTTCTTCCCTCGTTTCCTGTGTTTTTGTTGTTTTAATAACTTGCTTAATAAGCAGTGGCGGATCCAGGATTTCTGACAGGGGGCGGAACACAAAATTTCCCTAAAAGTGTCGAATATTACGAAGAAATTCTTATATTATGCACAAAGTACCTAACGGTTTTTCGCTGTCTTTTGATAGGCAGAATTATTTTTGATGCAAAACAAGTAAGAAATGTTCGAAATTTCGCAAACTTTTTTATGAAAACTCGCAAAATGAATGCAGAAATTGACTAAAATCGCCAGAAAAAGACTCGATTCGTTAAAAGAGCTACAAAATCTTTGTTCTGTGCAAAAATTGCCATTTTGACATAAATTTAAGTTTTTAGAGCGCCAAGAGAGTCCGTAAATGTCATTTAGGAGTACTATCCCGGCTCGAGGCGCCGGAAAAATTTAGAAAATCGTGATAAAAATGACTAAGATCATCAAAAAACACATCTATTCTTCATTGCGCCTAAATATTTTTTGACGACAGGGGGTGGCCGCCTCCATCCGCCCCCTCTAAATCCGCCAGTGTTAATAAGAATCAGTGCGATTGCACCTAATTCATCGCTGTTTTCAAAATCTCGGAGACAATGCTACAAATCTGCATTCTGCGCCTTGTTTTAGATAATATGGAGATAAGAGGGAAACGACAAGTTTTCAAGATTTTTGTTTTTTTAGCGGCATAATGTATTCGATGGACGTAAAAATATAAATTCATCATTCTTCAGAATGAGTAGGCCTAGCCACTGTTTTTACAAAATCAATGCGTTTCAAATCGGATATTATATTTTCAAAGGTATGCATGTCTGAAAAATATACATATATGCTCATTTAAGCATGTTCCTGTCGAAAGTGGGAATATCTCCTGTTTAAAAATCCGGACGCTCGTAATAAGTGTACGCCTCTAATTTAGATTTTTTCAGCTAAATCTTAAACTTGCAGCCTTGATTATACTCCAATGAAAATTCTTAAAAGTCGCATACTTGAAAAAACTACAAATTTTGATGCGTCAATTGTCTTCTACTTACTCTTCAGCAAGGAAATATTTTTAACTGTCATCCATCCGACAAATAACTCGATTTATGGACGGTTTAAAAATATCAAGAGTAAAATCTGGCGCTAAATTTAGGAGACAACCTTTTTGATGACTTATGTAAATTAATCCTGTTCCAGTTAAAGTTTTGATGAAAAGCAACTTTGGCAATTTTCTGACCAAAGCGAAAAAGGCAGAATAGGTATTGGTAAGGTACGTGTACACCTGTCGTTAACCGTGTATACATCAAGTTAACACAATGTACTTTGGATTTTATTGATTAGGTGCCTAATATATAACCAAACGGAACCGTACGTAAACTTTTCCACGATCAGCTCGAGTGACTGTGGTTTGATATATTTCGCCGTTGCAATTGAAAGTCCCAAAATTACAAGAATTCCTTATCTGATTAGGTAATGGAAGCGTCTGAGCATCAAGAATGAGACCTTGATCTCTAGCAAAAATTTCCGATACAATTTCATTCTCTGTCAAATTACAAAATTCTCGAATATTTGGATCACGAGCCATGACGCTCACTAGACAACAAAACAGTGGAAAACAATGATTGATAAAACAAATAAATTGGTGAATCAATGCCAGTACCTCTTTATGTTCTTTTTCCTCTCCCAGACGATTGTAGTAAACATAGTTGATGGTCGTAAAATAGGTACCTACCTAACGTAACCTATGAACCTAACCTACGAACTCGAAAAGGCGTTGCGCTAACTTGATGTACACACGGTTAACGCAGGTGTACACGTACCTTACCAATACAGGCAGAATATATTGATTATTCAATATTAAAACCTCATTATTTTTCATATTTTCAGAAAGCTCATAAACTAAAAGGTTGAAATCGAGAAATAACCCTCAATTTCGTCTTAAACTGTTATACGTATATGCGCTTCAGAATTTTTCGTTTGAGACTCCTTTTTGTTATAAATGTCATGCCGCGAGATTTTTCAAGAAGTTTTATATCACTGAAGCTCGTTTTTGAAGACACGACTCAACAATTCCAGCTTAAGCATGACATGTTTCCTATCGTCCATTTTCCCCTTAAATTTAGAATTCGAGTTTCGCTAACAAGTAAATTATAAATTTTTATGTATTTTTATCATGTATAGGTTTCAAAACAGGCGCATGAAGCAAAAGAAACAACACCAAAAGGTGCAGGCAGAGGCCACTAGCACGTCGCATCATCACAATTCGTCAGGATTTTGTTCATCGAGCAGAAGTTCAAACAGTTGACGATTCGGTTCCCCAAAAAGCACGTCTACACATATTTAGCATCACTTACAGTACGCCCATCGGGTCCGGTCGTACTGTAGCGTTGTCGGAATATGATTACCGTAATATGCGAGGACGTTGAGCCCCGAAACTCGCCATCGTTTTACTTGATTATTTTCCCGTTCTCTTACCGTTATTGCACGATTCGGTTCGCCTTTTTTGCCTTATACGCGAGGAATCTATACACGTATACAACGAACCATTCGTAAAACAATATTTATATTGGTTTTCGCCGAATTATTGCTTTATTTAGTCAGTAATGCAGAAAGCTTTACGGCAGGGATTACACATTGTGCAGAATATATACGTATTGTTTTATAAAACGTTCAAATAATTGGATTTATAGGCAAATCTTATCTTACTGTCGGAAGGAACTTTCTACCGTAACATATGTATTGTACTAAGCTTACATACGATGGTAATACGAACGAATTTGACGTCACTGTGTCATATGTCTATCTGAATTTTGTATTAATGCGCTTGTATATTTTGTCTATGTATACATGCCTACCTTTAACGGTGTAAGACACCTTCTGATGCCGTGGGCCATAAAATATTTTTTACGATCCAGATGGGAATTAATTAATTGAAATGCGTCGTAATTACCATTTTCGTTTACCATCTACAGTAGTCCATCTCTGTCGGGCTTTGGAAGGGTCAAATTATTTAGTAAAATCTGAAAAGGATAAAACTGGTTAGGACCGACTGATTGATAGCCAAGCTTGAAAAAATTCTTGAGCTACTCTAGAGAAAGGCATTTGGTCTATCAGATATTCTTAATTTCAGTCTGCCTGTCAAATCAAAAGGGCCAAATGGGGCGGTCCCACTGAGCCGTAAAAATTTTTTCAGAGATAAAATGCGCAACGGAAAGATTGATACATCGTTTTTTAGGATATCTTCTGATTTTTGGCGCTAGCGCTAAATGTGAATATCATTCATAATATTGCCGCGCGATCAAAAACGACCCTATTTACAATTGATAAGGAATAATTTTTTTCCAAATTCGAAATTTATTGAGCATGTGCAAAAATGTCGAAAAATTCGGTTTTTTCCAATTTACAAACCAATGTGTCCGCTCCTTTTGGAGGGATCACGAACCTGGTCATATATGAAATTCCAATAAATCCGAGCAGACTCAAAAAATAAAAGTTTTGGAACAATTTTTATAATTTGAATGCTTACATTACATATTTATTTCAAATGTGCAGTCAGAAACCAAATTTATCGGATGAATTTTAGCGCGAAATGTAACTCTTACGTATGTACATCCTAACCTATGTTCTTTTACAACAGAAAAACTTTAAAATTAACGTTGTATATGCTGTGCACGGTCTTACTGTTCTTCTTTTTGATAAAAAGTAACACTCGATAAGGCTGGCACGAAGGAATTATCGTTTTATTGAATCGCATTTACCTGCTTACAGAGTTAACTCTGGTTTAATTTCAGAAATTTAGAGCACATTAATAGCTTCTCAAAAATGTTTTACGTACTACGGTTTTGCGCACGAGAAAATTGCAAAGACTGTAAATAAAGGGTCGTTTTTGACAACCCCATCTTTTCTAATTTTCTCTCCCACGAGCAAAATTACAGCGCCATCAACTTATTGGAATGCTATTAACAAGCTCTAATTCTTAAATCAAAAGCCGACAGTTTCCTAAGACTGCATGGCAAATAAAAATGCCTTGATAAAGACGATAAATGTGAAACATGTTAGCCCACCGTTTGTAAACTCGTAGAATTCTGCCGGGAGTCTCAGCGGTTTCAATTAGTCATGAATTTGATTCACGAGGGGTGAGCTAGCTCCAGGACTTAAAAAGTTATTCCCAGGGCAAATTTTTATTTAAGTGAAAAACCGCATAGCTTCCTAGTATCAAATGGAGTTTATAAAACGCGTGCTTTAATATTTTTCCCACTGAACTGCTAGGACGCATCACCCTTAACTTCGAGTGACGTTGAAATTGCGTATTACGGAGCCTCAGCAGTTTAACACAGAACTTATAGTCTGTTTCACCGGGCACGTAGCTGGCCGTCCTATTTTGGAATGCTATTAACAAGCTCTGGCCGTCCTATTTTGGAATGCTATTGACAATGTTGGGGGTCCGGGGTCCAAAAAAGCCAAAAATAGCATAAAATAACGTTTAAAAAATTCTATTTTTCCAG
This sequence comes from Mermis nigrescens, assembly GCA_036768485.1. Taxonomy (NCBI): domain Eukaryota; kingdom Metazoa; phylum Nematoda; class Enoplea; order Mermithida; family Mermithidae; genus Mermis; species Mermis nigrescens. The sequence continues at coordinate 916,301 of JAVLUZ010000172.1, forward strand.
TTTTTTCTGAATTTTGAGGTTGGGGTCCGAACCCCCATTCCTCCAGAGCTACGCGCTAGTGTTTCACACATTTTCGGTCATAAATTTTACAACAATATCCGACAATAAGCTGACAGATTGGGATTATAGCATTGGTCTGATATATAATTATCGTAAACCTCGGCTTACTGTCGATTAAAATTCTTAGAATTTATGCACAAAGTTATGTGACACAGACTATAGCCATCTACCAAATTTTTCAAAAATGTCCTACGTCTTTTCTGTAATAATACTCGATATTATTACCTCCCTTATGTGTCTCAAGACATTTGGCAATAGCAAAAAATGAACTTCCTGTTCAAAACAAAAATTCAGTGTGACGGAGACGGTCAGTTTAATTATTTGTGTGCAGGGAAACCCATAGCTACGAGGAAAATCATTTTAGTAGGTACGCTTAAGTTCGCACAAATCTCGCTGAACGTATTTTTATCGAATTCGAAATTTGTATCTAAAATTCATCAAAACTTCGAGATTGGGGTAAAGCTTGTAAAAAGACCTGTAATATTAGAGAATGGTCAACACCAGGGCCTGATTTTAGGGGGGGGCTAACTTTTAATATGAGCCCCGAAAAAATTAGCTCTCTCATTCAGAAGCATGGGCTGAAGATTAGTATTGTAAAAGATATCTTTATCTTTATCTTTTTAGCAAGATAAAGATAAATATAAAGATATCTTTATCTTTATCTTGACGATTTTTAATCTTTATCTTTATCTTTATCTTTTGGAAAAATCACAGGCTATCTTTATCTTTATCTTTATCTTTTTGATAGGAATTTATCTTGCAAAAAAGATAAAGTATGTACAGCATGTAATCCAAAATGCAGGTTTGACGTGAACTTTTAGACGCATTCAAGTTTTATTGTAATACAAGAAAAGAAAACGATTGTTTAAACCCTACGTCGTGCGGCCCAAAATAATGCCTGTATATCGACCTAAGTAAGCGGCAGTGATACCGATCTAAGCGGGAGTTCTTCTACTCGCACCCAAGTTAATCAATCTATGTCTAAGCTAAGGAAAAAATAGAAGTTTGAAAAAATCAATTACTGTTACGATACGACTATACTTTGTACAGGCGCACAGAGCAGGGTTCTGATGCTTGTGAAAAGAAAGAAGTGACTCGCTATCTGCCAGTAGCAGTAGTACGTGGGTCAGTCAGGTACCGCGGGTAAACACCCAAACCTACATTTATGTGTGCTTAATGCCTATCACCTCTTTGATCTCAGGTGTAAAAATTAGGGCATTTAGTTGGCTGCTTTACATCACCCACTCTCGTTTATTGCATTTCACAAACATTATTCTCCTGGGTCCAGGCAGCCATATTTACATATATACACTTTATCTTTATCGTTTTGGTTCCTTTATCATGCAAATTATCTTTATCTTTATCTTCTAGATTTAAAAATTTTAACTTCATCTTTATCTTTTATCTTGCAAAAAATCCTTATCTTTTACAACACTACTGAAGATCCACTAACATTTAACTAAAAAGGGCTGACTTTTGTCACTTAGCTCGAGCTAGCTAGCCCCTTCATTCAGAAACTAGGGCTAGAATAGATAGCCCCATATCTCGTGACTTACAAATCGTCTGTTTCACATAACTTGGTGCATAAATTTCGAGAACTTTCATCGACAGCAAGCCGAGGGTTACGATAATTATATATTAAATCAATGCTATAATCGCAAACTGCCGGCATATTGTCGGAGATGGTTTTGTAATTTATGACCGAAGTTGTGTGAAACAGACTATAGACCCGGCTATCTTAGCCCCCTCATTCAGAAACCGGCCCTAGGCCGCCAAGAAAGTAAACAAATGTAATTAATTTGAAAAATTACGAGGAAAGAGGACCAAAAGCCATGACAAGTCGCATTGTCCATTCTTTATCTAGCCAATTTTGCTGGGCCGATGGGAAGGGGTGGACTAGCCATCCCCTTCAATTCGCCCATTTCAGTACAGCATGCATATCGTGTCGCTCTAGTCAAACGTCCTAAGGTTAAATATGGGTGCTCATTTTCTCGTTTCGACCAGCGTTACAATTTTGAATTTGGAAAACTAAACAGAAATGAACTTAGCTCGGTCTTGTAAATCTGTCAACTTAGCACAAGAATTGACCTTATTGGTACGTAGCTCTATTTCACATATCTCTCGAAGTTTTTACTATATACTTAAATGTGAAAATGAGTAAATTACAAAAAACGTTAAAAATTCAATCCTGGGGCCCCGGGTCCATATGTCCATAAAAGTCTGGGGAGTTGCCTTCAGAAGAAAAGGGCATGTTTGCAAGGAAAATGTAATAGAGGGAAATCGATTTTAAGTCAAAAAGCACCTTCACACTAATTCGAGGTCATTCCAGTCTGAAATAAGTTTTCGGCTAATCCCAACAATGCTGCACCGAAACGGTGTCAAAACCTTGCCTACGCATAAAAGCAAATAATATGATAATCGTACTCTCCTTTTATTAACGAAAACAATTCAAATGCCTTGATGCGGTTTAATAATGTCCGTACAAAACGCCGATTAGGAGGATTAGTATACTGAAAACAAGCATTAGTTACCTATAGTCTGTTTCATTTAGCTTTGCGGTTTTCTTTAAATTTTTTGGCAAGAATCAGACTACAAAAGCGCTTTAAAATTTACTATAGAAATCCGTATTAGCAATGGCATACGTCTCCATATGACTCGACATTCTGTAGGACAATCATATTTACCGTATTAGTTCAAAACACTTTTGCAGGCACTTTAAATTTTTTCAATAACCTCAGAGCTAAATGAAACGGACTCTACCTACCTTATTTATTAAATGTTCAAAAATGATGAATTTAATCAGGCCAAGCAGATACATGTCTACGAACTTCCTTGTAACTATATACCGAAAAACGTAATTACTCGTACATATGTAGCATAAAAAGTAACAAAGCAGAAGACTCAGCGCAGGTGTTCGAGGAATAATGCAATAAACAACTATTTATTTATTTCGCATCAACCTTTTGTTAAACTTTCGCCCTCTAAAACGAGCTTAATTTCTTCGGCATTCAATGTTTCATGCTGAAGCAGAGCATCCGCCAATCTTTTGTGAGCAGCTGAATGGTTCTTTATTATATTTTTAGCTCTTTCATACGATTCCTGAAATTGATAAAAAATTTGGATCTGACACGCGACATTGTATAGTGCGAATTTCATAGGTGACCATGCATGATCTAGGGGCTTGAGGAATTTTCATTCCCCTCAACCCCTAAATTCGCGATTTTTCAAGTTTCTAAGAATTTCCTGGAAATTCGTATAAAAGATGCTTTTTTAAGCGTTTAATTTGCTCAAAAATGTCACATTTTCGGCCTGCGCGCCATATACTCATGTTTTGAATATATTTTGTTCAATTTATTAAACTTTTCTGTTTTCAAAATTCTTCGTTTTTTATGCTCTAGAAAGATAGAGCATCGTCAAAAAAACGCCGAAAAACAATGTTTTTGACGCGTATCCACCATTTTTTGGCCCGAAAAAAGCACTTCTAAATTTCAGCCCCCTCCCGAAATTTTCATGCTGTGCGTGTCAGCAGGCGACATATTGCGAAATTTTTCAAAAAATATAACATGTGATCTTATCAACTGATAGGCCTCCTGCAATACATGCAAATCTATCATGAGCGGCCCATGCCTCGGATATTGTTACTAACACTTTAGAAATCAATCAAAAATTTAGGAAAAACTAGATTTCCTGGCTTTTAAGCAAACTCGGTTCAGTGACTGACAGGACCCGGACTAATTTTGAATATCCTCACGATACAGCCATGCTTAAAAGAAATTCAGTGTCTAAGGACATTAAGCTTAGCTGAAACCCGACTTAAAAACCAAAATTGCTAACGCTCATCGCCCACGACTGAGTTTTACTCAAACTAAGACTATAAGAAATTTTTAATATCTGACCTTAATCCTTATTTAAGAATTATTAACAGCGGGACAGCTTTGATGTAAACCCAAAATTAAATTTTCAGATAAAAAACTGGAAAAACTAAACAAAACTATTGAAAACTTTTTCTCAAACAAATGTTGCTAAATAATCAAGTGAGGATCTTCGAAATCAGAAGAGATCGTAGAAGTTTGAATATTTCAATAACTTGTTATCACTACATTATAGGAGACACCTGAATTTGTTTGTAAATCGTACTTTTTGAGAATGCAAACGTTGGTGGGAGCCAATGTTTGACTATTAAAGTACAGAACTACTAGAAAAAGACCAATAGATTAGTTCGGTAAAGCAGATATGGATGCAAGCGGATATTTTTACTACTTAACTACTAAACTAATAGATTATTAGTTCAGTCAGGGGCGTAACCAGGATTTTATATGGTGGAGCTATATTTTTGAAGTCCTCCTAATTCTCGAGAACGATGGAGATGGACTAAAAGAGTGGCATTTTTGGGTGTTTCTACTATGGAGAAGAAAAAATTATTCAAGAAAAAATCGAACTTTTTTGCATGATTTCAAACCTGGATATAAAAAAATCTATCGTTCAATCTACCTGTAAGGCTAATTTTTCAATGTCACGTCCACGTTCAGATTTGACTACCAAAACATTCCGAAATTCTTGTCGTTGCATTTAATTTTGAGGTTTTGCAAAGATCACTAATGCAGAAAATAATAAATCGGAGCGAAGCGCCGAAAATTTTTGATATACAAATTAGCTATTTCCGAGTGAAATCTGAGCTTCTAAGGTAGGAAATGAGATAGAATATAAGAAATCGGACGCTCCGGAAAATTTTGAGTTTAGTAGTTAAAAATATGCTAAAAACGTATTTTGACTGTCCTTTTAGTAGACTCCAATAACTTCAATTTTTTACTTTGGGGGACCTTTGAGAAAAATTTAAATATTTTTCCATTTCGAGGGGGTCCTAGCTGGCTGCGCCCCTTAGTTAAGTAGTCGTTAAATACTTTTAATTTATATTGAAATTTTCAAAAATTTCAACTTGTTTCATTCGCAGCGAAACATAATCACATAATTAAACATAATCAAACATAATCAAACATAAACATAATCAAACATAATCAAACATAATCAAATTAGCAAGCATTTCTTTCGTTCAAATCAGCAATGATTTCTGATAGCTATTAATGGCTATTTTTATTTTTTAGCAATGCATGAGCACAAATAAAAAAGATTGTCAAAATATGAAGAATTTCAGCGCCCCGCACCTTGTTCTTAATCAATATATATATATATATATATATATATATATATATATATATATATATATATATATATATATATATATATATATATATATATATATATATATATATATATATATATATATCCGAGCAACTGCATACACCGAAATCTCATTAGATAGAGCATGACGTGAAAAGTCTATAAATGCAACTTATTTTCCAGAGCCTCTGCAAAAGAGCAGATATTTCAGGCAAATCACGAATAATCGCGTAAATCAAGTACACTAAAATTACTTTGTTGTTAATTTTACGTATAATTTCGATGCATTTATAAGCAAGCGCCCCATTCGGTGATAAAATCATTTTATTTCTATTCTCCTTGAAATTTAGGCACTCACATTCAATAATCGTCTGACTTCTTGGTCCACCGATTCCGTAGCTGCATCGCTGACGTGTGATTTATTAGAAAAGAATCTTAAAGCAGCAAATCATTTTAAGATTACATAGAACCATGCAAGTTACGGCTCGAAATTTTACACGGGGCCTCGGTAATTTTAAGAGGAAATGACTTACAATTTCAATTTTGATGGAAAAAATGATAAAATAACAATGTTTTAGCTAAAATTCCTATATTTGCTTCATATGCTGGTCAAATTTTATTATGATTGAATTAAAGTTGACATTTCAATTAAAAACTGAAGCATGAAATATTTAATTGGTTCACCCTATATTCAAAAATAATAAGCATCGCTGAAGACGGAGCAAATTATTTGCCAAAATACATGTAACGGCTCGAAATTTTGGGAGGGGCTTCCCGGCCATTTTTACGGGGAAGGGGTAGACGGAATCCAATTTTTTGCCAAAAATTGCCAAAAAAGCACCTAAAAACAAATTTTTTGTCTAAGGTCCATTTGTATATGTACAAAGATGTTCCCTAAAAGTCTTGTACATTTCGTACACACAAATTTTTGGGTACTATAATATAGTACAGTAGCGATTTTATTGTGGTAAAAACAGAGTTATTCGACCTTTGGTAGTGTATTTTAGCTAATTTCTGAATTTCCGAGGGCAAAAATCATTAAGAATCGTCTGAAAACGGCGCGAAGCGCCGGAAGCTTTAACATTTTTTTTTCAAAATGCAATTTCTGCTATTATAAAGATAAATGGGACACACAATGACTCATTTTTTGCGACTTTCAGACCTTTTTTGCAGTTTTCGTCGTCCCAGGAATCTTTGTTCATGTACAAAGACGGTCTCAAAATTTCTTTGTACATCGGAAAAAATCTTTGCCGAATACAAAAGACCAAGCAAAAAAACGGCCAAAAAATTCATTTTTTCCGAAAATCGGGAAGGGAGGTCGAAAATTTTTCTGACTTTGAAGGGATAAGGGGAGAGGGGCAACTAACTTTGAGTGAGGGGACCCCCATCCCCCTATTACAGTGCCCGCCAAGAAAGTTGACGCACCATCATTATCAAATTAATGTTAGATGATGCTTCGCGACCGCCACGTTTTGTCCATTATTGTCTATCAACTTGTTTTTTTATTAGTACATCATATTATCCAATATCATGCCGCTAATGCGACGACAAATTTTGCTACTAATAGCTTCAACAATGATAGCGCGCACATGAATTCCGCGCGCTTCCTGTTTGCTGGTGCTATTAATATGTAGCTAAATTGCTCCGTCTGCGTCGCCGCATTAGCGGCTTGATACGGGATAATATGCTGTAATAGAAAGAAGAAGTTGATAGAGAATAATGGACAGAAGGCGGCGCTCGCGACGCTCTATCTATTATTAATTTGAAAATGATAGTGCGTCAAATTTCATGGCCATAACGCATAGCTGGCCGTCCTATTTTGTAGGAACCAACACTAATTTGGGAGGCTAAGCCAAAAAAGGCCAAAAATAGCACAAAATAACGTTTAAAAAGTCATATTTTTCCGGTTTTTCTGAATTTGGGGGGGGATCCGATCCCCCCTTCCCTCAGAGATGCGTGCCTGGAGCGCCGTAAATGTTTATTTGCCAACCTGAGTCCAACTCTATCCGACATGCCGAAATTAGCGACCATGGACTGGGCTATTACGGTCGCACTTTCCAGGTCGTTCATAACACCCGTTGTAACTTTTTCCGGCCCCATGCACAATTCTTCGGCCGCTCGACCCCCCATCGCCACATCCAACTGAGCAGTCAGCTGTTGTTTCGTTCGACCGTATAATTCTTTTTCCGGAGTGAACGAAGTCTGGACAACGAACTAGTTCATCTTATTTGAAATTACGAGGATTTGGGATTCATTCCCCAGCAAAAATATTTCTACCCCTCCCCCAGAATTTACGATTTTCGAAAAAAACGTAGAACATGACCTGGTTTAAATGTTTCAGCGATCTTTCAGAGAAAAAGTACTAATTTTCTCGGCACCGAGATTTTCTAACTATACTGTACTAATTTTTTTTGAAAATGTTTCATTTTTACTGTTTAGAAAAAAAATCATGGTCAATGTATTCGACCCGAAATCGTTGTTTTTAGCCCAAAAACTACTTTAGAAATTTTTTTTGACTCCACCCCTCCGTCAGTTCCTACTTCTCCTATACTATGCGCGAATGGTTGACCCCCATGTATAGGCGTGTTGTCTGGGGGTTAGACCCACGGATGTCGAAATTTCCTCAAAAAATGACAGACCCCATAATTAAATTTTTGCGATTTGGTTCCCATCAGACCCCCAGAATTCGGTTGTTGCACATGTATAATTGACATTGACAATACCCCTCGCAAAATGTTTCAATCATTGTTTATACCTGTACAGTTTCTCTATGTATATTCATATAACAAAGACAGTCCCCAAAAGTTTTTACACATTCTGTTTATGTAAATTTTAGCGTATCTGCCACAAGTAGGAGTGGGAGGGGGGGTTGACGCAGAGGCAGACCCCAAAGAGCGGCAGATCCCATAAAATCGATAGACACCCAGAATTAAATTTTGGCATATTTTAAGGACTTATTGCCATATTCACACCACCTAGACCATACATGTAACGACTCGAAATTTTGAAGCACCCGGCCATTGGGGGTAGGGGGTAAATGACCTATATTGTTGGCCAAAAACGGCCAAAAAATTCGAATTTTTCCAAAAATTCGGAGGAAGGTCAAAAATTGTTCAGGCCTTGAGAGGGTTGGGGGACAACCGACTATGGGTGGGGGATCCCCTTTTACTCCCTGTTACGTGTATGACCCAAACCCCCAGAATTCAGCTGCTGCCCGTGTGTGGTACCTACTATGATATGGTATAGTACCGCGTTCTGTATTATTAAGATGACTTTTTACATTTAATAGTGTAGTTTGGCCAATATTTAGGTAGGCACCTCTTTCAAATGAAAATACAAAAATTTATCGGCGAAAAATTGTTGCATTTGACCGTTTTTAAGTAAAATTCACAGCTTTTTGAGATTGGTAAATAGTCCAGGAAAAAAATTAGCGCGAAGTGCCAAAAGCTCGGTCATTTTCACTATCTTGAGCACAATTTTGAAACTTCGTAGAAGCAAGCGGAACAGAAAATAGTCAAATTTGTACGTATCAATTTCGGCATATTTACCGCAATTTCAAGTAAAGCTTAGACTAGTAGCAGAAAAACAGGGCAAATCATTAAATTCGTTAAATGCTGAATTTTTTGAAGGTAAACAACAGTAATAACTACAGCAAAAATTTTGACGTTTTGCCTTTTTAAACTCAATCATAGCTATATTTTGTATGAAGGTATAGAGAAGAGATAATCACTGATTCCGGCGCAAAACGCAGTAAATTTTAGGAAAATTTTTGACACTTTTACTGCTTTTGACCCTAAAATTTTTGAAACTAAAATTCCGGCCTAGATTTTAGGAGGAGGGATTCTTTACATTCAAGGCGTTTAATTAAGCCACGAAAACCTGACGACCTGTATCATACATATAAGAGGGGGTTAGAAGGTCCTCCACCCAAAATTGGTCGTCCCCACAAAGCCACAAAAGTTTTTACCCTTCCCCCGATTTTTGGAAAAAAATTTTTTGGCCGTCTTTAGAGGTTTTTTTGGCTAAAAATTGAAGGTCATTTACCCCCCCCCTGAAAATGGTCAGGGAGCCCCAACCAAAATTTCGAGCCCTTAAATGTATGATCTGTATGCTTACATGTCCCAGTGCTAATCCGCGCGGCAATATGGTGACTTTATGCAAAGAATCGGCGCCTTTCGTGAAGTGAGCCACGATGGCGTGCCCGGCTTCGTGATAAGCCGTATTCTCGTTAGTTTCCTTATCACCGGGTAATTGTTTCCAAGCCAATCCTTAAAGTAAGAAACTAAATTAAATACCGACAACTTTATCAAATTCCTACAAAGGATTAATCAAAATATTTCAAACTATCAAAAAATGGTAAAACACGCGCTCAAATTAGAAATAAATAAAAGAAAAAATGAAAACACTATCGTGCATGCATAACATATGTGAGACATGAGGGAGGGGTAAAACATCAAAAGTCGCGACCACTTCAAGAATTCAGGCCGTGGTGAAATCTTAGAATTTGAAACCAGAAAATATGGGTTGCAACTTTCAATCCTTTCCCCATACAAATGCGAAAATGACAAAATGCGAGCCTCAATGATATTGTTCAATGATGTAAGACTGCATCTTCTGATAATTTCATTCCATTTTAGCATGTTTTATCCCTTTTGACCGTAAAAAATAAGAAGTTACCGAAAATATTGACTTTTCTATTTTTACTCCGTACTAAGCAATTTATGGGTAGAAACGGCGAAAATGTGTTAGTCTGGTCGCCGGATTTATTTTGACATTGTGCTTATTACTTTTGTCCACAAAAAAATCAAGCAGAAAATGTTTGATATCTATACATAGGAGTAATACCCCCTTCATCCACTAGTATATACGAGCCTGTGTCCTAGGAGGGGAACTGAGGGTGTTCATTCAACCCAGACAGGAAATTGATTTAACCCCTCCCAAAATGTATAACTGTCCGAAAAAATCTTAGGAAAGATCCTGCTCCAAGTATTTTCAGAGATATCTTTTAGTATAGGAGTAGCAATTTTTATAGATAATTTCGACTCTATTCTGCTAATTTCACTTAACTTTTCTCGGAAATTTTCCATTCACACCGTTTAGTATAATCAGAAACTCAAAAATGGTGTTTCGCCTAAATACGGTACGCGAAACATTATTTAGTTTCGAACCTCCCCTCGAATTCGCTCATAGGCTTTACATGTTTTATTCCATGCAACGTAAATTTATCTTGAACTAGTCAAAATAAAGTACATTTTCCATCATTTATTATTATGCTCTATCCCCTGAGATCATACAATTCTGATTTGTCGAAAAATTCCATGTCTTTTTAAACCCTTTCATGAGCAAGGTGAGGAGAAGCTCCCTGAATTTCGATATTTTTAAAAAAGAACCATCTGATATTAGGGATGCAACGGGTACCCGAACCCGAACCCGAATACTCGGGTACCCGAATAAAATTCAGGACCCGAACCCGAAACCGGACCCGAATAAAGTGATTTTGACTACCCGAACTCGAACCCGAACCCGAATAAAATTATTATAACTACTCGAACCCGAACCCGAATGTTTATGGATTTTATTCGGGTTTATTCGAGTATTTTTAAGCTCTAAAATCCCAAAATGGTATGTCAAATATTCAAAAATTATCGGCTTTCTGCGCCGTTTACAGTTTGCTCGACCCTGAAACGCTGAATTTCATTTAGTTATCAAGTACACATAAATGGCTATGTAATTAAGTGGTATATTTCGAATCGATTCGATTGGATTTTAATCTTTTTATTTCACAAAACGGTTGCCAAATGATATCGTATAAAATGCTAAACATTGCTTCTTTGGTCGAAATTAAACTTATTTCTATCAAATTAAGCTTAACGAATAACAGTTTTTTCGGCAGTTTCTCCATGCAAGAAATTTCGTTGTTAATGCTATATTGTAGGTGTATATCAAACACAATGCACAGAGCGCTACCTCTCATTTACATAAGCGTTCTTGCACACTGAGAGGAGGAAGGAAAATCACTGGAAACTTGAGTGAAACATTTTGAATAATTAAGCACTAGGCAGCTAATAGTAATAAAAACTGTAACATCTGGCTTACATGTACCCAGTGTTTTTTGTACTCGGCAAAGATTTTTACCGATGTACAAAGACTTTTTGAGAAGACAAAATTGAAAAAAGGTCTGAAACTCGCAAAAATTTTTGGCGCTTCACACCGAAAATGATAATAGCAGAAATGGCATTTCAAATAGGGATTTTGCCTTTAGAGATCCAGAAATGAGCTAAAATACACTACCCAAAAGTCGAACAACTCTGTTTTTACCACACTAACATCGCTACTGCACCATATTATAGTACCTAAAAATTTGTGTGTACAAAATGTGCAACGATTTTTGGGAAGACAAAGACTGTAAAAAGGTGGAAAATTCCGAAAAATTTTCAGGGCTTCGCGTCGAAATGAGTAATTGTTTGTCCTATACATACATGATCTTGGGGGGTTTGGGGGGGTTTCACCCCGCAGAATCATTTTTACTCCCCGCAAAAAATTTTTCACCCCCCAGAATTGGCGATTTTTCAAAAGTTTCCTAAACTTACTTGAAAATTGGTAGAAAAAGAGTCTTTTTAAGGGTTTTTGGCTATCTATTTGCTCAAAATAGCCAAATTTTCAGCGCTTCGCGCCATATACTCATGTTTTAAACGGTATATTGGTCAATTTATTCGACTTTTTCGAAATTTTTTTCATGATTTTATGCTCCAGAATGATAGAGTATCGTCAGAAACGCCAAAAAACGATGTTTTTTAACGCGTACCGGCCATTTTTGGGCCCAAAAAAGGCACTTTAGGTTTTCACCCCCAGAATTCCCATACTGTGCATGTTTATATGGTCCTATATATCTTTAAAATGGCAGAATTTTGCATTTACAATACAAAAATGTCAAATTTTTCAGCACTTCGCGCTGTTTTAGCACAATTCTTAGTGATTTTGCTCTTAGGGACCCAGAAATTAGCTAAAATACACAACCAAAAGTCGACTCTGTTTTTACCACACTGAAATCGCTACTGTACCATATTATAATACCCAAAATTTGTGTGTACAAAATGTGCAAAGATTTTTGGGAAGATAAAAACTGTAAAACGGTGGAAAATTCCAAAAAAATTTCGGGGCTTCGCGTCGAAATGAGTAATTGTTTGTCCTATATATCTCTAAAATGGCAGAATTTGCATTTACAATGGAAAAATGTCAAAGTTTTCGGCGCTTCGCGCCGTTTTCAAGACAATTCTTAGTGATTTTGCCTTTAGAGATCCAGAAATTAGCTAAAATACACTACCAAAAGTCGAACAACTCTGTTTTTACCACACTAACATCGCTACTGCACCATATTATAGTACCTAAAAATTTGTGTGTACAAAATGTGCAACGATTTTTGGGAAGACAAAGACTGTAAAAAGGATGGAAAATTCCGAAAAATTTTCAGGGCTTCGCGTCGAAATGAGTAATTGTTTGTCCTATATATCTTTAAAATGGCAGAATTTGCATTTTCAATGGAAAAATGTCAAATTTTTCGGCGCTTCGCGCCGTTTTAGGACTATTCTTAGTGATTATGCCCTTACAGACCCAGAAATTAGCTAAAATACACAATCAAAAGTCGAACAACTCTGTTTTTACCATACTAAAATTGCTCCTGTACCATATTATAGTACCCAAAAATTTGTGTGTACAAAATGTGCAACGATTTTTGGGAAGACAAAACTGTAAAAAGATGGAAAATTCCGAAAAATTTTCGGGGCTTCGCGTCGCAATGAGTAATTGTTTGTCCTGTATATCTTTAAAATGGCATAATTTGCATTTAGAATGAAAAAATGTCAGATTTTTCGGCGCTTCGCGCCGTTTTAAGACAATTTTTAGTGATTTCGCCCTTATAGACCCAGAAATTAGCTATAATACACTACCAAAAGTCGAACAACTCTGTTTTTACCACATTAAAATCGCTACTGTACCATATTATAGTACCCAAAAATTTGCGTGTACAAAATGTACAAAGATTTTTGGGAAGACAAAAACTGTAAAAAGGCGTAAAATTCCCGAAAATTTTCGGCGCTTCGCTGAAATGAGTAATTGTTTGTCCTACATATCTTTAAAATGGCAGAATTTGCATATTATAGTACACAAAAATTTGCATGTACAAAATGTACAAAGACTTTTGGGGACCATCTTTGTACATGTACAAACGGACCTTGTACAAAAAAAGAAACACTGCATGTACCTAAGAAATTCGCTATACACTGGTATTCTTATATACTTACTGAAATACCCGAACCCGAACCCGAACCCGATCGGGTATTGATTTTGATACCCGAACCCGAACCCGAATAAATTGAAGTAGACTACCCGAACCCGAGCCCGAACCCGAATAAACTTGGATGAACTACCCGAACCCGAACCCGAACCCGAATACACCAAAATTTACTACCCGTTGCATCCCTATCTGATATTATGTTCAGATAATGCATACATAGCTTAAGCAGTTACGAATTTGGAGGATAGGGGAAATATTGCCAAAATTTTGAAAATAGTGAAACTTCCACAATAAGCTCAAAATGTAGTTTTTCATACACTTCTCCTTTAGAATGTTTTCAGCAATGATGTTCTTGACCTTAACTGAGAGCAAATTATACAAAAAGAATTAACTAACATACGGTACAAAATGATTCAAAAATTTACATAAGTTTTAAAATGGTTTCTGTAAGGAGTCGTAAATAGTGTAGGAATTACACGAAAAAATCACATTTGTCACAGAAATAATTAAATGTTACGTCAGCTACCATATGTCATTGTAAATACATATACAGCATGGGAATCCTGCGGGCGAAATCAGAATATTTTTTCTAAAAGGCCCTTCTTGGACTCAAAAGAGATGTATTAATACGCGCCTAAAACGCCAATTTCTGACGCTTCAAATGAAGCTCATTCTTCTTAAACGATAAAATCATGAAAACATTTAAATGAAATTCAAATTAAATCTATAGAAATAGTAATTAAATCTATGGAAACTGGCGCAAAGGGCCGACAAAATTGGCACGTTTGAACTAAAAGATCGGAATACGCTTAGAACAGGACATTTTCAACAATTTTTTGGGAAATCAAAATTCTAGGGTTGAAAATTTTTTGCGCAGATGAAAAACTTTTTGCGGGGGAGGTGTAAAAACCAACCCCTAGTACTCCCCAGACCATTTAGATTGACTAACGCGAGATTCGAAGAAAAATTTGAATAGGAATTAAAATTTTTATTTTCAACATTTACAGCTGCGAAACGAGACACTGATTGCATACCCATTTTTATTTGATCATAAGCTATGTCCAAGTAATGCATGTTTACGCTGGTTTTATTATCAGCCGCCGCTTTCAGGGCCGCTTGATTGATTACGTTTTCTATATCGGCTCCTAAAAAAGGAACGTAATTTTGAACTCCTACATGTAACAGGGGGGATCCCCCACCCAAAATTGGACAACCCCCAGCCCCCAAGCCAGAAAATGTTTGACCCCCAAAATTTTTGGAAAAAAATTTAATTTTTGGCCGTTTTTAGGCGTTTTTGGCCAAAAATTGGAGGTCATCGACCCCCCCCAATGGCCAGGGAACCCCCTCGAAATTTCGAGCCGTTACATGTATGGTTAAACTTTAATAAAAATATAAATAAACCCGAAATAAATAACTTGAACTTTACGAAAAAACAAACCACTCATTCCAACAGAACGTTTAGCCAACTTTTCTACATCCACGTCAGGATCATATTTCACTTTACCTGAAATATAAGAAAAGGTCAATTCAAGAACTGGTAAAAAAGCATGTATATGTAAATTATTAGCAATCGTAAAATGCACCTTCAATCATAGATTTACCGATTAACACATAGTCTGATAAGAATTTGATAATTTAGCCAGTCGTGTGATACGAAACCATTTTGTTTCCTACATTCATATATGTACATATTACGCACACATGCCCGGCATGGAAATTCAAGAGGGGGCTTGGAATCTTAAAGTACATTTTTAGGCTAAAAATGGTGATTACGCGTGAAGAACATCGTTTATCAGCGTTCCTGATTCTAGAGCATAAAAACATAAGAAAATTTCAAAAAAAGTCGAATATATCGGACAACATATAGTCAAAACATGAGTATATGGCGCGAAGCGCCGAAAATTTGACACTTTTGAGCAAATAGATAACTAAGAACGCTTAAAAGCATTTTTTTAAAGGAATTTTCAGGAAGGAAATTTTAAAAATTTTCGAAAAATCACAAATTCTGGGGAAAGTGAAAAAAATTGATGCGGGGGTGTGAATTTTTCTTGGGGGAAGGGGGTGAAAATTTTTCTTGGGTGGAAAACCCTCTTCAACTCCTCAAGATCATGTATGCTATTTTGTCATACTGGAATTAAGAAAATTAAGTATTTTTTGCAGCATTATCTTGCATATAACAGGGGATCCTCCATTCAAAGTCGGTTGTCCCCCATCCCCCGAAACGCTACTTTTCACGCCTCCCGTATTTGGCAAAAAAAACATGCGTTTTGATATCATTTTTGGGTCCTTTTTCACGGTTTTTGCTTAAAAAAGAGATTTATTTACCCTCATCCTGAAAATGACCGGCTACGCCCCTACCAAAATTGTGAGCTGTTATGTACAAGTGCGAATATGCATAAGTGTTTTGACCTTGCGCACAATGTCTGTGATCCAGAATTTCCTCACTGTACTTTACTTCATATTTGATGGAACCAAGAAATTTGTTTAAAATATGCGTAGCAAACATGCACATAGGGGGTATTACCCACCGCTGAAGAGTCAGCCAGACAGGTACTGTCCGACGATTTTGAGCTGACGGAACGTTTTCCGCACCATTTTTGAGGTCAAAAGCAGTATAAATGCCAGAATTTTACCGGCACTTCGCGCCGGATCAGTACTTTTATGTACTTTTTTTACCCAAAAAGCGACAAAAATTGATCAATTTCTGTATTTTTTAGTGTTAAAGTGATAGAATGCAGTCAAAATAGACTGAAGAAGCTTTAAAAATGCGACATTATTACGAAAAGACGATTTATAGGTTATTTTCAGCATTTTGATCGTTTAAACAAAAAATTTGTGTACACTAAATTTACTGTCCTGGATTTCTGAGATTTTACCCCCCTTTTTTCGCTTCCCTGCCGACCCTGACCTTGAGCACCTATGATGCGTCTTCAATCGTACGGTATGCCATCCCGTGTAAGAACAATAAGTTCTGAGTTGAGCTTGAAATGACAGCCGTTTCAGAGAAACCGGGTTTTAAAGATAAAGAACTAAAAAACGACATATTTTTCGACGCCTTATTCGAAAATAAACATCAATTTCGATTGTATCCCCTAAAAATACGTCCTAAAGTGCTAAAAGCGATACTTGTTCAAAAAAAGAAGGCGGGAATAGTTAGACATGAAAATTGACTTTTAAGGACCATGTTTGTACGCGTACAAAGAGACCTCATACCAATAACAATGATTACGTTTACATATGACCATTTCTGGTTTTCACCCTCCCCTCAGGCCACCTCTATATTGCCCATGTATGAAAGATACGATTCGAAATTTTTAGGGCCGACACGACAACCAGTACAGCGAGTCAGCATTAGGGAGCACCGTTTCGTACAAGAGGTTTTCATAAAAAACTACAGTAATTAGAGTAGGGTCATTACATGGCAGATCGGAAATAATAATAATATTAATAATAATAATAATAAATAACGATCAATAAATAAATAAATAAATAACGACCGATAAATAAAGCGTACACATCAAAATCAATCGCTAATATTAAAATTACTAAGATATAATTGGTAAATTTCTTTGCGTCCTTTCATATCCGGCCGAGGTACTGAAATTTCTACGTCAAATCTGCCGGGTCGAGTGAGTGCCCTGATTTTGCAATAAGTAATGAGCAAAAATCAACGAAATTATGATAAATTCGTAGTCATAAAATAAAAAGCTATGAAATAGAAAAACCAGAATATTACGCAGTGAACATTTCCGATGATATGTACACGCTTTTCTCGACATAATCACAGTTTTAATTCTACGATATTTGCTTTGTCCTAGAATCTTCGCTTTTGTATTTTATTTATTTTCTTACTCCTTCATCTTCAAAGCTTTTTGAGCGAATAGAGGGAAAATTTCTCTCGGAAGGAAAAGCATACAAGCGTTTGTTTCTGAGAGCTATGTAAATAATTACAGTTTTAAAAGAATGTGCTAAAGAAAGCAGGACGTAAATAAATATATATTATTTTTCAAATTTCGACATTTTCATGTAATTTACATACTTTTTGCCTAATTTTAGACATCTAAGCTTTATGTAAATAATTAAAGTGATGGAAAGACGACGCAAACTGGAGCCTTAATAATCAACTTATAGCTGAGACGAGTTCGTTCATACATATGTACATTTGCTATCAAATTGTTTTTATACTGTTTTTTTTAAATTTTTTATACCATCAAATTTTTTATATTTTTTAAACTTTCTATACTTTTATACTTTTTATAATTCAAATTTATCACGATGAGAAAAAAGAGTAGTTAAGGTCTGAAGCGAATTTGTTACTAAATAATTCTTCCCCCACTTCTGCTTTAGTGTAATTTTTTCGACTATTTTATTTGCTTTTTGATTTTTGGTTTCCTGGCTTTTTCGATTAACATTTGCTTCTTCAAATTTCGACTTGAAACTTTTTCTTTCATAATTTTCAGGCCTTTTCTTTAGCCTGCATATGATGCTTCTTTCTCATTCCAAACAATCTTGTGGTAACTGCTCCGGTCAATTTACAGTGCTCGCCAAGAATGTTTACGTTTTAATATGCTCCATAGGATGTTGGAGCTTGTTAAGGGATATATGTTTAACACGTCGATTGTGCGTGGGTGGAAATAGGACCGACGTGTTAAAGATATAACCCTAACAAGCTCTAGAAGCTTATTAAAGCGTTAACATTAGGCTCTTTCGATAAGTATTGCTTCTTTGAATTTTGAATTTAATTTTTTCTTTCGATTCTTGTCGGCTAACTCATTAGCATGCGTTTTTTCCACCCCAATCTTTTTTTATCTTTTCTACTTTTTCCGGCTTTTTCGATTTGCTTCACTTCGCTAAATCTTGACGCATAGGTTTTTTTCGATTTTCGCGATTAATCATACGCTTACATATTTCTCATCCAAAACTATTTTTTGTAGCTTTTACGATTTTTCGGCTGTTTCGATTGACAATTTCCCCTTAAATATTTGACTTTAGGGCTTTCCGCTACCAGTTTTCTGACATAGTCGATAAGCGAGTGGATTTTTTAATAATAAACAATTTTATCGATAGCTAAATAGTTAGATTTTTCCAGTTTTCTAGCCTTTGTTTCTTGGAATTTCGACTTCAGGGCTCTTTTTGCAAGACCCCGTTTGTATACATAAGAAAATGAAATAGTCTTTCATTTCCACGCATTCATGACACAAAAAAGCTGTGGTGGAAATCGACGAATCGAATTATAAAGTTTATGGTAATTTTTTATATAAAAAACACAACATATGTATAAATCATTTCAATTGCTTAGGCAGGAATAAAGTTTAATGTCTTTTAAAAGTACTTGATTGCTTAAATGTATTCTAAGAAATACTAATCAGAAGACAATAAAAAGAAAATAACAGAAGACAAACAATGCCACGAATCAGCAAATCAAAATTTTGAACTTTTTTTAAATTTTCAAGTTTTACGAGAATATTCCCGTCTATATTCTAAGGAGGGGGGGGGTGAAATTTTAAGTGCCTTTTTAGGGCCCAAAAATGGCGGATACGCGTCAAAAACATAGTTTTTCGGCGTGTCTGACATTGTTCTATCTTTCTACAGCTTATAAACATTGAAAATGTTCGAAAAACAAATCGAACAAAATATAGTCAAAATATGAATATAATGCATGGCGCGAAGCGCCGAAAATTAGACACTTCGTGCAAATAAATAGCTTAACACGCTTGAAATGCACCTTTTCTCCGAATTTTTAGAAAATTTTCAGAAACTTTTGAAAAATCGCGAATTCATGAGGGGGAGGGTGAATAATTTATTGGGGGTGAACCACCCCCCTAATTACACAATATCACAAATGTTCAACAGTAAAAGTACACTCTATTAATATTATCGTCGATATCTTAGGAAATACTTGTCTAAATCTTTGCGTCTGTTTGTTGCCGCCAAAACTATTACACCGGCAGAAGGCGAAAATCCGTCCATTTCAGTGAGCAATTGATTGATGGTCTGGTTGGCGTACGGATGATACGGACTGTAACTTCTTTTTGAACCGACGGAATCGATTTCGTCGATAAAAAGGACGCAAGGCGCGTGACTTCGCGCAACGGCTGAAATACGAATAAGAGATTTGGTAATAAACTTTGGAAAAATATCAAAAAAACAAATAAATGAATAAATAAATAAATAAATAAATAAACAGTAATAATTGAGTCGTCTGTAAAAATCCTCCTTAATTTACAAAAATATAGATAACAAGTAAAAATAAATAAGTATGCACATGCAAATATTATTCAAACTCTTAAATTGAAGTGCGTAGCAAGTTCAGAAAAGAAGCGCTCATGCAGATTTTACTATCCGTTAACACGAAATTAGATGCATAAATTAAATGGAACGCTAGTACATTAAAGACTTTTGTCACGCTGCGCGTTTTTTGCCTTAATTAAGCTTGCTTAGTACATACTGCGTGGGGTAAGAACAAAATTTGTGTAACTAAGGGCAAAGGGCATACCAAATAAATCTCTAACTCTTTTGGCACCAAGTCCAACGTACATTTCTTCAAATTCTGAACCAGATGCGCGGAAAAACGGCACTCCCGCTTCACCGGCGATAGCTTTTGCTAACAGAGTCTTTCCACTACCTGGTGAGCCAACTAGCAAGACGCCTTAGAAATAGAAAAATCTTTAAAATTTTGATAATACTGATATGTAGAGCGTGCCAGAAATCATAATCTTTATCTAAATCTTATAACTTTTATTTTTTTAATAAAATCGAATGAGGTTTGTCTATTAACTCAAACTGTGACAAAGTTTATTGGAATTTGAACCATATGTGGACAGCTTAGAAGTTTGGGAGTTCACCCCGCAGAAAAGTTTCCAGTTCCACCCTACCAGAAATCATGCAATCCCCGAAAATTCGTGATTTTCTGAAACATTAGTAGAATAGGTGCTGTTTTAAGGGTTTCTACCTATGTATCTGTTTGCTCGATAGTGCAAAATTTTGGGCGCATCGCACCATCAATTTATTTAAAATTGTTTGACACTTTCGCGAAATATTTTTATGCTTTTATGCTCCAGTAAAATAGAACATCGTGAGAAACGCTAAAAAATTCTAAACGCGTATCCATTGTTTTTGAGCGCAAAAACAACATTATAAAACATCTTTTGGCTTCACCCCCAGATTTACCATGCTATGCAAATTTATCCAGACATTCAAGATGTATGTACATATTTACAAATACAAGCAAAATTTTCATTCTCATTTCTATAGTGAGTTCGTTAAAAGCGAGAAAGATTCAATGCTTATCTTTTTCGGCACTATGCCCATTAATCCAAAGCTGACCATCCTAACCCCCGAATTTCGAACAAAAGGTTTCATTTTGAATTCGCATGCGTTTTTATGTCATTTTTAGCAGAAAAGGACACCATATTTTAACATACACTTACCCCTTTTTAAAAATGGTCAACTACTTCAACTAAACTTTTGGGCCATTGCACGTCAGATTGCCCAGGCCAGAAATTGGTGGGAAAACAATAAGGAGGCTAGAAAGCGCAACAGGAAGCCATATTTAGTTACATATACATCGTAATCTTATTTAGGAAAAGATCATCGAAATCCCAATCTTAATGTACAATCTTAACGCTACAAAAACTATCATTTGCTACTAATTACGACTCATTACGGATATCTAACCCCTTTCATATAAGAGGGGATGAGGGTTTCAAAAAGCCGGACATCTCCGTATTACCTGAAAATTGAAATTTTTGCTCCTCAGAACTTTTTAGCCAAATTCCGCTTTTTTGACCGTTTAAATAAGAAAGAACCTAACCTACAATTAGTTTTAATATTTTAGACTCGATGATTCAACGTGTCAACTTTCACGACCAAATTCAAAACATTATTTACGTACTATGGAGCAATGCTTTTTAATAAAGTCATACATATGTAGCTTTCTGAAATTAATATCGCTTGCAAATTTAATTGAAAATTTCCCGTTTCGGCCTCTGAGATTAGACTCAAGAAGAAATAAATTTTTTAAGGAAAAAATGTATGGCGACTACGAATCAGTTACTGAAAACCTTGCCGTGCAAAATGCAATAAAGATAAACAGATGAATTTTATCTCGCTGTTTCATTGCTATTTTTTCTCGATCTCTTTGCCATATGTACATACATGATCTTGGGGGCGGGGATAGTTTGGAAGGAAGGGGGTTTCAAGCCCCCAGAAAACTTTTCACCCCTGCAGAAATTTTTTCACCCTCCCCAGAATTCGCGATTCTCCGAAAGTTCCCAACAATTTTCTAAAAATTCGAAAAAGGTGCTTTTCTAAGCGTTTTAGCTATCTATTTGCTCAGACGTGTCGTATTTTCGGCGCTTCGCGCCAATACTCATGTTTTGACTATATTTTGTTCAATTAATTTAACGTTTTTTGATATTTTTTGAAATTTTTTATTGTTTTTATGCTCTAGAAATAGAGAATCGTCAGAAACGCCGAAAAAAATTATTTTGACGCGTACCTACTAACATTTTCAGGCCCAAAAAAGACACTTTAAAATTTCACTTCCCCCAAATTCCCATGCTGTGCATGTATGCGCGTGCATGTATAAGTTCGTAATGTGCTGTAAGTTAATCATATACCCTTCGGTAAACGACCTCCCAAGCTAGTAAATTTAGTCGGATCTTTCAAATACTCGACGACCAGCATTAATTCTTCTTTAGCCTCTTCGATCTATGAAATTCTTGTTTGAACTAGAATGAATATCACAGACGACGCGAGCAGAATTGAATGAAAAACTTAATCACACGATCCTTAATGATGCTCAGAACTTTGAAAGTTTTCATTCCAACTCCGAAGTCGGTGAGTTTCAAGTATTTTTGCCATCAGGTTTCTTCCTATCTCTAATACAAGCAATTGATTTTTTGCCACTTTCAATTCAAAAAATAAGGCACGGTTTTGTATCAAATAAGAAAGTCAGATGTCGCCCCAAATTCATAGGATAGACGTATGCCTTATATGTGATGGACCCTTTAGAAATCAAATCACAAAGATCGAAGAAATTCGACTTTTCGAACGTTTTCTCGCAAATTTTTTGTCACTGAATCAGTGTTTTTTGTATTCGGCAAAGATTTTTCCCGATGTACAAACACTTTTGGAAAGCGTCTTTGTACGTGTATACAAAGATTTTTGGTAAGACGAAAACTGCAAAAAAGGTTTGAATTCGCAAAAATTTCAGGCGCTTCCGGCCGAAATTAGTAATTGTGTGTTCTATATACATATCTTTATAATGCCAGAAAGTGCATTTTTAAAGGAAAAATGCAAAACGATTATTAGCGAGTTTTGCCCTCAGAAACCCAAAAATGAGCTAAAATACACTACCAAAGTTCGAACAACTGTTTTTTGCACAACACTTAAATCGCTACTTATAGTACCCAAATATTTGTGTGTACAAAATGTACAAAGACTTTTAGGGACCATTTTTGTACATTTACAAACAGGACCTTTTACAAAAAAAATGCATTGAATATGTAGTTAGAAGACAAACGTCGAAAAATTGCTTTTAGTCACAAACATCAATTCTTGGCCCCTTTTTTGACATTTGAAAATTTTTGGACCTCAGATCCCAAAATTTTGGCCCTGCACACGCAGGCACGTAGCTATAGGGGGAGATGGGAAGGGGGAATAGCTCTCCCTTGAATTTTGAAAGTACGAGTAGTTTTTAAAAGGGTTTCTCAAACGGAAAAATTGAAAACTCTCGAAGCGTATCTATTTGAAAGACAACCAGAATAAATTTTAGCATACTTTCGAGCTACATAATAATAGGCCCAAACTTTTCGGGCGCTTCGCGCTCAATTAATTGTTTATATATAACTTTTGTCCTCCAAACAACTTAACTTTGTGTAAACATGGTGAATATGCCAAAATTTCCCATGTCTTCACGTAGAAATATTTATTTTTAATACTGCTTTTCATGGCAATGTACTGAAAATTGTGTATAAAGCACGTTAATAATTTTTCAGCACGATCGAGCTGGGACATAATGTTAAGAAAACAGCTGTGTAGCCAATTTATACGATCTCCTTTTTGAAGATATTTGAAATCAAAGTAAAGTTTTAATTAAATTAAAATTCTTTCTTATTTAATATGTACCTATGTAAAGCTCACTGAAAATGCTCAAAAACACCATTATTTTTGTCTATCTGCAAGTAGTTGATGAGACATCTGACTTCAAAATTTACATAAGTGCCACAAATTCAGAAGGCCAGCTAATCGGTAATTCTGAACTGCTACAGTAAACAAAAGTATGATATAAAGTACCTGGCCCGTATTCAGGGAGGGCGGGGAAGCCAGCCCCACCTTCGAAAATAGACAATAATTTTTGGAACAAACAAACAAACAATTTTTCCCATATGGAAAAATGATAAATTCTCGAAGTAGGTCCGGAGCACCACTAAAACAGGTTTTTAGCGTGATTTCGAGCTAGTTAACTCAAAATTTTCCGACTATTCATCTATAATTTTTGTCTTCTATCCCGCTAAAAACCGCTCAAATTTGTGTTAGACAAGTAAAACACATGGAATTTTTTCGATGTAAAAGAGTATCTTAATTTTTTTTAAATTTTTTTCCATTTTCTGAATTGTTTTTCTTTGTAAATCACAAAGATTAAATACAAAGACAGAAGCTAGGGAATTATTCGTCGATTGAATGATGAGAAATCAGTTTAGTAATTGATTAATCGATAGATTTGTGTAATATGAGTATGGAATGAGATGAAAAATTTTTGAATTTTTTCCTTGAAATTTTTCCACCATTGCATAGAGCTTGTTGAGATACGCTCAAAAATGTCTTTATTTTTGCCCATCTCCTAATGGTTCTCGAGATATTTGACCTCACAAATTTGACCCCCAACCCGAAATAAAATCCTGGATAAGGGCCTGGATCCATTGAAAACACTGATTTATGAATTTTAGAGATAAAGTGTGAACACCTGCGTAAATAATATCTGATATTTAAGCATCAACTCACTCCTTTAACGTCATTGAACGTAACTTTCACATCTTCGGCGGCAACTTGATTAATCGACGATACGAATTTAAACTGGACTAAAAATTTACTGCGAATTCAGTTTAGTACAAGATTTAACTCATTCTCTATTGAGAATAAAATTAGAATATAGGTAAAAATATAAAGATAATCTTGATGAAAAAGCAAGGTTTACGAGTACTATGTTGTATACTTACACCTCAAATTTCCATCATTTAGATTTGTAAGATATTTATTCATTGATACGCAATTCATTCATAACGCACTTTGTATTTAGATACTGAGCAAAAAATTAATTTTCATATTACAGACTTGTACATACAGAGTTCAAAATTTTGAAGGGGTAAGCGTACATGCACACAGGGAGGAGTGAGAGGCATACATTGGGGGTTGGGAGTTTTCACTCCCCAGAAAAATTTTCACTCCCGCAGAAATTTTTTCACCTCTACGCCAGAATTGGCGACTTTTCGAAAGTTTCCGAAATTTCGTGAAATTCCGTAAAAAAGTGTTTTCAGGCGTTTTTAGCTACATATCAATTTGCTCAGGAGTCAAATTTTCGGCGCGTGGTGCTATACACTCATCTTTTGACTTGTATGGACATTGTTCAATAAGTTCGGCATTTTTAATTTTTTCGAAATTTTTTCATGTTTTTATTCTCTAAAAAGATGAAGAATCGCCAGATACTCTAAAAACGATGTCTTTGACGCGTATTCACCATTTTTGGGCTCAAAAAAGACACTTTAAAACTTCATCTTCTCCCCAGAATACCCATGCTGTGCATGTCTGGTGAAGGGGTATTACCCCAGCTTAAGGGTCCAAAAGTAAGATACTGTCGAGCAACTTTGGTCTAAAATAGTAGTGTTAAAAGTTTTTTATATAATAGCCAAAGATTAGAATATTCTCAATTTCACCCATCAATGACCACAGATCCTAAATTTCACCTATCCCTGATCAGTCTAACTTTGCGCATGCAAGGGAGGTAGTCGGTCCATCATAGGTGCATACGGTCTGGTAGGCCAGCGAAGGGAAAAATCAAGAATCTATGGCCAGGGAGCGGAGAAATGCAGGATTTTTAATACAATAAACTGCGCTTATGGAGTAAATGTTGACGAAATCACTCAAAAATACATTATTTTGAGCCTAAATCACTTGACAGTACCAAACTTTTGGACCCTTTTATAGGTGGAGTTGATACCCTGCTTACCTCTCTTCCTCTACGAGTATGCATGTGGCCCATTTATAAAAGAGGCAATAAATAACCCTCAAATTTCGGCCGAAAATGGCAAAAAACATATGTAAGAGAATAGCCCCAAAACGCAAATTTTTGCCAAAAATATGCGGATAATAAAAAATGTCAGTATCTAAGGAGGATTAGGGACGACCGAATTGATTTTCTACAATAATCAATAATTAAAAACCGTTCTGATTATCAAATCATAACTTTTTGCAATGGATATTGATTAGAAAGTCAATGTGATTAAAGCCGTGTATATAAATACATATCTTAATTAATAAAGTCTGCAACTTTTTAATGATTTAAAAATTTAATTTAATCTATTCATGCAAGAAAAATGTAACGTCTGGCGTTGAACACGCAAGAAAGAAACTAAGCAATAAGTGTCAATTTTTCAAACTCAAATAAGTACAATACAATCTTTCATATTATGCACTTGATGCATGATGCAAATGATTTTTAATGTTTATTGGCAAGACTGCTTACTACGATTTGAAGAAAATCACTTACATATTTACACTGTTAGAAACTACATACGATTCTCATAATATTCGAGATTTAAGTGGAAAAGTCGCAATTTCTTGAATGTAATTTAGTAAATAAAATATCATACGTAGGTAGCGCGTTAGCGCGTTGTACTAAGTACTCCTTACATATGAGCCTTCTACAGCTAAAACGGGATATATCTGGGAGGTGCAGTTTTTTATAAGATAGATATAAAAAAGGTTTCATAGGCTATTTTGACCAGTTTGATCGTTTAAACAACAAAAAAGTCGTGAACATCAAATTTACTGTATCGGATTGCAGGGATTTTCCCTTTTCTCTGCCTACCCTGACCTTGGGCATCTATGCCCCACTATGGAAATGTATGCATCAAAGTTTTTTGTACAAGGTCCGTTTGTACATGTACAAAGATGGTCCCTAAAAGTCTTCGTACATTTCGTACACACAAATTTTTGGGTACTATAATATGGTACAGTAGCGATTTTAGTGTGGCAAAAACAGAGTTGTTCGACCTTTGGTTACGTATTTTAGCAATTTCTAGGTTTCTGAGGGCAAAAATCAGTAATAATCGTTTCAAAACGGCGCGAAGCGCCAAAAAATTTGGCATTTTTCCTTTCACAATGCAATTTCTGAAATTATAAAGATATACATATAGAACACACAATTGCTCATTACGGCGCGGAGCGCCGAGAATTTTTGCGAATTATGAACCTTTTTTGCAGTTTTTGTCTTCCAAAAATCTTTGTACATGTACAAAGGCGGTCCCCAAAAAGTCTTTGTACATCGCGAAAAATCTTTGCCGAATACAAAAAAACCGTGGTATGCATGTACCCGGCTATAGTACTATATATACCCAAGATTGTATTTCAAGAGGAGTACGTGCTCTATGCAATGGTGGAGAGAAATTTCAAAAATTTTCACTTTATTCCATACTCAAATTAAAAAATCTACACAACTGATTTTTCTTCCTTAAATCGACGAGACTGTAGTCAATCTTTGTGATTAACAAAAAACAATACAGAAAATGAAGAATTCAGCGCGAAGCGCTGAAATAATTCGACATTTTTCTACATGGCTGACTCAAATTTGAGCGGTTTTGAGTGGGCTAGAAGACAAAAACTATAGATAAATGATAAATCCAGCTCGGAGCGTCGGAAAATTTTGAGTTCACTAGTTCAAAAGTACGCTACAAACCTGTTTTTGTGGTGTTTTAGACCCATGTACTTCGAGAACTTTTCATTTTTTCTTTGGGGACCCTTGCGTCTTTCAAAAATTATTTTTTATTTCAGGGAAGCGCTCCCCCTTTGAGGAAGGGCCAGTACATAGGTACACAAAAAGCACAAGAGTAGGACTGAATTAATTTTAGATTCACGAGTGAGTTCTGAAGTTTTTGTTATTTTTTAGCAACTATTCGCATATTCTGCGCACACAATGAGCGGCGTTGCATACTTTTGCCAAGGCGAAAATAAATGAATAAGACCATGGCACCAATAAATGAAAACGAAATGATCCAACCGTAAGGAAACCGTTTTAATTGCCGTTCGCGACCAGACAAGTAGCCTTCTGCGAATGCAATCTTAATGAACGAATAAATGTAAAATATTGATTAAAATAAATTTATAATAAAATTAAAAAATAATAAATGTATGCGAAACGAGTTCAATTCAAGATGATATAAAATTTGAGAAATGAACTTTTTTCAATTCCTTTTACATTATCATAGGTAGCGCGTTAGCGCTACCTATACTTGGTATATGAATCGATAGATGCAGGGCCATATTTAAGGGGCGAGAAGGGCGGCCGCCCCCTGGGCCGGAAAAAATTTTGAAAGGTAAGTTAATGCACGGAGATGGAAAAATCGAATGTCTTTGTCGTAAAATCGTCAAATTTTCAACCTTCGCGCCGGATGTGAAGTATTCCATCATTTTGGCTCAAGTGTGACCAAAAAATGGATTTTTTAATATAGCTTTTTGCGTTAAAAAATTTTTTCAAAAAAATCGAATTAAATGATCTAGAGCATGTCGAAAAACGCCGAAAAATTCGGTTTTTGCGAGCTATCGCGGCGAATTTCCCGAGATATTTATTAATTTATGTTGGTTCCGCTCAGTGATCGGACCGAGGGTACTTTTGGACCCTCGGCCGAGGCCGAGGCGACTTAAAATCCTTGCCTCGGCCGAGGCCGAGGCCGAGGGTAATGCCGAGGGTCAAGCTTATATACCTATACCCATAAATAGTACTCTTAGAATATTTTGTATGTACATGAGCTAGAGAATAATCAGTAATATTTAACACTTTATCGAACTAAAACAAATGTTTATTGGTGTTAGCCAGAATTTTTATTTCAATCTGATGAAGCAGATAATTCATCATCGAAATCTAGATCTTCTGAATCAAAGTTAGCCTCATCTATTTCGCCTTGTTGAGCTATCGCGTTATCGCCGTCGTCAGCCTTTATCAGATTCTTTAAAGTCACACTATTATAACCAACTGCTTTGAGATTGTGCTTTACAAAAAAGAGTTTTTGGACGTTTTATGGTAGCAGACGAGCGAGAATTACTGTACTTTCTGATCCATCCAGTAGCGGGAGGGGGCGGTATACAAACTTTTCCAAAAAAGTCAAAAACAGGTCCAAAATTTTGCCCTTAACGCGCGAAATAGCATTTTTCTGTGTTTTACATTGTATACTTTTACATAAAATCACTTTTGAAGTCATATTTTTCTTAAAATTTTAGAATTTTCGACAATTTTGTGCAAAAACATCATTAAATTTCTAAGACTTTAACAAAAATCTGGCGCGAAGCGCGAAAAATTTGCAAAATTAAGGCGTACAGACGTCTAGAAGCGTGATTTACTGCTTGATTTCCTGTATTTATAGCATTTGATGCAAAACATTGAAATTTTTTTATTGAAAATAGAAGAAAACTATGCAAAAATAGCTGTTTCTGCTGTTAAAATTGTTTTGAAACCTACATGAACAGAAAAAGGCTTCCAGGGCCCGGTTTCACCACAAAGCTACGAGTTACGAGTTACGGGTGACGGTTTCACGAGTACGGGCTACGAGTGCTACAAATTTCCGTTTCACCAAAAACTGAGATTCACTAGCCACGGGCTACGAGTTACGAGTTCTAACGAGTGTTTTTTCACGAATAACGGCTGGGCGGTTTCACCAGATATTACGATCGAATGTTACGAGTGAAAAGATTCGTAAATTTTGTAATATTATCACGGATCAAAAAGAGGTCCATAGGACTCGTAAAGAAGTGGCAGACTATGCGTTTAATAGTTTTCTGATTTGTTTTTTCTCAATTTGTTTCACTTTCGTGCACACACCTACATAATACATATACTGGCAGCACATGTAAAGAGTAAGAAGATTAGCATTAAAAAAATAATATACTTTTCAAAAAATGTTTTGGAGAAATCCCATAGAATTCGATTCTTAAGCTGCATTCTTGAGTAGTAATTCGAAATTTTATTTCTTTAGCCCTTGTTAGTAATGTTCGCAGCTTTTTTATGAAAAATATTACAATCACTTAGACATTTCTTCATGAATTGCGGAAATCAGACGTTTTTGATTAGATTTCTGAAAATTAGAATTCCATCGCACTTCCTTCGGAAAAGAGCCGACTGCATATTTTATGTACGTATTAATGACAACTAAGAATGATTTAAAAAATTTGAAAATTGAAATAATACGCTGTTATTTACTTTTAGCTTCGTAACGTCTCTGAATCTGATTTAATTGATTTCGTTTATAAATTATAATAGTAATATTAATAATAATAATAATAATAATAATAATAATAATAATAATAATAATAATAATAATAATAATGATTATTATTAGTATTAGTATAATAATAATAATAATTATTATTATTATTATTAGTATTAGTAATATTATTATTATTAGTATTATTATTATTATTAATTGTTATTATCGTCATTATTATTATTACTAATATTATTATTTTCGTTTTTATTTAAAGCTATAAATTTTGTGAGAAGCTTATTAATTCTTGTTGACTGAATCCCATACATTTCTTAGCACTTTCTATGTTTTTCTATCGAGCGGCATAAAATCTGCAATTAATTACATAATTATGCTGTTTAAAACAGAGACAATGACTAATGAAGAATGTCATACGCAACAGAAGAGATATACATTTTATTACGAGTACTCGTAAAAAGGTCCAAAAAGTACTCGTAAAAAATGAGTCTTACGGAAACCCTGGTGAAACCCTCGTAATACGAACTCTTAACCCGTTGCTCGTTACTCGTAACTCGTAGTCGTAATTCGAAACTCGTAAAAAGATGGTGAAACCCGATTTTCCCGTAAAACGAAACTCGTAGGACTCTTAGAGTCGTAAACTTATGGTGAAACCGTGCCCAGGTCGCCAAGAAAGTAAATAAATGTCATTTAATAGGTATCATCCGGCGCGTAGCGCCGGAAAAATTTGAGAAATTATGGTCACTGACGACCAAAAATCATTGCAAATTGCATATCCGTTCTTATTCTCGCTAAATATTTTGGCCGATGGGGAGCGGCCGCCCCCTTAAATCCGCCTCTGCATGTAGCGATTGTACTTTCCGATCCATGTAGCGAAAAGACGCTTTTGGTTGTACAAATTATCATTGTGAAATTCAACGCGAAGCGCGAAAAGTCTTTCGCAATTATCTCACATTTTATTTCGAAAGGGGCACTTTCCCCCAATCCCCCTGTATACGAGCCTGAGCTCTACGTTAGGGTTAAAATAGGAACTATATGTTATGCAGGAAGATCGGTAGCATACATGATCTTGGGGGGGTTTGGGGGTTTTATCACCCCCCGCAGAATCATTTTTCACCCCCCGCAAAAAATTTCCCCCCAGAATTGGCGATTTTTCAAAAGTTTCCTAGACTTACCTGAAAATTGGTAGGAAAAGTGTCTTTTTAAGGGTTTTTGGCCATCTATTTGCTCAAAATCGCCAAATTTTCGGCGCTTCGCGCCATATATTCATGTTTTAAGCGATATGTTGGTCAATTTATTCGACTTTTTTCGAAATTTTTTCCACGATTTCACGCTCTAGAAGGATAGAGTATCGTCAGAAACGCCAAAAAACGATGTTTTTTAACGCGTACCGGCTATTTTTGGGCCCAAATAAGACACTTTAGGTTTTCACCCCCAGAATTCCCATACTGTGCATGTATGGTCGGCAGGATACTTAATCAGTGATACTGACACACAAAACCTCTAAAATAAAAATAATCCATGACAATGCGGTGGAAGAATAGAAAAGCTGTGGCGAATGAATGACAGACAAATGTTCAAAAACTC
Source organism: Mermis nigrescens (assembly GCA_036768485.1). Classification (NCBI taxonomy): domain Eukaryota; kingdom Metazoa; phylum Nematoda; class Enoplea; order Mermithida; family Mermithidae; genus Mermis; species Mermis nigrescens. Next base: position 947,912 of record JAVLUZ010000172.1, read on the forward strand.
CTTTTTGTAAAGCATAATGTAAAAGCAGTTGGTTATAATAGTGTGACTTTAAAGAATCTGATAAACGATGACGACGACGATGACGCGATAGCACAACAAGGCGAAATGGATGAGGCTAACTCTGATTCAGATGATCTAAATTTTGATGATGAATTATCTGCTTCATCAGATTGAAATCAGAATTCTGGCTAACAACAATAAACATATAAACATTTATTTTAATTAGATAAAGTGTTTAATATTACGATTAATTTCTCTGCACTGCACTTTCCGATCCATGTAGCGAGCATGAGGAATAAAACTTAGTCATCATATGAATATCAATTCGCACTTTGATGTATATAACTTGGTGTAACTGGGTACGCGCCTAAAAACATAAGAAAAGCTAATAGGTAAGAAACAGCCTGTGTACTGCAGATGCATTCTAAATAGTTAATATTTAACCGATATATTAAACTTATTCAAATTTGATTTTAACCCTCGGCGCCTCGGCACTTTTCAGCTTCGCCCTCGGCGCCGAGGCCGAGGCTCCAAAAAACGCCGAGGCTTGCCGAGGCCGAGGCCGAGGCCTCGGTCCGATCACTGGTTCCGCCCCCTCTCCTTATTGCCTGAATCCTGGATACGGACCTAAATAGATCTGATGGCACAGTTTTTGAACACTATGGAGAAAAGAAATACAAAGAAGTAGAGAAGTATATAATGACCACATATGCAAAATATGAGAATTCTTGATGATGAGACCATAAATAGTAAGAAGTCATCAATACGAGAAAAAAGCGAAAAAAATTAAAAATAAATAAGTGAATAAATTAATAGATAAATAAAAAAGTAAATAGTAAAAAAAGAGTGAAAAAGAGAAGAAAGAAAGACAGATAGAGGTGCATCATGCTATTAGTAAGAAAGAAATAAAAAGGACGCGTGAAATAGCACAAGTGTACCTAAAAAATTATATTATGAAAGATTACATGTTTTATGAGGCGTAAAAGTCTAAATGAAACAGTAAAAGTAGGCAGAATTAAACGAAAACTTACATGAAAAAGAAAAGAAAAAAAGGAACGTAAAAAAATCATATAAACAGACGAGGTCATCAAAGAGGAACAGGGTAGCCACAGTTTCGTGCCTTTAATCATCTGACTGTCAGTGTAACCTAGCGGCACCAGTCTAGGCGGCTAGACTGCCTCTCATTATAAGAAGAGAAGAAAACATTGAATGAATAAATAAATAAATAAACGAATTAAAATTACAGATACTATAAATACTATGATAATAATGATAATAATAATATTAATATCAATAATAAAAAGAAACATTAATAGAAAATTTATAAATAATTAAATAAATAAATGAAATAAAAAATGAATAAGTAAAAAATAAAAATAATAAAAGAATTGTAAACCTACACGTGAAATACTGCCGTACCTGGCTTGTTCAATCACGTGAGGAAATACAATGAGTAAATACATAGCGAGAGCAAGACAGGAATAGAAAATCTACATCGATATACATACTATGACAATAATAATAACACCAATAACAAAAACAATATTCTAAAATAATAAATAAATAAATAAAAATCATTGTAAACCTACACATGAAATACTGCTGTACCTGGCCTGTTCAATCATGTGAGGAAATACAACGAGTAAACAAAAGGCGTGAGCTGGATAGGAATAGAAAGGTATAAGTCGATATAAGAACAGAAAGTATAAAGTATATAAAGAATTTTAGGCGTTCCTGACGAACATGTATCAGGGAGAATGGGAGGATTCCCACCCGAAGTCAGGCGCCCCCCAATTTCTAGATCCAGAAAATTTTTGACCCGGATTTCTGGAAAAAATCGAATTTTTTGGCCATTTTTAGGCGCTTTTTGGCCGTTTTTGGCCAAAAATTGGAGGTCATTCACCCTTTCCCCCTAAAAATGGCCGGGAGGGAACCCTTATTTTCGAACTGTTACATGTATGGTTCCTGAGGATGTTATATCTCCCAGACAATAAAAACATAAAAAACTTTCAAGAAAAAGTCAATAATACCGATAAGACCTAGTCAAAATTGGCTCTTTGATTAAAAGCACCGAAAAAATTGATACTCCGAACCAGGCCCGTGTCCAGGATTCGGCCAGGAGGGACCCGACATGAATTGGTCTATATCTCGCAAAATTCGTGGGGATAGCTCGCAAAAATCGCATTTTTCGACGTTTTTCGACATGCTCTATCCATTAAGATCATAAGATTCAAACTTTTTAGAAGCATTTTTCTCTTAAAATGCTGTAAAACAGTGTCATTTTTTGGTCGCGATTGAGCCACAATGATGAAAAATTCTTCACATCTGGCGCGAAGCGCCGAAAATTTTAAGATTTTACATTCAAGACATTCGATTTTCCCATCTTTCCGTGCATGGCGGCCGCCCCCCCGCCCCACTTAAAAACCGTCCTGCTTTGGACTAAAAGATAGCTACAGACGTGCGAATCAGGTAATTATTAAGAAATTAAGAAATTAGTCGCAGGGATAGATTAAGGATAGATTTTTGATTTCAAAGTTTGAAATCAAGCAAAAAAGTTTTTCGATTTTTTAAAATTTTTTCTCCATCATGACATAGATATCGTCGAGAAACGCTTAAAAAATGAAATTAATTCGCGTATCTCCTGATAATTTCTCGAAATATAGGACTTTGAAAATTTGCTCCCCCCCCCAAAGTAAGATCCTGCTTACGCCCCTGCATGTATGTAATGCAACATTACAGTGAAGCAACTCGCCTTAATTTTTTTCTTTAATTTCGGATCAGCATTCTCTACCATTTGCCTGACATCGTTCGATAATTTCGTCTGATCCTTAATCGAGCGCCATTGACAGACAATGAATAAGCAAAAGAAGGCGAAATCGAAAAAAATATTCGTTTGTCAGTTTATAAATTTTAAATAACACGAAACGTGTTTCAAAAAAGGCTAGCTAGCATTAAAATATGCGCAAAATGAAATTGAGGTAAAACAAAAAAAATTAAATAATAATAGACTAGATAAATAATAAAAAACTAAAGCATAAATTACGCTAAAATAACAAATTTATCGAAGGCAACCTCAAAAGTCGTACAAACAAACGCAACAAGATTTCAATAGGAAACTCATGCTGGTAGCTTAACATCCTATTAACTATACATTTAATGTACTTACCTTACATAGTATATGAATCATGATCAGACATGCATGCATGAGGGGGATGGCGAGTTTTGGGGGGGGACTACGCCCCCCTCCCCCAGAACGATAAAATGGTGGAATCTTTTAAGGGAAAATAAGGCGAAATAAAGGCGAAAAATGAACGAAAATCGAAAATTTTCTCCAAGAGTGCCTAAAATTGACCAGAAACTGTGGAATAACGTAGTTTTACCGCTATTTTAGCATTCATATTAGTTTCTGAAGTCATTTCGGCCTAAAAAGCTAATTTACTATCCCCAAAGACGGACTGACCTCTTCCCCATTTCGACCGTGCAGTGAATCTATGGTAATGGCCATATGTACAGCATGGCCGGTCTAGGGAGGGGGAGGGTCAGGCCTGCCTACAGTAATATGTACATAGGAAAAACTTTTCATTAAATCAATTGAAACACAAGAGCCAAATTTGTAATAAAAATGAAAAATGATCTTTTTTGAGTCCCAATAAGAACGATAGGAAAGTGTTTTCATTGGACTTTTCCTCCTCTTTGCGAGCCGCCCGAGTTCGAAAACCACGTTTTTGTCCAAAAATAACAGGCCCCTTATTGCACACGTTAAGTTGTCCAACGGAGGTTTGAAGAGTCAGTGGACTGCACTTCGAATTGCTGACGATTGTACCGTATTCGACTTTAAAATGCAAAAAAGACTATACGCTTCAAAACCATATAAATAATATAAAAATATACATATATCATAAATAATATTAATTCTAAACATAATTAATGAATAATATAAATAATTACTAAATAGTATAAATCATATATAAAAAAGGAAATACATCAGTAAAATAAGCATAAATAATATTCATAATCTTATAAACAGTGCATACACAAGTAAATAAACCAACAAAGTAAATAATAAATGACAGATAAAATAAACTACAAATGGCAACTAAATGTAATAAATGAATGAAATAATCAATGAAACAAATTCAAATAGGTCATACTGGGGTAAATATTCATAATAAGTATGGCTAAGAGGCTGAAAGGTCGGTCGCATCCTTCATTGCAATTAAAATTGTTTCCAAAAAAAGAACGACTGGAAAATTTAAAAAATATCACATACTTACTATTATACAACTTTGAAGTTTTGACCTTGTTATTTGCCGCTCGCAATAGCATGTGTAAACATTAAAAACACTTTTAAGATCTAAGACCACCGAATTGAGACTAAGATGTTCATGTGTAAAGTTTGTTTCTTTATTTTCTATTCTACATACATATGTCATCATTTATTATTATTATTAATTAATATTGCATCACTTACAAGTCTAAAGTTTCATCCATTCTACGTACTAAAATGATTACAAAATAGAAAGTGCTAACTATTGAGGATTCCACGATACCAAAATAATAATTTTTCCAAATGTAAAGTTTTTGGTACCACATACAGTAAAAAATTCTGTTCGATAACTTTAATGAACAATTGATTCAAGACAAGACATAACCAAGGGGGTTCGGAAGGTTTTCACCGCCCCCTCACAGGATTCGCGATTTTCCAAAAAGTTTCCGAAAAATTACCTGAAAATTAGCAGAAAAGGTGCTTTTTTTCAAGCGTTTCCAGCTACCTATTTGCTCAAAAGTACAAAATTTCTGGCGCTCCCTCGCTACATACTCATGTTTTATATACATACATTTTGTTCAATTTATTCGACTTTTTTATTTTTTTCGAAATTTTTTTGTTTTTATGCTCTAGAAAGATAGAGCATCGTCAGAAATGCAGGAAAGCGATGTTTTTGACGCGTACCCACTATTTTTGGGCACAAAAAGGACACTTCAAAATTTCAACCTCCCCCAACCAGAATTCCCATTTTGTGCATTTATGTTCAAGACGTCCTTAAAATGTAGGTTTTTTTACTATTCAGTTCCAAACTTTGAGCGAACTGTCAAGAGCGAACATTCACGTGGTGCGGGGTTTTGGGGTCTATACCATAGATGCACAGCAAAGCCGATCTGGGGGTCGGCCGATCTGCAGGGGGTCAAAATTGAGCTTTTATGGCCAAAATGACCTAGAAAACTAATATAAGCGCTAAACTAGCGTTAAAACTATGTTATTACACAGCTTATTGTCAATTGAGAGCGCTTTTGAAGAAAATTTGCAATTTTCAACCGTTTTTGGTCTTCACTTTGCCCCATTCTCCCTACAAAATTTTCCATCCATTTTGAGGATCTAGACCCCAAACCCTTACGTGCATGTCTTATTTAGAGACCCCCAGAATGGAAGGTGTAAGGAAAAATGAGGCAAATAAAGGCCAAAGATGGATGAAAATTAAAAATTTTCTTCAGCAGTGCTTGAAAATGGCCAGAAACTGTGGAATACACGCAGTTTTAACGCTGTTTTAGCATGTATACCAGCTTTGGGGTCATTATGGCTCAGAAAAGCTCAATTTTTGACCCCCATACAGATTGGTTAGACCCCCAACCCCCGATCGGCCATGCTGTGCACCTACGATCAAGCAAAAGTCTATCGTTTTGGCCGAATCTTATTTATTAGCCTGCTTACATTTTACAACAAATGTGGTAATTTTGAAGTTTGAATCTAATCTAATATCACACTCTAATGCTAAGCAGATTTGAAAGTCAATAAAACTATTGGAAATCAATTACATCACACATTCCCATAGGGAGGGGTGAGGGGGTATTACCCCCACCTCAGGTCCGAGACTTGAATCACTGTCGGACGATTTTGAGCTATCAAAGATTTTCTGCATGATTTTTGGGTACAAAAGCAGCGAAGATATTGAAATTTTTCGGCGCTTCGCGCCGACTAATATATACATTTCTGTTTTCTTTACCCATAAAACACCTAGAATGAACTTACAACAATGATCTGAAAAGTCAAAATTTTCGATGAATTCTTGTATTTTTTACTCACAAGAGTGACAAAACTAGTCAGGCCCAAAACGGATTAAAATTAATAATTTTCTTCAAAATGCATCAAATTGACCAGAAACCAAAACTAGTCAGAATGGGACAAAAAGTATTTAAAAATCCAGTTTTTCACATTAAAACATGCTATCTAAGAAGTTTTAGCCATTTTTCATATTTGAACTGCAAAAAGGCTAGACTCTAAATTTAGTGGTCCTAAATTTTGGGATTTCACCCCTGAACTTTCGACCTTGGGAAACTATGAATTACATATGTACATAGTAGTATTACATCAGAAAATAATCACATAACGAAATGAAAAGGCTTACAATCGTTGTTTTTGAAGTACGATACCATATTTCTGAGTAGCGCATTATTAGGATCGATTCTAGGACAAGCTGACCGTAATAGCTCTTGAGTTTCCTACGAATAATTTTCGACGAATAATCGATTAATTGAAAGTGAACTTATTACAATTTGTACATCAATCAATTCATTAAACATTAACGAAGCCTATTAGCAATAAACGGCAAGCAAGTTTTCGCGCCAAAAATTGGGGAGGGGTTAAAAAATTTTCTGACTTAGGTGACGATAAAACTTTAGGTGGGGGTATGCACACGAGGGCGGGAAATATTGCTGACCAGGATTACAGAAAGCACCCCTCATCAGGCCACTTTCGGACTAAACTGCGATTGCCATATGAAACGCCATCGCGTTCAGGAATTCAAAGTATGTAACTTAATATACTTAAATTAATTCCATCTTTAAACAGCGAAAAAAGTGCCAAGTTGCCAGATAGTGCTGTTTTTTTAATAAAAGCCTTAAAAAACGAAGAGATGGATGCAAAAGATATTTGAGAGTTTACAACGCACAACGATGTTTGAGATTGTAAAAACTGATTTTGGCGTATTTAATGCACGCGTTTGGCGTCGAATAAGTGCAGAAAGTTTTTAGAAATTTCAGAAAAAAATATGCAAAAAAGTGTTAAACTTACTATCAAAAATTTCCTGGCGTTGGGAGGATGAGGGGACAACCAAGTTTGAGTGAGGGGATCCCCGGCCCCCCTTGTTACATGTACGGTTTCAAAAATCTTTGTACGAAACGAGCCTCAAAATCTTTGTCTCGTAGTAAATTATTCATTCAGACCGTTTTCTTCCCTTGATTTGTGCATAATTGATTATCCAAGTCATTCCATCGTCCTTATCGTTTGCTTTCATACAAACTTAAGCAAACCCCATGTATGTATATTCATGAACAGTAAAATACAACCAGCAAAGTCTCCATTTCAGAAAATTATTTACAAACGCCCTCCTGTGTTACCCGTCGCTTAAAGGGAAAAATAGGTAATGGGTTAAAAACGACAAAGTATCTTAACAATTAATTAACACAAGCTCGTTGCCTTAACGTAAGTTTCAAATTATTTAACTAGCCGCATGCAAATTCCATTCAAATTTTCAAGCATCATTTTTTGCGAAAGGCACGAAACAGTCGTTAGCTATTTCAGACTACACCCCTGAAACAAATCAACGTGCAATTAAAAGCGCTTGAACAAAAATTTGCCATAAATCTCCACTCAGAACTGTGGACTGCATTTAAGTACATCAAAGGTAGCGCGTTAGCGCGTTCCTATAATATAGTTGGACCCCCTTAAAAAGTGACTACCCCCTGCAGCTATAACGGGACACTTCTGTATTGTGCGGTTTTTTTGAAGGATAAATAATAAAAAATCGATGCCGCCATTATTTTATTTTTTACACTTCTACCCAGTGTTTAGAGAGCATGAAAAGTTTTACTGTAACGTTATGACAAATAGTTTTTTTTAAATTTTGATCAGCGACACGACTTATCAAATTCAGTTTTGCATTCTGTGTCGTCTGGTTTTTTTTTAAATCTACACAATTTATTTAGCTCGAAGGCACTTTTTTATTTTTTTGTAAAACGACGTATCTCCAGAGTGACAGTGTAAAGAGCGTAAAGAATCTGAGGGTAAAAACACATTTTAGTCGAGTTTTCGACTTGTTTATGGCTGCCAAATTCTTTGTACAAGAGTCCCCCAAAGAGCTATCTATGGAAATGTATTACGGCTGAAGGGCTACCTTTGGCTCACCTGCAAACTTACTTACACTCAAAGCGGAGTTGTATCTAGGGGTTCAAACTTTACACTCTATTGGATGGTGTAAAAACCGGATTTTGTCTTAGATTTTTCTGCCAACTTTTCCGCTTATAAGTCGGGACAAATTGAGTAGGATAAAAATAAACTCCGATTTAATAACACGTCGCAGCAAACCGCGTTTAAAAAACTCAATATTGAGTTATTTATGGGGAGTGTGTAAAATGGGCGAAAAAAAGTTTTCCTCCGTATTTTAATTGGAAAATATCTCAAATATTTTGCGGAACAGAGTTTTGCACATACAAACGTACTACGATTAAAAGGCTACAAACTGGCCAGAACCGAATTTCTTTACACCCAATGGGGAGTTAAGATCATATTTTTAAAGTTTACAATGTGGTGGATGATGAAAAAATATGCTTTTGTCGCTTTTTTGTTCGCCACTTTCTCCGTTTAGAAGTCGGGACAAATCGAATATAAAATAAAAATAAAGTACTTTCTAAAGAATAAACGTCACAGCAAATTGCGTTCGTTACGTCAATATTGAGCTTTTGCAGGAGGTGTAAAGTCCAAAATTGGGTGTGTTAAACGCGTTTCTGTGCTGTTTTTCCTGCCAAGTTCTCCGGCTATGAGTCTGGACATGACCTCAAGTCTAAAAATGTACCAGGAATCGAACGTGATATGCTAGTTGGGCGCGTTTGTTTACACTCAACAGTGGTGTGAAAGGGTTTACATCTAATATTCATTTATCATCAGGCCATTGTGATACTAAGTTTTTTCATAAATGTTGATCGTAATATCAGAGGAATATCAGAATTATGAATCCGATAAAAATCTTCTTTACACTCTTTAGTTGTGTAAAATTTATACTACAAATTAAGTTTAGTTCTAGAGCCGTGCGGAAGTTGAATTTTTTCTTCAAAATGTTTAACGTAACGTCAGAATAACGAATCTGACTATTAGTTTTCTCGACTTCCAGTAGTTGAGTAAAGTTTGCACTATTCATTTATTGTTAATGTGTAGTTTACACTACAAAGTTATTTTACTCCCAGAGCGGTGCGAAACGTGAATTTTTTCCAAGTATGTTCCGTAACATCAGGATTACGAATCTGATTGTATCTTTTCTTTACACCCAATAGTTATGTAAAGTTTACACTGAAAATTGAATTTATTTTAAGAGCTTTGCAGAAGCTTAATTTTTTTCGAAATGTTCCATGTAACGTCAGGATTACGAATCTGAGCGTAAATGTTCCTTACACCCAATAATTGCGTAACGTTTATGCTGAAAACCTTTGATCCGTTTAGATAAGGTAAGGTTGTCTTGTTTAACAAAGATAATGCTAATGTTCATATCAATATTGTTTTCCGCGTTCTTGGATTGCTGTCATAATTGTAGCATGTTACTGTATGTGTTTATTGACTTATTCACTCGAATCATGCTAATTAAAAGAAGGGTACTAGCAAATAAAAATGCTCCGATGGAAAAAAGCCAAATATACTTGGGATTGTGGATTATTAAGAATTTTAAAGGAGGGGACTAGAAAAAAGCTACCTATGTATGTGCCTAAAGTCGCAAAATCTGCTAAAAATCAGACTTTCTGTAAGCAACGCAAAAATCTAAGTATATTCTGCGGCCTCTGAAATCGTGTAAGCTTTAAATAATTTTCAATGCTTATTGCTTCAGAAAAGAGTGTACAGACATAATCTAAAATGTTTACTTTTTGTAAATTGCTTGCAAGTTGCAAGGCTGACTTGCTTCGTATCGTGATTGATAGGAAACTAACTGCAATTGTATTTAAAGGTATTTTATTTTGTCATCATGAACATTATAGCAAGCACAAATGGCGTCAATTGATTAGTGCAGACAATCGTTGCAGGCATGCAAGTGCACCTACATTCAGTCTGTTTCAAGTAAGCTTACGCGTTCCCTGCTGCTTTAAACCAACAATTTCTTTGATTGGCTTGAATGCATCGATGTCTGCTATTTCATTCAATTGGCTTGCAAAGTCTCGCCTAGTTCACTCCATCCAATTTTCCATATGTAGCTACTGCATAGCTAACTTGTTGGTGCGACTTTAGGCACATACATACATAGGTAGCTTTTTCCTAGTCCCCTCCTTTTACATCATTGATAATACACAATCCCAAGTAAATTCGTCTTTTTCGTTCCATCAGAGCATTTTTCTTTGCTAGTACGTAAATACATCAGCATGCGACTAAGTTAGATACATGATCTGGGGAGGGGGTGGGATTTTTGGGGGTGCCACTCCCCCGCGAAATTTTTTCACCCCCCAGAATACGCGATTTTTCAACAGTTCCTGAAAATTCCTAGAAAAATATGTTTTTTAAGCGTTTTTAGCTATCCACTTGCTCAAAAGTGTTTTCTAATTTTTACATAAGAATAAGATGCATTTTTACTCGAACTCACAGACGATCTTTATGGTGAAGATAAATCCTATCCAGAACACGATTGTCATCAGATTTAAATTGCATGAGGATATTATATGATATGAATGAAGTATTTCAAGCAAACGTTGGACAAACACAATAAATACGATATAATAATATGAAAAAATAAATAATATTCTAAGAAATTTATAAACTGTATACTGAAGTAGACGAAGCCTTCCTGTTTTTACGAGATGACCGCAACCGGGCTGTTTGGTAATTGAGACTTGTTGCTAAAATCTTAAAATGTGAAAGAAACGAAGATGTGAAACCACTTTGTCTTACATTAGGTAAAAACAAACGAACAACCACACAAAGTGAAAAATGTCTAAATTAATGTCATATTAGATAGATTTCAAAAAGTAAAGTAGGTAGTAGTAACAGAAAGATTAAACTAGCTGATATTGCAAGCGCACAAATTGTTTAAGCAATCGCATTCATGTTTCAATCAATTTTTTAACGAGATAGTACCAGTAGTGCTATTTTCCTTTTTTAACAAATTTTTCGCATTTTCGCGTTTAACAGTCAGACGACATAAACAGATATCATTGAGACAATTAGAAAAGTATATTTTCCTTGCATAATTTTGGGCAATTTTATTATTGCCTTGTTGAAACCTAATCAAAGTAAAAATGTCCTTGTATCTCATACCCGTGCTCTCTCAAATTATAAACTTAATTACAAAAACTATAAATCTTATCAACTTTGAATGTGAGAATGCTTGAGAAAACGAAATACATAACGGAAAACAAGATTTTCGAGTATTATTGAATTCGGCATAGAAAGATTAGCATCGCTTACTTCATTCGAAATGACCAACTTTTGATCTGATCAGTTATCTTTTATTAATCGAAGATATTACTTAATGGGCAAAAATGCACTGGATCCTGGGTGGTAGGGCCAGGACACGGTAGAATCCAGCATTTTTGATCAGGGAAGGAATAAATCCACTATTTTTGTAACAGCAAGTTTAATTAATAGAGAATCCAAATTGCTGAAAGTTAAAAATATAAACAAAAAAATTTCAATTTTTTTGGTTGAATTCAGGACCATTATTTAACTAATTTGGTGCAAATTTTGACGCTGCTAGCCGAAATTTGAATGTTTTCAAAATATTCGGCTCTGCCCATCAGCCATGAAGCGAGAATGTTCGGTCAGGGAACTTCGCACCTTCAACCTTACAATAAGTGCGCTTCACTCACTCATACATATTTCCTGATCTAAACTTAAGCGAAAGCAGCAGGACACCCAAACAACAAATTTTGCAGATTCTGCAGCACTTCATCTGAAAATGATCTATGTATCTCCACCTCCGGCCCTCGGCTTCCGACTCTGACCAGAGCCGAAGGTGAAATCGGCACCCGGAGGGATAAAATAGATCTCAGGTCGATCCCTAGATGGAAGCATATCATTGATTTTCCAATTAAGATAATATGCATATTCTTGGGCTTTATTCAGGGTGCTTAACAATCAGTACCGCACTAAAAACGGTATACTGCAACGTACACTTTAAATCAGCAGCTGAAACTTCGCAAGAATCTGTGCTTGATTGTTGAGTAAAATTTTTTAAATGAGAGAAATTTCTCCCAAATCCAAGGATTTTCTCCAAAAGCTACATAGTTCGACTTTTAGCGCAAATTTTTTCTTTTTGTCAAGTAGTGATAACCGCTGATAATTTAGTAACCAACGCACATAGATGGCTGAAATTTTGACGATTCGGAGAGACAAACATTAAAAACAAACGTGAAAAATTTTATTCAATCAATAAAATTTTCCTGTAACGTTACAGTAAGTGGTACTCACAATGGCCTCTATCAGCTTTGACTGTTCGTTTTAAACGGAAGCCAACTTGATGGACGAAGTCATTGATTTCTCGCAGACAGGCGCTTCCAGGACCAAAAATTTGCTTTACGAGTGCGCAATATTTCTAACGTGCATTTTGTACACGAATTTTTGTTCACATTTTTAAATGACTTGTTGGCCGAAATTCAAACAATGAAGATTTAGGAGAAAGCCTTGGATAAGGAAATTTTTCTTATGTTATATCAAGCTAGCGAACATTGGACTACACTCTTGCAGTTTTAATTGCTAATTTTAGCTACAGAATACCGTGCGGTACCGTTTTTAACATCCTGTAAGTATAACTTCAGTTACCTCTTCGAGAGCACCAAATAGCTGTGACGTTGATGACAACATGCTTCACTATGCTAATGCAACCAAATGAACTAAGTTTTTAGTAGTAAACTGAAAATAGAGGATAAATCTGTACACATACATATCAAAGCATTAATTAGACAATTTAAAATACAGCAGAAGATTCGACTGCATTTATTATGGTGTAGTCCCAACACTGCCACCATCCCAACACTGCCACCGTCCCAACACTGCCACCGTCCCAACACTGCTACCGTCCCAACACTGCCACCGTCCCAACACTGCCACCGTCTGAACACTGCCACCGTCCCAACACTGCCATAAGTCCCAACACTGCCACCGTGAGTCCCAACACTGCCACCATCCCAACATTGAACCGTCCCAACACCGCGAGTCCCAACATTCCCACCGCGAGTCCTAACACTACCAACAAGTTGCGTGTTGGCATGCACATGCACGGAAATCTTGTTGCAAAAACGCTTAACATTTGGGGCATGCATGGTTCGTACGTATTTGATAGGCTAAAATCATGAGGAAGGTGACGCGGAATTGAACATGCATATAGTGAGGGGTGAGAGAGGATATTACCTCTTTAAAGATGTTCAGAAGTTAGGTATCAAAGATCACTTTAATTATAAATCAATGCATTTCTAGGCAACTTCGACATGGCAATACATCATAAATGCAACATAGAATTACTGCATAAAAAATTTTAAGATTTAGCATCTAACAAGTCCTTGATTCTACCATTCACTGGCGACCCTACCATTAAAATCCATGAACATTATGTACTTAATGCTTTTAATTACATGTGAGCTGCGACTAAATTCTGTGAGTGGATCTTATGGGGCAAACATTGAGGAAAAGCCAAAAAACATATCTGTGGGAGATCCGCCTGATTCTAATGAGTTTGAATCTTAAGGGGTTTACAACCACACATAGGCGTGGGGGTTTGTAGCCCCCACCCGAAAAGTTGAAATCCCCTTCCCCAGAATTATATTTTTAATAACATTTTAGGCGATTTCATCTATCCTGCCTCCCCCAGAATTTTCATACTGCTCATGTATGTTTGCAACCCCCTCCCACCGATAAGGTCTATCTGACTCGCTGTGTGCATGTTGGAACTCGTGGTGGCAGTGTTGCGAGTTGCGACTCGCAGTGGCAGTGTTGGGACTGGTGGCAATGTTGGGACAGTGACAGAGTTGAGACACGATTATTTATTATAACAAATATAATTTACATGGAAAACCTTAAAATGTGGTAAAACCTCACGGTTGGCACCACACGTGGGCGTAGGGGGTTGAGGTTATGCACCCCATCCAGAAACTAAAATACCCCCTAACCCAGAAATCAAAATAGGTACTCCCCAACCCAGCCCCCCAGACAATTTTTGAAAAATTTTTTCAACGATTTTTTCAATGCTAATGGATAGTGCTTGATGAGAAACGTTGAAAAATGGTGTTTTTTCGCCATACCACCATTTTTAAGGCCGTTATTTACCTTTGAAAAATCTTGCACACTCCCCCCCAGAATTTTGTTGCTGCCCACCTATGTTGGCAAGCAGTGTTGCCAGGTCAAAATTCTAAAAACTGCCGCAATTATCAAGAAAAACTGTCATCTCCTGTACAAAGTATATGGAAGCGGCCCGAAAAAACTGCTACCAGCCCTTCAAACAACGGCTTAATTCTAGAATAAATAGAAGTAATAGAATTTAAATTAATGGGGAGTAATCTGAAGATAATTAGTTGTAAGGAAGATATTCAAAAGAAATTATTGACGGAAACCATTTAGAAGGGGAGAAATTCAATTATGAAGTTGTAAAGTGATAGAAGCACAAAGCATGGGATGGGAAGGCGACTGTCGTAATTGGCGCAGCGCATTGATTGATCTTATGTATACTGATGGAAGCAAGATGCATACATTTGTCTGTATGTAGGTACGCAATGTTTAGGGAAGGTGACTGCGAAAATCGTCGCAATGATTGATCGAATTGTCTGTGTGTACATAGGTATATAAGTAAGTACATAGAGAGTATGTACATGTTTTAGCGAAGGCGACGGAGATAATGCTGACAATTGATGACTCAATTATGAAGGAAAGGACAACAGTTTATTCATACATACGTGTACACAAAGAACATTTATGAAGTACGTAGGTAACTATCCACATTGCATTTATTGGTTTCTATGTATAGCTTGAACTAACATTATGTACTGAAATGAATACACTGCAATCGGTTGATGTAAGTTTACTTGACTGTATTATAAAAGAATGGAAGTTAGGCGCATTTACTGTTGCCTTGATAGAACACTCCGTTCCTAATGCATTGGATAAAAGGTGTGGTTAACATCACAGGCAGGTGATCTGTGGAGCACATCTGACTGAACCATTCTTTATGTACTGTAGGGTGTTAGATTAGTAATCTTTTGCTCACATGGAAGTCGACATTGCTTTTCTATGCAAAATTTTTTTCAATCATATGAGTGATTTACGTAATAGGTGTTTGTTATGGACGCTAGAATTGCTTATTCCAGTTCTTTACGCTCTACCATGCTGCTGTGTAATACGCATTTCGCAAATTGGATTGTGATCAAGGTTGTTTATGCTTTATGCTTATCCGACAATTTGGCAAAACTCTTCCAATTAGTACAAGATTGACAATTAGTACCAAAGGAGCCGTATTATAAATCTGATAGGTGTGGCAGAGTATTGAAATTGGCCATATTGACAGCGGCTATTGATGGGGAAATCAGATTTCGTTCCGACGTGGCACATTTTTTGCATGCTCGAAACTATTGATATATGAAATTGTATCCAGTGACTGCTGAAAGGCATACGACTGTCTGGATCAGCACGGATATCAACATATAAAAGTGAGTGAGAATTTATACTTCAGTAATTATAATAATTAAGTCATGCAAACCATCCGGTGATCATTCTTTTTTGTTAGGGTTAGTTAGAAAGGGAAGGATTACGGATATTTTGACAAATAAGGGTTCTAGCGTCATTTTCTTCCTATGTCTCTTCTAATATTTATTTTTTAGTCTTAGGCTTAGTTATGTGCCTTCACATTGGTGCAAGGGGATGATCTTTGCTCGCTCTGCAATTTTTGCCCCATCTTTTGCTTAGGCTTAGATCATCCCCAGCCAGGGCACCAATCTGAAGATGCACAGAGCCCAAGGATAATGGCGATCAAGGTGAGAATAGCGTTTTCATGCGAATTCAAGTAGGATTTTTTAACGTAAAAGTTGAAAAAACAGATGGAAATGAAACTTGGAAAGTAAAATTTTTTTAAAGTTTATTTCAATCAAAGGCTTTCCCGTCTGTTTTTTCAACTTTTATGTTAAAGATACCTGCTTGAAATCGCATAAAAACGCTATTTTTTGAAATTTGCAAAATGGATGCATTCAAAAATTCGCCCCAAAAAACTGCCACCAGCCACCCTGAGGTTAAGCATAGAGGGAAATACTTCCAAAAAAATCAAAAATTGCCAAAACTGCCAAGCTGGCAACACTGTTGGCAACCCTGATAGAGGCTCGCTCATCTCATGTCCAGTAATGCCAGGTCAAAATTTTAAAAACTGCCACAATTCTCGAGAAAAACTGTCATCTCCTGTACAAAGTATATGGAAGCGGCCCGAAAAACGTGCCACAGGCCCCTTAAAAACTTCCACCGTGTGGTTAAGCATAGGAGGAAAATACTTTTAAAAAATCAAAAAACTGCCAGAATGGAAGGAAAACTGCCAGCCTGGCAAGACTGCTCGTCGTCAGTGCTGCCAGGTCAAATTTTTAAAAACCCCCAAAAAAATCCCCCAAATGAAAAAAACCATATTAAAAAATGCTTTGTTAAACAATTAAGTCGATAAAACGCATACAAACGAGCTGGATGCGCTAAATAACATCACTTTTGTGCATTTTCCAACACGCCACATATTTTGCAGCCAAAAATAAAGAAAACACTTTTTCTGAACTTTTCGGTATTTTAAGTGAAACAAAAATGTTTTAAAATGGTTGTTTTGTGCAACATTTATAGGATTCTTATTTCTTATAATAGAACGTGTATAAAACTAGACAATTCATGCAGGCCTACGCCTAGCTTGAGCAAAAGCTCCAAAATTCGCAAATGCTCTCTAGAACAACTTTCTGAAGATATTCATACATTTTTTGTTCAAAAATGCTTTCAGCTAAGCAGCATAATACATTAACAACCTTTTATAAACAATTTATTTCAAAACGGCACACCAAATTCACTCTAACAAGACTTCAGGAGCATAATTATCAATTTCTTCAAACAAAACATCAGGCGAATTTTAGAATACATCCATTTTTCAAATTTCAAAAAAATAGCGTTTTTATGCGATTTCAAGCAGGTATCTTTAACATAAAAGTTTAAAAAACAGATGGAAAAGCCTTTGATTGAAATAAACTTTTAAAAAATTTTATTTTCCAAGTTTTATTTCCGTCTGTTTTTTTCAACTTTTATATTAAAAAATCCTGCTTGAATTTGCATGAAAACGCTATTCTCACCATAAACGACATTATCTTTGGGCTCTGTGCGTCTTCAGATTGGTGCCAGGGATGATCTAAGCCTAAGAAAAAGATAGGGAAAAATTGCTCCACTCGCTTCACTCGCTCCGCAAATTTCGCCCCATTTGTCTCAGGCTTAGATCATCCCCTGGCACCAATGTAAAGGCACATAACTGAGCTTAAGCCTAAAAAATAAATATTCTAAGAGACATACAGTGGTCGCCATCAAAGATGACGCGCTATCACCCTCAGAATTATAATAGATGGTGCGTTACGAGCGCCTTGTTTCGTCCATCATGCACTATCATCTCTTTTTTATTATTATATGCCATTAATCTGTATCATCCCGTTAATCTGGCGATGTGGACGGCGCAATTTAGCTATTAATAGCGCCAACAAGAAGGAAGCGCGCACGTGAATGCTGGAAGCGCGCACGTGAATGTCATTCTATATTTAGGCGAGCCAACATTAAAATCAATATTTTTGCAAGCTGAGCACTGTCTATTAATTATTATTTATATATTAAGTCATCTAAAAAACTTCAATAGCATTTTTAGAGGTTTTTTTATAAATCAATTCAAAATGTTTAAAAACTCCACAATCAGTGCTGCGTACATCGCTCTGTATTGTGTACCTTTCTGCAAAATTCTTCATCGTCCGTCAATGGCTTGCAAAAACATTGATTTTAATCATGGCTCGCCTAAATATAGAACAACATTCATGTGTGCGCTTCCAGCATTCACATGCGTGCTTCCTTCTTGTTGGTGCTATTAATAGCTAAATTGCACCGTCTGCATTGCCAGATTAATGGGATGATACAGATTAATGGCATATAATAATAAGAAAGAGATAATAGCGCATGATGGACGGAACGCGGTGCTCGCGATGCACCATCTATTATAATTCTGAGGGTGATAGCCACACCTGGGCGTGGGGGGTTTGGGGGTATGCAACCCCCAAAACCAAAATACCCCCCCAGAAATCAAAATACCCCCCAGAATTCAATTTTTGAAATTTTTTTTCGTTTTTTTCGCAATTTTTTGATGCCAATGGATAGTGCTTGATGAGAAACGTCGAAAAATGGTGTTTTTATCGCCATACCACCATTTTTAGGGCCATTTTTTGACCTTCAAAAAAATCTTGCACCCCCCCCCAGAATTTTCTTGCTGTCCACGTATGGTGATAGCACGTCATCTTTCATGGTGACAACTGTAGGAAGAAAATGATGCTAGAACCCTTATTTGTAAAAATATCCACAATCCTTCCCTTTGTAACTAACCTTAACAAAAAAGAATGATCACCGGATGGTTTGCATGACGTAATTAATATAATTACTGAAGTATAAATTTTCAGTCACTTTTACATGTTGATATCCGTGCTGATCCAGACAGTTGTCGTACGCCTTTCAGCAGTCGCTGGATACAATTTTGTATATCAATAGTTTCGAAGCGTGCGTGAAAAATGTGCCACGTTGACACAAAATCTGATTACCGCATCAATAGCCGCTGTCAATACAGCCGATTTCAATGCTCCGCCACACCTATCAGATTTATAATACGGCTCCTTTGGTACTAATTGTCAATCTTGTACCAATTGGAAGAGTTTCGCCGAATTGTCAGATAGCACAAAGCATAAACAACCTTGATCACAATACAATTTACAAAATGCGTATTATACAGCAGCACGGTAGAGCATAAACAACCGGAACAAGCAATTCTAGCGTCCGGAACAAACACCCATTATGTAAATCACTCATATGATTAAAAAAAATTTGCATAGAAAAGCAACGTCGACTTCCACCTGAGCATAAGGTTACTAATCTAACACCAACTGTAATAAACAATTCTCACGTCCGAACGGCATTGTTGTAGCTGGTTCACATATGTATTAAGATAGCCACGTTATAAGTACGTATACAACAAGTATTATCCGGTGAAAGCTGCCACCTAACTGGTTTGATTTGAGTCAAGTCGAAAACAAATAAGGCAGTCATCAGATTTTTCCAGTAGATTCATGTGACTGACCAAAATGTTGGTGCCAGCGTTTAAAATAAGCCTAAGCAATGGGATGCAATCTCGCGTTGCTCGCTTCGCTTGCTCCGCTCGTCGCGTCCCATTACTCAGGCTTATTTTAAACGCTGGCACCAACATTTTGGTCAGTCCATGATACTAAGCCTAAGCCTAATCAGCTGGTAAACCAGCAAAACATCACGAATAGCTTGCAATCTTTATCGAAATTAACCAGCGTTAGTCGATTGGTTATGGTTCTGGACTTTAGAGCAAGGGGTCCACGCTTTCGAATCCGACTGCCAGCAACTTTCTCTCGTTTCCTCAGATGCTATCGACCGCACACATACTCCCTTATAATATGACTATGTTAATACAAATGTGAACCAGCTACACGAATGCCGTCCGAACTAGCGCCTATTTCGTAAATCACTCATGATTAAAGAAAATTTGGATAGAAAAGCTACGTCGACTTCCACGTGTGCAAAAGATTACTAATATAACACCCTACAGTACATAAAGAACTGTTCAGTCAGATGTGCTCTGTTGTCTTAGTTCCTCAATTTTTTAAAACTCTATTGATACTTGTTGGCCTTTTAATCGATACTGACCACCTTTCTGTTGATACCGAGTTGCATAGGGTTGCACCCATTGTTCATGTGTGCTTTAAGTATTATGACAAATATTTTTTGAATGTTATTTGCAATGTGAACCTCGATATGAAACCCAGGCCCCGGGCAGTGTTGCCAGCTCTAAATTTTCAGCATCCATAGATTCATCCATAGATATCCTGAAATTTCCATAGATTTCTGATATTATTTTAACAACACTAACCTTTGTGTACTTAAGGTTCGCTATTCTTTCAAATAAAATTACCTAGTCGAATCGATGGGGACTGTTCATTAACACGATATTTTAGAAGAATTGAAATAAATTCTAATGCGATTATAATCCTAAAAACCAAAGTCCTGAAATAAAAAAAGCTCAGCTGAGCTGGACACGCACGTCTCTGCTGTCGGCTTAGCTTCTCTTCTTGACAAAAGCTTGCAGTAATTGATTGCTGCCTCTAAACTCACTAAAATTTAATAACAAAAAGCATTTATTGCAACGTCTGGGAAAAACACACAAATACAAAAAGGGATGAAACTCGATAAAAAATGCAATATTTTAAATGTCACATGACAACATACGAGTATATACGACTACAACGTTAGCAATAGGGATATGCAGTCACGAAGGTGACAACTTACGCACGCCCCTTTAAAACAATAGCCAGATCGATAGTATTGAGTTTGCGTTTAAAAATTTCCAGGTTAGTGAATTTGCAACATCATTTGAAAGCGAATTCCACAGATTTAAGTATCTATGACCGAAATCATACTTGAGAATATCGGAACGAGCCAGAGGAACAATAAACTTAAAATTATTGGCCGAGCGAGTACAATTGTCATTGAAAGCGAAAAAATCGTACTTGCACATTCAACGAAACCCCCCCCAAAAAAAAGAAACCTCAAAAATTTTGAAAAATTCCTATGAAATCCCCCGTAAGCTAGAAGCCAAAAAACCCAAGGACCCAAAAAAAACCGCAAAATGAGGGGAAAACGCCCAACCTGGCAACACTGCTCGTCCGTCGTCTACGTCTCGTCAATCCTGAGCATCATGACAGTATACAGATATTTTTCTTCAAAAAGAACATATTTAATTACTTGCATCCTGACACGCAAGTGAAGGGAAGAAAGTTTTGGAATCTCCTGCGCGTGTATGTATGTACGTACATTAGTCATTATCTGCAGCTTCAACATAGTATAAGAGATATCTTTCTTCAAAAAGGAAACTTTGATAACTTGCATCCAGAATTGCACGTGTAGGGGAATTTGGGGTCTAGACCATAGGTAGGCGGCATCAGAGTTCTGGGATGTGCAAAATTTTTTTAATGGCAAAAAATGGCCTTAAAAGGTTGGTAATGACCAAAAAATATCATTTTTTAACGTTTCTCATTGAGTACTATCCATTGGCATCAAAAAATTGCGATCCACAATAACCCGAGAACAAATAAACATCAGTTGTAAACTACTTTACACCACTGTTGAGCGTAAGCAAATGCGCTCAACTGGCGTCTCAAATTTGATTGCTGGTACATTTTTAGACTTTAGAAAATATCAAGCTTCTGCAAGGTTCTAGGACTAAAGTTAATATGCAGTGTAAACTTTACACAACCACAGAGTGTAAGGAAAATTTCAGACGGATTTGTAATTCTAATATTATATGATATTACAATCAACATTTATGAAAAAATTAAGTCACCATAATGGCTCGAGGACGAATAAATATCAGATGTAAAGCACTTTACACCACTGTTGAGTGCAAACAAACTGGTGTATCACATTTGGTTTCTGGTTCATTTTAAGACTTGAGATTATGTCCAGACTCATAACCCAGAACTTGGCAGAAAAAAACAAGACAGAAACACGTTTAACTACCCCATTTCTTGACTTTACACCTCCCGAAAAAGCTAAATATTGATTTAAACAAACGCAATTTGCTGTGACGCATACCTCTTAGGAATTACTTCATTTTTATCCTATTCGACCTCGCCCGACTTCTGAACAGAGAAAGTGGCTAACAAAAAATGGAAAAACACGTATTTTCCACTGTCCACCACGTTGTAAACTTTAAAAATCTTAACATAACAGCGACTGCAGATAAGGGTCGACCGACTCAGGCCGATCGATAGTCACCGATTTCGCTCAAATTTTCACCGAAGGTAGCACTCACTTGATAATGAAAAAATGTAAAGGGAATTTTTATAATATCAAGCGCTTCGTGAGATATAGCACCGTTTATACCTACAGTATGCCCAAAATCCGACAGTTGACTGCTCGAACATTTTTGAAAATATCTTCTGCGATACTCAAAATTTTTTCGAAATTTTTTTCTTGTTTAACGCATAAATAAATAACCTATGCAATAAACGTAAAATTTTGTACATACGTTGCGAATATAGGCTACAGTATGCCAAAAACTACAAATTTTTGATGTGTGACTTTGACGCAGAATATTGGAAGGATCGGACTCGATATTAAATATTTCACGTATACCATTAAAAAGAACTTTTCTTCGTCTATAAGTGAGCAAACGGGCAAATTTGCGCGGATTTTGGTTAGAGAACTAGAGATTGTCATTCAAAGGTATGTCGCTACGTGTTTTGCGCATCCTTCTTCACTCTCTCCATACGTGGGCGTGGGGGTTTAAGGCGTATGCACCACATGTGGGCGTGGTGTCAGGGGGGTCTGGACCTCCCCAGAATGTGGCGGATCCCTGCCATCAAAAATCGATAATTGTCACAAGAAGCTGGCAGAATTGCTAGGTTTGGCACTTTTTGGGCTTTGGAGTTTGGACCCCATCCGGACCCCTAGAATTTTCTTGCTGATGTCTGTTTTGCACACTCCCGAGAACTTGAAATACCCTGCAGTTACTGAACGACCCCTAGAATCCAATTTTATAGCAACTTTTTTTATTATTTTTGGCAATTTTACCCAAGTACATCCCCAGAATTTTTCTTGCTGCCTACATATGTACATCTATCTGGTAAGCCGAGAACTTAGCATACTACAACTACGACATTAACAAAGCCACAAATTTGATTTTAAGGACGAGTACCTAGGTATCGCACATGCACAGCATGGGAATTCTGGGGGAAACCAAAAAATTTTTTTCTAATTTGTCTTTATGAGTAAAATCGATCAATAGGTGTCGAAAACATCGTTTTATGCCTAGCATTTTGACGATGCGCTTTCTTTGTGGAAGATAAAAAGTAAAAAAATTAAAAAACAAAAAAATCCATGAAATTTAATACAAAATAATGAAAAATGATTGTTTGGCTCGAAGCGCCGAAAAATTGTAACTTTTGGCATTAAAGATCGTTAAATTAGCTTAAATCAAAACTTCTTTTTACAATTTTTGCGGAAAGTCGCGGATTTCGGCGGGGAAATATTTCTGGAGTGGGCGTGGGGGAGTCAGGGGTCTGGCTAAACCGCCCCCAACCCCCCCCCTTCGAGAATCTGGCGGACCAGAAATTGATAATTGCCGCTTGACCCCTAGAATTGCTATTTTTGATACTTTTCGGCAATTTTATCCCATCGAGACCCCCAGAGTCTTCTTGCTGCCTATTGCATGAACGAAGCCCACACTGGGGGTATGAAAATCCACCAAAGCCCCCAAGATCATGTCTGGTTGGAGGTATGCAAAATTCTTTAAGACGTTAATCTGTCTGGAGAACAAATCGAAACGATGAAAGTCACTTGTGTTTGACCGAATATCTCTTTCGACCGCTTTCGATCAACTGTGGAAGCTGAAAAATATCAACATGAGGTAAGCTACAATAAAAAACATGTGGAACAGAAGTTATAAAGGGGTTTGATACATACACTAGCGGATGCAGGAGAACAAAATTTGGGGGGAGCGCAATACGAAAATTTGAAGACAAATATCTCGAGAACAATTAGGAGATATGCGAAAGCAAAGGCAGTTTTAGAGCATATCTTAATGAGCTCTATAAGATGGTGAAGAGAAGGTTTCAAAATAGAAAATTCAAAAATTTTTCATTCTATTCAATATTGATATGCAGAAAATTTATCATTTAAGTTATCTGCACAACCGATTTCTCAAAATTCAATTCATGAGTAATTCCTTATCTCCTGACCTTTTTACTTTGTGCTTTGCAGTAAAAGTTATATATACAATATCTTTGACATATTCTGAAAGTCAAGCTCGAATTTTAGCGGTTTGGGCGGGCTAGAAGACAAGTAACAGAAAAACAATAAATCCGTTGCGGAGCGCCGGGAAAATTTTGACATATTCTGGAAGTCAAGCTCAAATTTTGGCGGTTTTAAGCAGGCTAGAAGACAAGACACGTAGAAAAATAATAAATTCGGTGCAAAGCTTCGGAAATTTTTGACGTTTCTGCGTTATCAGCTCAATTTCAAGCGCTTTCCAATGTATATCCGCTGCTCAAAAAATTTTCAAAAAGGGTTTTGGGGGACGATAGCCTTCCACCTCTAAAATAACTAAATAACTGGATTATTAGACGACTTTTCAGTAAAATAAAATGAGATATGTTGGATAACAATTTGTTAGATAGGTATAGGTGAAAACTTCAGAATGCATTATGAATTTTTCTAACAGCAAGGAAGACATAAAATATTTTAGACCAAAAATTGATCATAGCTAAGAATAATTATTTAATTTAGTTACCCGTGTACCTAATGTTCTTGTAACGACAGGTGCTGAAAATGGCTAATGTGGGAGTCAGCTGGGTCGGTCTGGGATAGGAGTCAATAAATCAGTATTTGGGCCAAAAAATAACAAAAACTAAAATACTGTAAAAGTGTTTACAGTTTATAATTAATTTAAGGTGCTTTTGGAGAAAACTTGATTTTCAGTGGTTATTAGCCTAAATTTTACAAATTTTTCGCGGTTACATTGTTTTTTATGGTATCGACCCCCCATAACTGATGTGTACATGTCTGTTTTGACCTGTACTGGTTGTGTGTGCTTCCATGCGGTGAAAATGCTTCGCAAAACGCACCTAAATTGAAATATGAGAAATAAAATTAAAAAACTAGAATTATTACTTTTAGACTTTTTGGTATGAACTGACGAACTGACCAAAAAAACCAAAATGTCGCACGAACTGACCAAAATGTTGGCTCTTGAGATACAGCAAGTCTGGTACGTACCTATGTTTGTACGTCTTGCGAACGAGTTAGATAACTGCTCCATACTAAGCCGCTTATGTGCTATTCGACTTCAGTCAGGAAAAAGTATTTTCAAAAAAATGAAGGATTGTAGAAATTGTTTTTAGTCTTGTCCGTACCTATTTATCGGCGTTGATGTGGCGATAATTTGTTCACAACTAAAAGTTTAGATAAGTACTTACCTATGTATATTGGTACATGGAATATGTTTCTCCGCAGCTTAGTGTTAATATCACACATAGGTGTGATAAGAGTGGGATTGGGGGGCCATATAATGGGCAGCATGAGGGATCTCCATGGCATAAAATGCCCAAAAAGTATCAAAAATAGCAATTCTAGGGGTCAAGCGGCAATTATCGATTTCCGGTTGGGGTCCGACGAATTCTCGGGGGTGGGGCGTTTCAGCTAGACCCCCTGACTCCCCACGCCCACTCCAGAAATATTTCCCTCTTAAATCCGCGATTTTCCGCAAAAATTGCAAAAGAATTTTTGATTTAAGCTAATTTAACGATCTTTAATGCCAAAAGTTACAATTTTTCGGCGCTTCGAGCCAAACAGTCATTTTTCATTATTTTGTATTAAATTTCACTGATTTTTTTGTTTTTAAAATTTTTTACTTTTTATCTTCTACAAAGAAAGCGCATCATCGAAATTCTACGTATAAAACAATGTTTTCGACACCTATTGATCGATTTTGCTCATAAAGACAAATTAGAAAAAAATTTTTTGGTTTCCCCAGAATTCCCATGCTGTGCATGTGCGATACCTAGGTACTCGTCCTTAAAATCAAATTTGTGGCTTTGATATTATCGCAGTTGTAGTATGCTAAATTCTCGGCTTACCAGATAGATGTACATATGTAGGCAGCAAGAAAATTCTGGGGATGTACTTGGGTGACATTGCCAAAAATAATCAAAAAAAGTTGCTATAAAATTGGATTCTAGGGATCGTTCAGTAGCTGCAGGGTATTTCAAGTTATCGGGAGTGTGCATAACAGACATCAGCAAGAAAATTCTGGGGTTCAAACTCCCAAACTCCAAAGCTAAAAAGTGCCAAAACTAGCAATTCTGCCAGCTTCTTGTGGCAATTATCGATTTTTGATGGCTGGGATCCGCCACATTCTGGAGGGGTCCAGACCCCCTGACACCACGCCCACATGTGGTGCATACGCCCTAAACCCCCCACGCCCACGTATGGAGAGAGTGAAGTAGACAAGTATGTATACATCCTACCTACATATGCTCTTTATATAACTAGGATGCGCAAAACACGTAGCGACATACCTTTTAATGACAATCTCTAGTTCTCTAACCAAAATCCGGGCAAGTTTGCCCGTTTGCTCACTTATAGACGAAGAAAAGTTCTTTTCAATGGTATACGTGAAATATTTAATATCGAGTCCGATCCTTCCGATATTCTGCGTCGAAGTCACACATCAAAAATTTGTAGTTTTTCGCATACTGTAGCCTACATTCGCATTGTACGTACAAAATTTTATGTTTATTGCATAGGTTATTTATTTATACATTAAACAAAAAAAATTCTTGAAAAAATGTTGAGTATTGCAGAAAATATTTTATAAAATGTTCGAGCAGTCAATTGTCGGATTTTTGGCATACTGTAGGTATAAATGGTGCTATATCTCACGAAGCGCGCGATATTATGAAAATTCCCTCTACATTTTTCCATTATCAACTGAATGCTATCTTAGGTGAAAATTTGAGCGAAATCGGTGACCATCGATCGGCCCGAGTCGGTCGACCCTTATCAGCAGTCGCTGATAACGCCCCATTGAGTGTAAATAAATTCGGTACGGGCCAGTTTGTAGACCTTTGATTGTAGTACGTTTGTATGTGCCAAACTTATGTTCCGCAAAATATTTGATATGATTTACCAATCAAAATACGAAAAAAAACTTGTTTTTCGCCCATTTTACACCTCAGATTTCGAACTTTACACCCCATAAACAACTCAATATTACGTTTGTTTGAACGCGGCTTGCTTCAACGTGTAGCCCTTAAAAGTTACTTTACTTTTATTTTTTTCAATTCATCCCAACTCATTAACCGAAAAAGTTGGCAGAGAAATCTTGGACAAAAGCTGTTTTTTACTCATCCACTAGAGTGTAAAGTTTAAACCCTTGGTAATAACTGCGTATTGATTGTAGAAAAGTTTGCTGGTAAGCACAAGATAGCCCTTGATCCATAGTACATTTCTGTCTGAAAAATTTCTTAAAACTCATAACCGGAGTTGTTAGCAGAAATAACAAAAAAGTTTCATCTGCAGAATTGCTTCCTCTACAGATCTATGCCATTAAATTGTTTGAAGAAGTCAATACTGAGTTATCCACAAGCCCGGTAAAAAACCCTCAAAATTCGCTATATGTTATAACGTTACGTCAAAACTTTACGCCTTCTTTACACAGTCAGTTTTGAGTGTAAAGAAAGACAAAAAAGACATGCAGCGAATTTTTTTATTATCTTTCTTTTTAAAAAAACCGCACCTCCCAGGTGTGTCCCGTTATAGCTGTAGAGGGTGCACAGGTGTTGGGGTACCCAAGTGGGTACGCGCTAACGCGCTACCTATGATTAAATACTAACCCTAAAATGAATAGTAAACATAAATTTGGAGTTTTACAAAACGATAAATGAAGAAACCAGCGGATTACTTAACCTAAATAAATGAATAAGTCAAATGAATTGCATGGTTTTGCTAAAAGAATTGAAAAATGAAAAAGTCAGTTTTCAGAAGATTTTAACCCAGTATTCTTTTTTCAAATCCACATGCGAGAAAGGATACGTCAGCCACCTGCACGAACTCAACATATTGGCGTATTTTAATACTTAGTCACTCGTGATTACGCTGTATTGTGGACAATAGATAAAAATCTGAAATCATTTCCCTACTTTCAAACATAGGAACATATGATTAGGTGCCTGTCTATCAACACAATGCACGTTAACTGAGTCTCGCAGCGAAGATTTTAGCTTAATTATACCATTTTGGAAAATATTCATCATTCTACTGAAGTTTAAGAATAGTGCATTTATGATAATGAAAATAATTATCTATCAAAAGACGAGTCAAAAACCTCTGAAATAAGAAAAATCTGATCAAACAATATGCAATACGGAGTTACTTATCGGCATCAGAAAATAGATGTATAATTCAAAATTCACCTCTTCATACCTCAGCAAACACTGACTGTAGAAAAGTTTAAAGGTCAGATTCGTTATTCTGGCCTTACGAGAACATGTTTTTTTAATTCATCATCCACGACGCTCTGGGCGGAAAAATTTTTTCAGTGTCAAGTTTACACCTGCCCTAATAACGCAATATTGATTGTAAGGAAACAAAATAAATTTTGACGTGTAGCGCTTAGGACGAGGCACATTTGAAGATAATTACCACGGTCTATCTACTAATTGGAGAATATGGCAGAAAAAATATTGTATGTCTCAGACTCTTTACAATAGACCGCCTCTAAATTTGAAAATATTACTTTAAAAATAAAAAAGGCTCCCCTATATTTTATAACCGTCTACCTTTTGAAGCCAATCAGACTGCATAGAATGGAAAAATTAGTTAGATATGCTCATGCACTTGAAAACAGTAAAAAACCGTCTAATTTACACTCCTGTGCAACAACTAATGAGTGTAAAGAAATTTTAAGACCAGATTCATGACCTACTAATCAGGGAAAACATTTTTTTAAATTGGCCCTCCGCCGATCATTTGAATTTTTGGTTGTAAACTTTACACATTCTCGACTAGCTCGGTATTGAGTGTAAACAAGAAAAAATGGGGGTGCTAAGTTTTTTTATTATCTACCTTTTAAAAAAGCCGCACCTCCCAGATGTGTGCAGTTATAGCAGTGAAGAGGACAGAGTTTGGGGTACCCAAGTATATTATAGGTACGCGCTAATGCGCTATCTATGATTACGTCATACCACGTGGCAACTCGCCCGATCTATTGTGTCATATTTCGTCATATTCCCCAGTGGAAATTTCCCTCAGGGAAAAAACCCAAAAATAGTAAGGGAGATGAATCATTCGTCATTCGTAGTCTAATTAATGGAAATTTCAGCGACTATTGCAAAATGGCATCGCACTTCGAATTTCCTATTAAGCGAGATTTGATCGGAAAAATAATCGAATCGAAAGCATGGGCTGGTAACTCGTACTTAATGAGAAAACTATGGAAAATAATTACCGCACACAAATGGGCAAATTTAATCAATGAGCAATTTTGGGCTTCTTCAATGGAGGATTCCAGCTGCTCGCAGCAATTACTGTTCCCCGAGATTTCCTGCGAAAATTTGCAGCTTTGGTCCAAAGCGAATTATGGAAAAACGATTCAAAAATTTTATGGTTCATTTTTGAAAATTTTGCGAATCTGAGTTTATCGACTTGAGAACGAGCCAATTTTGAATCCCAGATTTTGGGATACATTATTTTACAGCAAAATCGGGCAGCAGTCCGGGGGTGGAATTGGCCCGATCGAAAATTACTTAACTATCGGAGAAAAGTCACGCATAAAAGTTAAACGATTCAACGCGGAAGCAGCATCATACAGCATTCAGTTCAGAAATATCGATAAAATCAGCGCAAATTTGTTCCCTGCAATCTTGGATGCGATCGTAAAACGAGTCCTGTCTGGCCAGGATCCAAATAACCGTGTAGGCCTCGAGATCGTTCATTCGAGCCTCGACTCGCACGTCCTGATGGCCTTCGCCTCAGTAGAATCAATGAATGCTGACCGCATTTTGAACCGCATCGAGCTGATCCAACAGTCTAAAAAAGAGTTTAGCCTTGACCAGCTAATGACCATAAAAGTGGTCAACTTTGATCCGCCAAAAGGGGAAATGCACCAAAATGATGACACTGAGTTATGGACTGTGATTTCAAATTTTTGAAAGCTGACTGGGGATCATGTATATCCGTAAAATCAGTTGAATCTAGGTTCCAAAATTCTGTATAAGAAAATTTGCAAATTTGCATTTAGGCATTTTGGCATCGTACGACAGCAATCTTCAGCAGTTAATCCACACAACAAATGTTAGTAGTAATACACTAGAAATAGAAAAATTATAAATTCAGAATCGTCATGTGATATAAATCAATGGAAAAAATTTGTTGCTATCACTTATGCTCAGAAGAGATACCATGAAAGAAAACCTAGAGATTGTACTCTAAAATCTGAAAATATAGTGAATTCAAAATTTTGAATCAAATTAAAATTAAGTTTTGCCTTCAAGCTGTAAGTTTAGTCACATCAGATTTCTTTATAGATCACTAGCTGAGCTGCCCGGCGTTGCCCGGGCTGAACTTAGGCCTGATAGCTATTTGGAATTGAGATGTCTCTTGTATTTTTTAATTTTCGGGACTTCTGATGTTTTTGAGATATTTCTAAAAAAATTGTTGGTAAAAACAATATTTGATTTTTGGATTTTTTTAAAATGTTTTTTGTCAACCATTTTTTCAATCAAATCCATATTTTTGACGTTACAGAATGGTTTTGAAAATTCTTCAGCTAAAATCACATTTTTGATGTTTTGGGATGCTCTGGAAATTTTTTTGATCAAACCCATATTTTTGATGTTTTAAAAATTTTTTGTTTGTTGTAGTATATCACGTGAAATCTTATATCACTCATATGTTATAGCAGAGGATATCTCCTATCTTATATCTATGCATGTTATGGCACTGACAGGGTATCTTATATCACATCATTGTACCTTATAGCATTGCACAGCTTGTAGCATTATGTAGGCTATATTACGTCCATATTATGTTATAATGCACGCAGCGGCAAAAGTACCGTAATCCGAAAATAGTGTAAACTGAATTTATTCCGATTTTCGAAATTTGGCAAAAAATCGGCCATGTCCCGAAATCAACCATGCTTAAGCATAGGGACGTCTCCCGCTTCACCCCGGTACATTTTTTTGACCAAATCCATATTTTGGACGTTACAGAACGGTTTTTAAAACTCTTTAGCCAAAATCATATTTTTGATGTTTCAGGATGTTCTGGAAATTTTTTTGGTCAAACCTATATTTTTGATGTTTGGGATGTTTCGGAAAATTTTTTTGGTCAAACCATATTTTTGATGTTTAAAAATTTTTAGTTTATTGTAGCAAACACGTTATAACATATACAACGCTATAATATAGGTAGCATTATAAGATAGGACACATTATAACATATGCAACGCTATAACATAGGTAGCTTTATAAGATAGGACACATTATAACATATACAACGCTATAACATAGGTAGTGTTATAATAGGACACGTTATAACATATACAACGCTATAACATAGGTTGTGTTATAAGGTAGGACACAGTATAATTTATACAACTCTATAAGATAAATAATGTTATAGGATAGGCCACAGGTTAAGATATACAATGCCATTGTGTATCTTAGAACATTAGCTATCTCATAGCATTGTGTATCTAATACTGTGTCCTATCTTATTGTATTAGGTATGTTATACTGTGTCATACCCTATAGCATTACCAATGTTATAGCATTGTGTATCTCATACCATGCATATCTTATAAAATTGCCTATGTTATAGCATTATTTGGTTAAACCCGTATTTTGATGTTTCACAGTGCCGACCAATGCTATAACATATAACAATGTACATAGTGTCGCCAGGCATGCTCCCCTTGGCCGGGGTATCCCTATACAAACAGTATAAACTAAGTTTTGAAAAAATTGCAAAAAATCGGCTATCTCCCGAAATCGTGGAGGCTTATAGCACAGGGGCCAAACCCCACTCTCTCCCTGCCCAGGGCCAATGGGTGCGTTTGTCAAAATTTCAAAATTGCTACTACACCCCCCATGGATAGGCCGACCTCGGGCCAAAATTTCAACCCCCCCCATCTGCTATGGGGCTGGAGCCAACCCCGGACAAACATACAAACAAACTTTCACAAATATAAATATACTAGTTGAGCTGCCCGGCGTTGCCCGGGCTGAACTTAGGCCTGATAGCTATACGGAATTGATATGTCTCTTGTATTTTTTATTTTTCAAGACTTTGATGTTTTTGGGATATTTCTAAAAAAATTGTTGGTATAAACCATATTTTTTGGATTTTTTAAAATGTCTTTTGTCAACCATTTTTTTTGATCAAATCCATATTTTTGACGTTACAGAATGGTTTTGAAAATTGTTTAGCCATAATCATATTTTTGATGTTCTGGGATGTTCTGGAAATTTTTCTAATAAAACCCATATTTTTGATGTTTTGGGATGTTTTGGAAAATTTTTTTCGTCAAACCATATTTTTGATGTTTTAAGATGTTTTGGAAAATTTTTCTAATCAAACCCATATTTTTGATGTTTTGGGATGTTTTGGAAAATTTTTTTCGTCAAACCATATTTTTGATGTTTTAGGATGTTTTGGAAAATTTTTTTGGTCAAACCATATTTTTGATGTTTTAAAACTTTTTTGTTTGTTGTAGCAAAGGGTGTCATATATCACGTGATATCTCATATCACTGTAACTTAAGGGCGTTTTGTCACTTTGGAGTTGTCTTAGCGGGCGCAAACGAGTTTGCTGATTAAGTACTTGAAGTATGTATGGATAACTAAACCGACAGCACGCCGTCAGGGAAGATACCCAACACACAACAACTACCAAAGCAACGAACCCCAGTAAGTACCTTCGGGGCTTACCTAAGTACCTATGCTACAGCTAGCGCTGGTCGGGAAGCTGCGCTTAAAACCTGCACTCTTCCAAAATGACCCTAAATACCTACTACCTAAAATCTCCATGGACGTAACTGGCCCGGTACTTATGGAGATTATGGGACGGAGATGCCGACCGCAGATCCTAACCAGGAGTAATTAGATAACCCCGGTATTTGCCCTAGGTCCTTGGACCTTTTTGAAACAAAAGAATAATTTTTCGCGAAAAGAATTGAAAAGGTTTCGCGCCAGATTACCTATGGCAAAACTACTTATTAAATCCGGTTCCACTAGCACTCTGTACTTAAATCACAACAACAAAGAGCTCTATTCCAGGTTGTCATCCACTATAAAAATTATGTAATAATTTTTATAGATTTTTGGTTCGAAAGAGGAATTATGAATTTTGCACGAAATGATAAATAAAAGGTTTTACCCAAGAGAATCCGGCAAGAAATAAAGTCGAGGCCGGCCTGTACCCAAATCCTTGACTGCCTGCGGTATAATGCACCTCTAGACAGCTTTTTCTAGCTTTTACCAAGTTAAACCAAATGTACAGTCTTAGGCGCCGATAAAGTCGGAAACGACACGCCAGTAATTAAAAAGGCAACTCTGCCACCAACTAAATTAATAATCGTAGGGGGAATGGCCTACAGTAATATATGAAGAAAAAGATTATATAATGTTTTTATAACAAAAATTGTATGCTTCTTGCACATAGATTTTTTGGGTCTCTGCACAGGATCAACGTGAATAGCGGTCATGTCGCCTGTTTTAATTGTAAAAATTGATAGGGGACTTGTAGGGGTTCCACAGTAAAAATCGCGTCTTCGTGTCCCTCGCAACACGTGGCGATAAGAGTCCAACCAAATGACACTGCGTGGTCGGAATGCCTCCGCATGTCGTACTATCGGAAACTATCCAATTGCAACGTGATCTGAAAATATGGCTGGATCGCCAAAATGGAACCAAAAGACCGGATGGTCGGAATAGGCGCACTAAGGTGCGCAATGGCCGTACAAGTAATGGCACGTGTAGATACACTATCTACACTCCTCCCTCACTGGGAAAAAAT
Organism: Mermis nigrescens; assembly: GCA_036768485.1. Classification (NCBI taxonomy): domain Eukaryota; kingdom Metazoa; phylum Nematoda; class Enoplea; order Mermithida; family Mermithidae; genus Mermis; species Mermis nigrescens. Next base: position 981,768 of record JAVLUZ010000172.1, read on the forward strand.
TCGGAACACGGACCAAATTTTTTTCAAAGTGGACAGAAAATTATAGAAATATGAGAAAAATTGTTGGGGATCTAACAAATGGAAAATTTGAGTAATTTTATTGGAATTTTTAGGTTGGGCCCCCTGTGGAAGGGGGAAAATTTTGAATTGTAAAGTATGGCGGCTGAATCCATGACTGAGCCTCTATCGAGTAGTGCAGAGACCTGAAAAATAAACTTGAATAAAAGAAGAATTTAAGTAGATTTTAGATAAATTTAAGGTAAAATAAGGCCACACTTGCTTTGAGCAAGGTCAAGAATCAACAAGATTAAAATGACGAGATTACGCAAATTTTAAAGACAAAAATTAAAGACGAGATTTAAAGGCACAAGGAATGACGAAACGCGAACTAGTAGTTTTTATGACAAGAAAATTTACAACAAAACGCGAATGAAACGACGTTGATCTGAAAATGGTATGCTGCTGGCCATCGGCACAAACGCAGAGTCCAAATATAGAGTGAGACCCAAAACTGGCTACTGGCGGCGTTTGTGATCTGGTTTCGTTGTCAGGAAAAAATTGGACGACCAAATTGAGCGACGCGACAAGTCGCTAGAGTCCATATGGCGGCATTGCGAAGGGCGATCCTCATCCGATAGATTGATGCGCTGGTTGCATCTGTTCGCGCAGGCTGCGATGTTTGTTGTAAGAAATGGCATCAGGCGATGGTGCTCTGAACCCGTAATAAAGTCACGGCTGACTAGATGGAGTAGCGGGATGGCAAAAATCCTCGAAATTTTGATAGTGGCGTGGTGGAGATGGAAAGCGCCCAAAACTACCAGTTTTGCGCAAAGGTGAGTGCGATTATTGCAGTTGTTGACCCCAAAATTTGTTTGACTGCAAAGTTGACCGACGCTGCTGCTGCTGGTCGTAACTGATGACTGAGCGTTGCTGCGACGCTTCGCGATGCCGATGTTGATAACAGTCGACGTTGTCGGTCGACCGCTGCAACCAACGCATTGGTAATGAGCCACGCCCAATACTTTTGCGCTGATGCTGCGGCGACCTTTGGCGCTGCACTGATTGCGGTGGCGGGGTTGAACGCGGCCGATGCTGCTGCGAAGGACAAGCGGAGCTGCCAGTGGGCCGCGACGACCTACATATTGGTGATGGGAAGCGACCAAAACCTTTGCTAGATTGCTGCGGCGACCGCTGCTCCAATTGCTCATGTGGCGTCAACGTTGCCGGCAATTGAGGTGGATTCTGCCTGAAACGAGACAAAGAAGAGGGTCCGGGTTCAGTATCTGATGGCTTCAATAATAATGCCAGTTGGCGATAGATCATCGCTTGCCTCTTGCGTCGCTCCTTCCGTTTTTGGTTGGCCCGATAAGCTCGTTGAGTATGTTCATATTTGTTCTGGACGTATCGGCTGGCCCTTAAAAAAGGAATAGCTTCATGATAGGATCTTAAACGTTTTTATACGAGATTAGTGCAAAAGACGAAGGTAGGCGCGCAGGCTAAATAAATTATGCATTTAGAACATGCCCCCTAGCAAATAACCCGTTAGATCAACTTTTTTCAACTTTTCACGGAGGGAAGCAACGCTAGGAGATCTTACAACAGCTTCAGGGAGAGAATTCCATACGTGGATCCACATATTGGATAAATCATACCCACGAACATTAAGCCGGAAAGGAGTGCATTCACATTTCATTGAATTTTGAGCACGCATGCTGTTTTCACAAAAAGTAAAAAAGTCGGCTTGCTGCAAAACGCATCTACCAATCAATATCTGATACATCATACACAGATCACTACGCAATCTGCGAATCTCCAGGCTATCCAATTCTAAGGAACTGAGTCTTTCAGCATAAGAAAGTCCCCGAAATCCAATAATTTTACGTGTAAATTTCCTTTGAACATTTTCGATCATTGAAACATGGGTCAAAGATTTCCCATGCCGGGAATCGAACCCGGGCCGCATGGGTGAGAGCCACGAATCCTATCCACTAGACCACATGGTCCATGTACGCGTTCTGATCCTCACATCTTATTTCAGAGGTCACGGCTAAAGATCCTGGCTTACGCGCAACAGTAACGCGGCAATGGCGGCATCGGTTGAGTTTTGCGTTTGGCTTTCTCAATTATCATTCGGGCCTGGCGCAAATCGATCTGAGCCTGTAAAGAAAGATCAGTAATGTTTTGTCTCTTCTTTGCTTGGGGGCCACTTGGGCCCTGCGAATCAGCAGCTTATTTCTGCGATTGGCGTTTCTGCTGGTTTCAGCGAATATTGTCCAATTCATCAGGCAGTTTTGTCTGTAGATAATGCGATGAGTGTTGTCGCAATTTGTGACGACCAAATTGGGCAGGCACCGTTAAATCTGGATCCGTGGCTTTGTGAATTAGTTGAATGTTGTGATGCAGCACAACCGGATCCTCAATTTCTTCCACTAATTCAGGAAATTCCGGGAACGCTTCCCTTGGAAATTGTGTATAAGTCGGGCCAAAGAACGCGGCACAAAGCATCCGTCAAATTTGTTCACACATTCGCCAGGCAATTCCAGGGTCGCCATACAACGTCACAAAGATGAAGAGACATTGATCCATATAGCGCAACAGTGATGTAGATTGCAACACGTGCGCAGTAGCAAACACCGGTTTGCGGCTGAAAGTGGTTTTGTATTCTCTCTCAAATTCACAAAACGCTTCAAAAATATCAACCATTTGCCGCATTGTCAAACACAATGGAGCTGTATGATCAGGCTGAGGCTGGATACAGTGCGGAAAAATTCAGGCTGAAGTGTGACGCCAATTCGAACGTTCATTTGCAGCGGCGTCGGCTGGAATGGATGATTTGTGAAGTATTGGATGTTTACTTTGTACACCATGTAGCCGGTTGTGATGAACATGTGGTTTTGTGTGAACAACGGATCTGGATAGAACTGGCGGTGGAAAACAGAAGGCTGCGTAATAAAACGCAGCACAACCTGATTCCTAATGCCCTCTTTCGATCCACTTCCGTGGATAACCGTAGCAAAATCGTTGGCCTGTCCGGCGGATTAGCAATTTGACAATATTGCAAATAGCATGCATACATTGTGTTGTAGCACAGTTGGATATTGTTACACAGGCCTTTGTACAGCTCCACGCCTGCTTCTTGTCCAAGCCAATCGCAAAAATTGAGAAAATTATGGATAGACAAGCAAGGTTGATTTGTTTCTTGCAACTCTTGCATGGTTCCTGAAAATACTTTGCATAGGTGGTTGTTTGCCGTTGTTCTTTGATATCCTGGACTTGCATCGGCTGCTCAGCCGGAACTTGAACAAGTGGTTCCGTCAGTTTTGGCTGCAAAATTCGAGGAATACGCTTCAATGGCAATGGCTTGGCGGCAAAAGGCAACGTCATCAAAGCCATGATATTTTGGATATCCGTAGGCGCCGTGTAAGTAGGCTGAGGAGGCGCCACTGAAGCTGGAACAGCTTGTAGGGGCTCAAAACGCGACTTTCGTCTGAATGCCGGTTGCGAAACAAAAGGCTAATTTTCAACATCCAGGGGCCGTCCCAACATGGAGGTGGTTGCGGCCACAACTGGAACCCTATCTAAAACATTTGTTTCCATTGGTTCAGGCGGATTACGCGATGATGATGGCAGATTGGCGATGATATCGTCAAAAACTTGTTGCTGCGTCGGCGAAGGCGGACGCTGTGTAGGCGGCGGGAATGGCGGCCTGCCATACTCATCTAGCGTGTAGCCATCTAAAATAATCATCGTCGGATCCTCGCCGTCCGATTCAGCTGCCATTGATCTGTGAAATTGTTGTCGTATGGCTTTTCGCCTTTTGGACATATTAGGCGGCAATTTAGACAACTTGATGTATAACGGCTCTGGCGGCAGCGCTGCCTGAACAGATAATTTGTCACCTTCAAAAGTGAAACCCGGCGGTATACAACGAGGAGAAATTCTACTCATGTTCGGCGAATACGTGTCAATGAGGATGTAAACATCGAGCAAAAAAATCGGGTCTAAAACCAGATACCGAAACATAGGACCCGTCAAAGGCATGTTCCATGCCTGGCCAATCCACATAACTGCCAAAGAATCCGACTGCATATCGAAAAAGAAGGCTGCCAACGTTTTAAGGCAGTGATTTCCGGCATCAATGCGATTTTCAACCATGAAGAAGCGACTCATCATCAGCGTATCTAAAATGTTAGCCCTGAGAACAGAACGCGAGGGAGGAAACCCACCACAATTTTGTAAATAAGCCACTACATCTGCGCAATGTGGGCCATAGATGTGGAAATATGCGATTTTATTGTTGCTGGGTTCATGGCAAGCTAGAAAGACATCCCGTAAAGGTGTCTCAAGCAATTCCGCCAACCCAAATGGGGGCTGTGGAAACCTAGCCATATCCCAGACAAAGACTTGGCCCTGAACATCGGCGATCTGGATATCGAACACAGGGAACATTGGCCTGCATGTAGTTGGGATCCAGCTGCTGCCAATATCGCTCCCAAATGCGGTAGGGCATGAATGAATGGTTGTTAACATGCTCGGAATTGAAGCCAAAGAAATACTGGCTGTTTAGATGGTTTGACGACCTGAAAAGTGTACGTATCGCGTTATAAGATTGTTTGTGTGTTTCAATCATTACGGTACGTCAAATGTCATTGGCAGGCACGTAGGGCACTGACAATGGGATACGGTCCATGGTTGCCAGCCACCACTTGCGTTGGGCATAAATGCGATCGTAAAGGTTTGGTGTCTCGTGGTGTGATGGCTCGCAAAGATTGGGCGTTACGTGTTCATCATTTTCGAAATATAGCATCTGTAAAGGAACCACATCAGCGCGGTGCTGCTTTGCAGCAGCCACAGCTTTGAGCGCTACGAGGAAATGGACAGCGTTGTTGTCGCTCCTGAGGCTAAACGTCGGACGATCTTAGTCCATGATGTCTTCTTCTGTTGGGGCACGCTGCTCAGCCATGGCTCTTCAAAAGGTGTAACATTAGTTAACGGTACGGCATGTGCCGATTTAGCACCAATTAACAAACAAACAGGCGCACACTCCCTCATATTCCTTCCCGTCCCGCTAATTCCTCAAAACTTATAACTACCGCTGGACACAGTGGTCGGCGCAGTAACTTAACTAAAACAAAATCACCGGGTACATATGCGTACTTTTCGGCAATGAGATCGGAATAGGGCAACTTTGGGGCAGGTAAGAGGCGATTACGATGCACTACATGTTTGATTAAAGGATTATGCAAATAGATAATTCGGGCCGTTTCAGGTGTTGGCAATGATTTTATGTAATACGGACCTAATTGTTTAGGTGAAAGTTTTCCAATTTTGGGCTGAATCAGCGCTTTATTGTTGAGGTATACAATGTCGTCGACTGCAAATTTACTTTTGCGCGCTGATTTGTCATACTGCTTTTTCTGATGGTTACGCGCTTTAGCAAGATTTTTGCTAGCGATTTCGTGCAAGTTAAGAAGCGTGAGTTTTAAATTGGCAAGATATTTTCCAGCGACATTAGGCACATTAGGATTCGACGCGAGATCGCTTAATAGCTGCATATCGAGTGGAAAAGAAGGTTCACGACCGTACAGCATCTCGAATGGCGAAATATTCGTAGATGACTGCGGCGTTGCACGATATGCAAATAAAGCAAAGGGCAAAAATTGTTCCCAGTTGTATTGATTTCTCGCGCTTAATTTGGAAAGTCCATAAATGAGCGTTCGATTATATTGTTCCACTAACCTATCGCACTGCGGATGATACAGTGTTGTGAAAACTTTTTGGACATTTAGTAATTTGCCAACTTCCGAAATTAGGGCTGATGTGAAATTTGAACCTTGATCAGTCAGAAATCATTTTGGAACGCCATGTCTAGGAATTACTTCGCGCAATAGTAGATTTGCAATGGTAACTGCTTTTATATCAGACACTGCAAACGCTTCAACATACTTAGTAAAATAGTCCATGAAGACAACGATTTGATCGTTTCCGGACGTCAAATGCGGCATATGCAGACAATCACATGCAATTAGCTCAAAAGGAGCTGAAACTTCGATGGGCTGCAGAGGTATGGCGGTGGGATTATTCGCTACCTTATGCTGCAAACACACCTCACAGTTCTTACACCATTCAAGCACATCATTCTCCATTCTAGGCCACCAGTAACGGAGCTGAATGGCAGGTAAAATTTTTCGCGCGGAGAAATGGGCTCCAAAAATGGGATTGTGAAATTCGGTTAGGATGAAGCTACGCAGAGATTTTGGAATGACAAGTTGATGAATAGTGTTAGCTGTGCACTTAGGCTGAAATCTGTGATATAGGATTTTATTTAGCAAGAAAAATTTGTCGCGATGTTTACGTGTCATCAGGTCATTGAGCGATTCACGAATTTTGCTTAATTCTTTGTCTTGACGTTGTTCGGCAAGGAGTTTTGCGGGCGACAAGATTTCTGCTCTTTCAGCTTCGGATAAAATGATCCGTTCATAAAAAACTGGCGGATGATCTTTTTGCGCAGTTTGGCGTTTTGACGCGATGGTTGGTTGTCTTATATCAGGCGGTTCGTTATCGTCGTCAGACTCAGACGCTTTGGATTTGAGGTTAGCAATGTTAGCAACGGGTTTATGTTTGAGTTTATAACATTGTTCATTGTGATCGTACTTTGGATGACGCAATAATAAATCTGCGGCACAGTTATACGCGCCTGCTACATATACAACCTCATACTCGTATTCTTGTAATTTTAGACCCCATCGTCTTAGACGACTGGAAGGATCTTTTACATTTACAAGCCAAGTAAGCGCCTGATGATCTGTTTCCACGATGAATTTTTTGCCATAAAGATAATGCCTATAATGCTTAATTGCCCAGACAACTGCTAAAGCCTCCTTCTCAGAAGTAGCATATTTGTATTCGGCCAAGTTTAAAACGCGGCTAGCATAACCAAGGATGAAACGATTTTTAGATGGAAGATGTTTCTGTGTAAGAATTGCACCTAGCGCATAATTGCTTGCGTCGGTTGTCAGAATAAATTGATGGTCATTATCGAACTTGGGCAACTGCAAAATTGGCAGAGACGTGAAAGCATCTTTTAATGTTTGAAAAGCTTTTTGATGTTCTTCAGTCCAAAGAAATTCCATGTCTTTCCTTAATAACCGAAAAAGAGGTTTCGCGATTTTCGCAAGATCTTTCACAAATTTTTTGAACCATTGTACGAGACCAATAAATTTCTGCAAAGCTTTCACCGTTTTTGGAACTGGAAAGTTAATCAAATCTGCAATTTTGGATAATACAGGAGCAATACCTAGCGAACTTATGCGATGGCCCAAAAAATTGGACTTCTGCATGAGCAAGATGACATTTTTCTGGTTTAACCCTTAAATTTGCATTTTGTAGTGCGCAAAAGACATTTTCTAGATCTTTAAGATGCTCTGAAAACGTGCGCGAAAACACAATTACATCGTCGATATATACGAGGCAGGTATTCCAGTTTAAACCAGTAAGAACGAGCTCCATAAGGCGCTGAAAATCGGCAGGGGCGTTTTTTAAACCAAAAGGTAACACTTCGAATTCGTAATGACCTACAGGACAGATAAAAGCTGTTTTTTCACGCGATTTTTCATCAAGGGGAATCTGCCAATATCCAGATTTTAAGTCTAGCGTACTAAAGTAAGCTGCAGACCCTAGGGCATCAAAATAATCATCAATTTGAGGTAGGGGAAATAAATTTGAGTTTTTGTCACATCATTCAGTCGGCGATAATCCACAACTGGGCGGAGGGAACCATCTTTTTTCCCAATTAAAAACAAAGGACTGGCCCAGGGGCTTGTTGTTGGCCTGATGACTTTTTCCGCGATCATTTCATTGATTATTCTTTGCATGACTTGTCTGCGCAGCGTGTTCGACGCGATAGGTTTTGCCTACAACAGAAGGATTATCCCCTGTGTCGATATGATGCTTAACAAGCGGAGTGCGACCAAGTGGTTCGCCTTTTAATGCGAATATCGAATTATATTTTTGACAAAGATCACGAATTTGCTGCTGTTCCTTAGAATTAACGATGCAGCCCTGTAAAGCCTTATTTATCGAAGAAAAAAGTTCGGGTGAGCGATCGTCTGAAACAGAAACATGAGATATGGCATCAACATCAGACGTTAGCGATCCAATTAGTTCTCCAGTGTCGACTTGAACAGGCGATTTCGAGATGTTACATAATCGCAAAGGAAAAACTGAGACTGAAGTGTTGACAATTGCAGGGGCGACAAAAAGTGAACTTTTGCGCATGAAATCTGGATCGGGCTCAAAAAGTGCGATATCATCATCGTAGGAACCATAACTTATATATGCAGGCGTTATTAATTTGTGACGCGGCAAAATTGTGATTGGCTCTGAAATTGAAACATGCACGCAGATAGGACATGCGATTTTAGCATTTGGATTGGTGCGATTAGTGTTAGATTAATTAGTGATTAGTGTTGATTAGTGCTAGCTGATTTAAAAAAACAAAACAAACAACAAACAAACAATCAATTCAATTCAACGATCATCATTGTGACTTGCGAGCCTGTATCAATTAGTCCGGGATTTCGACACCATGAATTTCAGCCAAAATGGTGGGTAAATTTGTACCTGCATGACTAACTATCGGAATTTCAGAGTCCTGATTTAAGGTGGGGGATGACGCCATTTTTTCATAAACTGCTAATCTTCGCTGCAATCTATCATATTCTTTCAAAAATGCTTGAGATGCAAAATTTTCTTCCCGCTTATTTGCTTCAGATTGATGAGAAGTAACTGTGTTTGCGTCTTTTTTAGGCGAGTAGGGCGGTTGCGGCGGGGATAATCTCTGGCGGGCTGGTAATCCGCTACATATGTGACATTAGGGGGATAATTTTGCGGCGCAGAACGATAATTGGAATTATAATACGTATTACGCTGTTCTGGCGTATGAGTCACATAAGGATTATTTTGGCGATAGTCATAAGATTGCATGCGATTATCGTAAGGCTGATTCTGATAGTTTTGGCGATAATTTGGCGCATAGTTGTTATAGCTTTGCCTAAAAATTGGACGCAAGCATCTAAAATCAAAACGTGCGTCAGAACTTTGCGACATAGGTTGACGATTTTGGCTTTGATCGCAATATCTAGGCTTAGATTGTGGCCGATTATTACAATTTGAGCACGACGATGAGCGATTACAATTATTCCAAGAACGCGACTGACTACCTTGACGCGCAGTGGGCTCAAATTTTGCTTGCTGTGCATTTTTGTCAATTTTGTGCTGCTTTATCTTTTAAAACATTCTTCTTCAATGTGACCCGTGCGCTTACAAAAATTGCAAAATTTACGCGCTGTAGATTGCTCATTTTTGGGGCGTTTTGATCGATTAAACATCTTATTGCGCAAACGATCAGAGTCGACATTATTAGAAAAGCGTACAGATTCTTTAGGAATTGCACCACTAGTAGGATTGGCGATGGTCGAGACATAAGGCGTTGGCGCTTTTTTTGCTACGAGTTGGCGAGCCGCATACTCTGCGCATTTAGCATTGTGCAAAAATTCATGTAGCTCAGCTTCAGGCGCGCGTTGATAAGCTGCAGTTGAAATTTCAGGTAGCATACCGCGCTTTAATTGATGTCGAAGCATTTTGTTGAACTGCTCAGAGTCGGTTTCGATATGAGGTCTAGCGCGCCTTAATTGTTTGTGAAGCGCGAGATAGTAAGCTTGGACAGACTCATTGGGCTGTTGCTTACGCTCAAGAAAGTGGTCATATAACGTATCGTGAGCATAGGTGGGCAGCACCAAAATTCTGGGGGGGGGTGAAAAAATTTCTGGGGGTCGCAAGATTTTTTAAAGGTCAAAAATGGCCTTAAAAATGGTGGTATGGCGAAAAAAACACCATTTTTCGACGTTTCTCATCAAGCTCTATCCAATGGCATCAAAAAATTGCTAAAAAAGCAAAAAAATTTTTTCTGGGGGGGGGTATTTTGATTTCTGGGGGGGGGTATTTCAACTTCTGGGGGGTGCATACCCCCAAACCCCCCCACGCCCATGTGTGATCGTGAGTAGTATAGTCTGTCTCCCTAGGGTGCAACGTTATAACATAGCCTGTGTTATAGCATAGGCGGAGGGGCTCAGAATCTGCTCCCTGGCTTTTCTCAGGGAGCAATGCTTTAGCATAGGCTGTGCTATAGCATAGGGAGAGTTGGGCGTGCCCAAACCTGCCCGCCTAGGGCCAGGGGAGGGGATGCAATAACCCAGGGGGTAATTACCCAGGGGTTATTTTTGAAGAGGCGTAAATCGAGAACCAGCATTCGGATCAGGCTGAAATTTTCTGATAATGTTAAGTATATGTTAGATATGGTATGTACAAAATTTTAGTGCGCAGCCTACAGTATACCGTTTATAGTTTAAACTGCTTTTTTCAGGAAGAAGAGCGGGATGTAGAAGAAAGGTAAGACCTGTTGCAACGGTCGGGCGCCTTGTCGGGGCGCAATGGGCTTAAGCCACTTGGTGGCGAACTAAGACCCGACCATTTTTTACTTTACACACATAGGTAGGTACTGGCTCGGATCACGGTTCCATATAGTAGAAGAACCGCCGGGACATACATTATAAATATTAGCGTGCTATTAGAATTAATTCTTAAGCACTATATAGCAAAGTATATGCTCATCAATTGATCGTTCGTGAAAATATGCATAATATTGTTTTGCTTGCTCGCTGAAATGTTGCCACAGATTAGCTAGAGTGGGCAAATCACGAACAGTGAAACATTGTTTGACAAGTTTGGAAAAATTGCCAAAAGCCTCAGCATCATTTTCTACTAAACTTTGTTTGTACTCAGCAGTTAGCTTAGACCAGAAGTACCTGCCTAAGGCAAAGGTGGGTACGCTGTTCAGGCGGAGTAGGTGTAATAATAAATGATTATAGATTTTTTGTCCTTGATCCATGTTTACTTTACAAAATTTCAAGATAAAAATTCATATTTATAGCCAGTATCAGAAACGCAATAAATTTAAAGTAAATTAAAACAACATCTTATTCAATATTTCCTTTTCAACGTGTTTCGCCACGTAATTTTTGTAATTTTCTTTGCTGAGATAAACTCGGCTTTCCCGAATGACTATTTGCATAATTTATCAGGTTAGGAACACGTCTGAACATGTTCCACAGGGGAGAAGGTTGCCTATATAAGGAGGGGCACCCCCCAAAATTTCATTCTGCCCAAAATGAAGATCTGCAATTTGATTGCGTCTCTGGACTGCAAATGTCCTCTGGATTTGAATATGATCATTTTGGAATGTGAAGAAATGGTTAAGACTAAACCCGACAGATTTCCAGGCCTAAGTCTCAAATTTCATGACCCTAAAGCTACGGTTCTGCTGTTCCGATCCGGCAAGGTAGTATGCACCGGCACAAAAAATGTAAAATTTCTTTTTTAATAAATCGAAATAAGTAAAGCAATGTCAAAATAACTAAAAGTGATATACAGCTTAGAATTTCATTCGAAATTTTGGTAAGCTCCTGTTGAAGTCTGCACTTGATATCGGTTTCCAGACACCTCCCCTCGATTTTAGTGGTACCATTGAAATGCTCGTCAATTTTCAAACAGTTTTTGCAAAATGGGCTAAATTTCATTAAATCGAGATTTGGGTATTTTTTGGTAAAGTTTTTCCAGCTGGGAACCTGAATATCACAACTGTTTTTAAATAGGACTGATCTGACGTTTCTGGGTAAATCAGCCAATTCATGCAAGTTTTCGCACACAATCTTGGTGCGGTTTCCATATTCCAGGCATTTCTGGGCAGCTGAAAAAGCAATGAATAATAAAAGTAAAGCCATGTTTCTAGAAATAAATGTCTAATTACAATGTTAGCCCTGCATATTTATAGCTGTTGACGTAGGATGTTTACCTATGAGGTGTACGCAGACATATACAAAGAGAAAAGGGAAATAGTGTGTACTCTGACAGCCAGGCTGATATGTTTACCGTAAAAAATTCAAACTTATTACAGTAGCTATTTCTTATTTGAACGAGCGATTCTTCTACCAAATTCGATTACAGACGAATCAACAGGTTGATCATCATTGCGCTTGAATTTTGTCCGCCAATACACAACGACTCCTCTATGCCTGTCAAACAATTTATGTTTTTAAATTAAACAATCTTGATCAATATGCAAAGCAATACGTCTGTATCAATTGCAGCAGACTATTCAAAAAATCAGAAAAATTACATGATCACGCAAAAAATCACTGCAATAAAGGGGAGACAAAGCATAAATTTCCAGGCGGAGTCTTTCAATTAATGAAAACTATCTTTGAAGAACTGGCCGACCTTGACATTCCCATAGGAAATCAATTTTGTTCTTACTTAGCCGTATACGATTTTGAGGCACTTCTATTAAGAAAAGAAAAAATAAGTTCAACTAAATTACAATTTATCACTCAGCATCAACCGATTTCATGCGCAGTACATACAAACGTCCCAGGATTTGCACCAACATGTTTTATTAATGAGGATCCTGATCAGCTAATCATACAATTACTGCACCATCTTGAAAAAATTCGAACAGCGCAAAGCGCCCAACTTTTACCTTATTTTCATGATATTTTCAAAGCTCTAGATCAAAAAATTCATAATCAGGAAATATATGTTAAAGAACAGGACAATAAGGATGTAAGACGCGAAATAGGATTCTTAAATCAGCTTAAAAAAGTTAAGACCAAGCTACATAGGTATTGTACTCAGTTAACTTGCCTTGGGTTCAACTCGTGCAAATATGACCTAAATTTAATTAAGCGTAACTTGTTTCCAGCACTCATACAACAAGTTCGCAAGGATCCGCAAAATAATAAATGGCCAAAAGCTATTTTGAGAAATGGCACTACACTTTGCCTATCAACAAACCTTTTCAAATTTCTAGACATCAGCACCTATGTAGCTCCAGGTTTCAGCTTAGATGCATTCATGAAAGCATATAAGGCGAGCTTAGTAAAAGCTAAATTTCCATATGAATATTTAGACTCCTTTGATAAATTATCTGAACAAAAGCTGCCTCCCCCTGGAGGTTTTTATAGCACTCTGAAAGAAGAATGTATAAGCGATGAAGATTATGAACAATGCATAAATTATTGGAAAAAATATAACATGAAGACTCTAAAAGACTATTTCATATTTTACAACATTCGAGATGTTGTACCATTCTTAGAAGCATGTTTGACCATGGCCCGGCTTTATTGGGATAGATTTAGAATAGATATTTTCAGGGAGGCAATGTCCCTACCAGGTATCACTGAGCGCTACCTATTTAGAAGCATTCCAGAAACCGAATTCGCTCTCTTTGCATCTTATTCTAAGGATTTGTACTACACACTAAAATCAAGCATGCGAGGAGGACTTTCTATGGTCATGACACGACTTGCAATAAAAGATGAGACATATATCCGCAACAATCCAAGCAAACCTGTTAAGGCAGTAATAGGGCTAGATTTTAATGCACTATATTTATGGGCACAATCCATGGATATGCCAACAGGCTACTTTGATCACTGGATTCCTGAAAAAAACGATAAATTTCATAAAATCTTCTCTGCTAAGCCAATATCAATCGAGTATCTAGAATATGAAAGTCAGAAAATGAGCCAGCCAATTCAGCATTCAGGAAATGGTAAAGAAAAAACCATAGGCCCCAGATGCTTACCTGTTGATGGGTTTTGCGCTAACACAAATACTGTATTCGAATTTTATGGCTGCTACTGGCATGGCCATGACTGCCTAGCAGGTGCACACAATAAGGAAATTGACCTAGAGGAAGCACAAAACTGGATTAAGGAGAAGGAATCATACATTAAGTCTCTAGGATACAATCTCACCACTACATGGGAATGCCAATGGCATGAAATACGTATGGAATACTTAAAAACACAAAAGCTTAGGCACTTCTACTCAAAAAATTGGATTAGCACTAAGGAAATGACACAAGCAATACTTGATGGATCCGTCTTTGGCTTCGCCAAGGTAGACATTTCAACCCCGAATCATTTAAAGGACCTATATGCCGACTTTCCACCAATTATAAAGCATGCTGAAATCAGTCGAGAGGACGTTGGCCCTCTAATGAAAGAATATGCTGAAAAAATGGGTTTATTAAAAAAACCATGGCAAAATCTAATAAGCAGCTATTTTGGAAAAAATATCATGTTATCTACAGAAATGATAAGATTTCTTGTTAATCATGGCCTTACATTAGATAAAGTTCATGAGGTAATACAGTATGAGAGAACAAGGCCATTTGAAAAATTTCGAGATATAGTAACAAAGCATAGGCAAGAGGGGGATGAAGACCCAGAACTTGCTATGCTGGCTGATACATTCAAACTTCTTGGAAATACAGGTTACGGAAAGACACTCACTAACAAAGAACAACACATAGATGTCTCATATGCTGACTATGAAAAAGCAGCTGAATGCAGCTTAAGTCCTTTTATTAAAAAAATTAAGCATATTACTAACAACTGTTATGAAATACATATGCGTAAAAAGCAAATAACCTTAGATTTACCGATTGTAGTAGGCCTTTTGGTATATAACTGGGCAAAAATTCGCATGCTAGAATTTTTCTACGATGTATTATTGAAATTCTTTGACAAGTCAGATTATCAATGTATGCAGACTGACACAGATAGCATTTATTTAGCTTTGTCTGCAGAAAATTTGTTGGATATAGTAAAGCCGGAAAAAAGGCAAGAGTTTGAGCAAGTTTATTCACACTGGTTTGTAACATCAAAAGCAACTAAAAGAACACCCGGTTTACTAAAAGAGGAATTCAGAGGAACAGCTATGTGCTGTTTAGCTGCTAAAACATACATTGCTGTAGATGAGACAACAAATAAAATCAAGTCTAGCAGTAAAGGCTTAATGAAGAAGGTAAATAAGCTGAGCTTCGAGCAGTATAGCAACGTCTTGCAAAATCAAGAACCGCAAGGCGGAAAAAATATTGGTTTCCATACTTGTATGTTAAAAGAAAAGTTTTATCTGATGGAATAACAACAGTCCCATTAGATATATAAAAATTTCAACTTAACGAAATTTCTGAACACTGTGAATTTTCTATGCCTTAACATGTATAACTTATTTCAAACATTGCAAACTATTCTGTAAGTTTCACTCCAAATGCACATGAATTTGTGCCCATTTATCTCATAACACAGGAGCATTGACACAATACTGAGTTAATTTTAGCGTAAAAAATAAAGATTTTTCTCACCACATTATATAAGAAAGGAGCAGTCTGTTGAAACAGGATGTTTTCCATGTACATATTGTGCCTTGTGAGGAGCAAGTGCCGGCGATGTGTATGTGGTTCTGTGGTACATTCTCAGCTGTACCCCGCGATCCGGGTTATTGGCAGTTGGGGTGTATACCTGTATGAATGTTGTAGTATGCGAGCGCTACCTCCCCGAAAGGAGTTTGTGGGCGAGCGTATACTTGTTTGAATGATCTTTCTTGTACATTATGTTAAGAAAAAGTTTTAATTTTTTACGATAAAATGCCTCAGTTTTGTATCAATCTTCCTGTGTTATGAGTCAAATGGGCACAAGTTCATGTGCATTTGGAGTAAAGCTTTCAGAATAGTTTGCATTGTTTGGAATAAATTTTATGTGTTTAGGTGTACAAATTTTGCAGTATTTAGAAACTTTTGTAAATTTGGTCAAAAAATAAAATTTTCAGCTTTTCAGCTGGAAGTGACTCACCATTGTGCCAACCTCCCCGTGGTGTGAGTCGGACATCGACAAATGGGCACAAAAGCTTGTAAAATTTGGAAATTTTTTTGTAAAGTTTCAAAATTTTCTTGTAAAGTTTGGAATATTTTTTGTAAAGTTTGGAATTAATTTTACATGCTTAAGCATAGTACTTTTGTAAAGTTTGGAATATTTTTTGCAGAGTTTGGAAAATTTTTTGTAAAGTTTGGAAATTTTTTTGCAAAGTTTGGAAAAGTTCTTGTGAACTTTAGAATATTATGTATCTAATCTGCATTTCTCAACCATTGTTGAAACTATTTTATATGCTATATACAACTCGTGCTTGTGTTTTGCACCTGTGAGAATCATTTTTATACTTGTAAAGAGTAAAGAAGTCACATTTCTAAATTTGTAAACTAGGCCGGGAAATAATTCTACTTCGTACATGCATTTTCTTTCCACCAGCTCATAAAACTTGCAAAGATCAATGCGAAATCCCAAGTTAGCCGAGCCAACAAACAGCACAGGCTTTATTTTCAACATTATCGTATTTTCTCCTTCTTGAACAGTTTTAGCTCCAACACATACAATTTTTCCCAACTTGAATATCAGCAATGTAGCTGGGAGTAATCGAAATACAATACCTGGAAATTTCTGCTGATTGTACTGCGCTGTATTTGGCAATTTAAGGTAGATGTCATCTAGGTAAAGCACATTTGGCAGGCATGTAGTCAACACAATGTTTTGTATGGTGACCATTATTAATAAATACTATTTGACAAATCCTTTTTCTATATATTTATAAATAATGGATCCATTAAAGATACAGTGGACAGAGGTGAGCGAGCCAGGATCATTTTCTCATTTTCGGGTACTAATAAACTGCAAAAAGTTAGCAAAGCATCAAATAAACAAGTAAAAGAATTTTTGTCTAAACAGTTTACTTATCAGCAACATAAACCTGTGAGAAAGCGATTTATCAGGCGACCAATCATAGTTTCAGGTCCTAATCTCCTGTGGGATGTAGACCTTCTTGATCTCAAAGAATTTAGGAACAAAAATTATAAAAATCGATACATTTTGACAGTTATTGATATTTTTTCGCGTAAAGCCTATGGGCAGGCAATGACTAATAAAAGTGCTAAATCTGCATCACAAGCGTTTGAAAAAATATTACAGCTTAGCACCCCCAGTCAGTGCGAACTGATCATGACAATGAATTTAAAGATGAATTTAATAAATTGTTAAAATTACACAAAATCAAGCATATATTGACAAGCAGACCTGAGATTAAAGCTAATTTTGTGGAACGATTTCATCGAACATTCCGTGACAAGCTTATGCGATACATGACATACTATTCAAATGAAAATTGGACAAAGGTATATAAAAGCATAATCGAGAGTTACAATAACACCCCACATAGTAGCCTAAATAATATAACGCCAAATGATGTAAATTCTGAAAATACAGGAGAATTATTAGCATTTATGCTGAGAAAGCGGTTGAATTGTAAACCTGAAGCAGCACTACCTATTGGACAACTTGTGAGAATAACTTCCTTGAAAAGCAATTTCGCAAAAGCAAGCAAGCATACATATACAGATGAGCTGTTTCGTATTAAAGAAGTGTCAGACAGTTGTCCTAAAACATACAGATTGGAAGATTTGATGGGAGAACCAATCGTTGGTGCGTTTTATAGAAAAGAGCTCCAAGTAGCTGAACCAGAGGCTGAAATGCATAAGCGAGTCGCAAAAGCTATAAATATGGGCAAAGGCACATATAAAGTAAAATTTAAAAATTGGCCAAAAAAGTTCGATACAGAGTTAACAAAGAGAGAACTAAAGTTTTATGAGCAGCCAAAATGATTTTAGAACATCCATTTACATGCATTGTTTCTGGTCCAACAAAATCGCTCCAAGTAGCTGAACCAGAGGCTGAAATGCATAAGCGAGTCACAAAAGCTATAAATATGGGCAAAGGCACATATAAAGTAAAATTTAAAAATTGGCCAAAAAAGTTCGATACAGAGTTAACAAAGAGAGAACTAAAGTTTTATGAGCAGCCAAAATGATTTTAGAACATCCATTTACATGCATTGTTTCTGGTCCAACAAAATCAGGTAAAACAACGTTTGTGAAACAACTTATAGAAAATCGTGAAAGACTAATTGACACAAAAATCACAAAGATCTGGTGGTGCTTTACAGAAGATCAACCATTATATAAGAAGCTTAAAAATGTCACCTTCCTTAAAGGCTTGCCTAACTTTAAAAGACTTAAAGAGACAAGCCCAACGCCTTAACTACTTATACTTGACGATCTGATGCAGGAAAGTAGAGGCAATGGGCAAATCATGCAATTATTCACACGAGGTTGTCACCACTGGAATGTCAGTGTCATTCACATAGTGCAAAACCTATTTTTTGATGGACTGCATACTTCTCGCATTAATTCTGATTATTTTGTGCTTTTTAAAAATCCTGCTGATCAGTTACAGGCACAAGTTTTATCTCGTCAGCTTTATCCTGCCAATCCGAAATATTTCCTAGAAGCCTACTCCAATGCTACTGCTCAGCCACATGGCTATCTCTTGATTGATCTTATTTAGAACGCTAGAGATGAACTTAGGCTAAAAACGAATATTTTCAATAAACATCCATCTATCTATGTACCAAAGTCTATAAATACTAATGAAAATAAAAAATAAAAATTTAGGATGGCTCCAAAACGACTGAAACAGAATATAACTTGTTTACACGTGCTAAGCATTGCAAAGAAACCTCAGAGAAACGCGCTTATAAATACTGCTAGCAAGGATCAGATTCTTTGCATATGTGATTGTGCTCATAACTTTTTAAACGGTAATATTCCTTTCTTAGAAAAAGACACCAACACTCTTAAAAGGTACTAGAATCAAATTAGATATCTAGCAAACAATAGACAGGCAACAACAAAGCAAAGAAAAGACATTATATTACAGAATGGTGGTTTTCTTCCTTATTACTCACTCCCATACTTTCAATTGTTGGCAGTCTATTAGCTGATGCAATAATAGATAGAAAATGAAGCACACAGAAAAAATAATTCCAATACCTAGTGAACTGACTGAACAAAGGAAACCTGTTGATAGCTTACTTGGCACTCTAGACAAGGAGATGCAAAAACTTTTAAGTGATAAGAATGCCCAACCTGATGTAAAGCTTATGAAGTATAATCAGCTTGTTGGTAGATTTATGCGATTACAGGAAAAGAAAAAACAACCTCATAAAGCAAATATCATAGAAAGTCGAATTGCTAATGATGTGGAAATTCTTGAAGATATCCCAAAATCACAGTATCAGAAAGCAAAAATGCTCTTACACTACATTCACAGCAGTCCAAATATCGACATTGCCCCTAGTGGACAGCTTGTGATTGATGGCCAAGAAATTTATGATTCTAATGTCACAGATATAGTGCATGATTTAGCCCGTGAACGAAAAAATATAAGGAAACACCCAGGTACAATAGAATTACTAAAAGCACTCAATCGTATGAATGTGCCAATTGAAAGCATTGGCAATAAACAAGGAAGGCAGCTTTTTGCAGCAGTTCGAACAAGGGGTTTAAAGGCATCCCATACCAGCGGGGCGTAGGGCTTGGCAGCTTTTTCCGTCCGCTTTTCAGAATGGCAGTCCCTGTTTTACAATCAATTGGTAAGCGAGTTGGAAAACATGCTTTAGTGGCAGGTTCAAATATAGCAGCTGATTTAGCCCAAGGAAAAACCCTTTTTCAGTCAACCAAGGAACACTCAAAGCGAGAAGCTGCACAATTTTTTGATGAAGCCTCTCATGCACTTCAGCAGCAGCAAGGGGAAGGGCTTGGTAACCGCCCAAAGTCTATAAATACTAATATGAATGATGCCTTTTCAATACTAAACAAAAATAATGGCTCTCATAGACATAAAATCAACTCCAAGTACAAAAACCGAACTTGACCTTTTCACGGTCCCTCCCACCCAAGTAGTCATAAAACAAGGCTTCTGGCATGAAATCCAGCCAACGCATCCAATCACAAATGAAGGCCCATATGAATTTCGAATACCACCTGACCCACATTACCTGCAACTTAGCAAAAACCACATTTATATGTTACTAAGAATAAGAAAACCAACGGTTGCTGCAGGGGCAGCAATACCCGACTATGCGCCTATCAATCTAATTGGTAAAACTTTTTTCAAGCAAGTTAAGTGCTTTTTAGGAGGGCAATTAGTTTTTGACAGCTCTGATAAATATGCTCACAGATCTTATTTTGAAACGGAGCTAAATTATGGATATGATGCAAAACATTCACAATTACAGTCATCCCTGTACTTTCATGATGGGGGCAGTAAAGTCGACACAAAAGATAGTGAATCATTCAAAAAGCGGTCAAAAATGTTCAAAGATGAAAATGTTGTAGAAGTTTCAGCTCCACTGCACATTGACATGTTTTCACGAGACAGATATTTGCTTAATTTCACCGATTTTCGGCTAGAATTACATAGAAATAGCAATGCTTTTGTTTTGCAGTGCTTTGAGGATTTAAATTCAGAACTACAGGTCCTACAAATGAAATTTTTCATTCGAAAAGTTGAGGTTTTGGACAGTGTGAACCTAGCTCTTGAGCAAACAATGCAATCATGTACTGCAAAATATCCCATAAGGAGAGTGGCTATGACCAACTTGCATTTATCAAATCCAGCAAGAGAAACGCCTAATTATACATTGTTTAATGGTCAGCTACCTCGGCGTATTGTATTTGCATGTGTTGAAGGCAGTGCTTACCGAGGTAATATAGAAAAATCACCATTTAATTTCAAGCATTTTAATATAAATGATATAAAAGTAATATGTGGAGGTATAACATATCCAGCTTACCCGCTCAGCATTTCATTTAAACATGATAGATACCTACAAGCTTTTAATCAAATGTTTGAAGCATTAGATTTAGGGCGTGAAATTAATTTTATTAGCAGAGAGGAATTTAAAACGAGTCATTGTTTTTTCGTGTTCGACCTGACTCCTGATGAAGATGATAGTGGGCATTGGGATTCAATCCACGAGGGTACAACCAGCATTCATATAAAATTCAGTGGTAATTTGCCCGATTCAGGTGTTGAAATTATTATATATGCTGAATTTGACAATTTGATAATGATTGACAAAAACCGTAACACTTTTCATGATTATAACGCATAAAACATGAATACTATTGAAATAATTGAAATCCTTAAAGCTGCTTTTCAAAATCGTACATTTTTAGGTGTTTTCCCATTAGACCTTGTGCCTCGCGTTAAGAGTTACCCTCATACGTGGGCAGCAAGAAAATTCTAGGGGGGGGTGCAAGATTTTTTTGAAGGTCGAAAAATGGCCTTAAAAATGGTGGTATGGCGATAAAAAGACGATTTTTCGACGTTTCTCATCAAGCACTATCCATTGGCATCAAAAAATTGCGAAAAAAAACGAAAAAAATTTTCAAAAATTGAATTCTGGGGGGTATTTTGATTTCTGGGGGGGGGTATTTTGGTTTCTGGGGGGGTGCATACCCCCCAAACCCCCCCCACGCCCAGGTGTGGTTACCCTGCTGCCCTTATAGTGAACCTAGATGATAGCAATCAACCTGGCTCCCACTGGGTTGCCCTCTATTTTAATCACAAAGGACACTGCGACTATTTTGACAGCTACGGACGAAAACCATTTGAGCTCAAAGAGTATATACAGCATAATGCAAAAGCTTACACATACAATAATGCAAAAGTTCAAGGCATATTTAGCATTTCATGCGGCCACATGTGCATCTATTTTCTAGTTTGCCGTGCACAAGGTATTTCATTTAAGAAAATTGTCACATCAATGCAACATGAAAAAATCTATAAATACTTTAATAAACTTAAGTTGTAAACAGGGATATGAAACAATTTTACCTTACTCTTCCAAGCAATTCACAAGAAACAAATACTGCAGCCACATTTGTTACCAATCTGCCTAGACAAATTGTATTAAATGGTGAGTGGGAGGTTGGTTTAGTAGAAATAATTTATGCAAATACATGGCACAATGTTTCCGAGGAGCAGAATATGATACAATTTTATGATATAAAAAACAATGTGCGGCAAAAATTGCCTATTCCTCGAGCAAGGTATTTAAATATATACAATCTCATTCAAGCCATCAGGAATGGAATAAAAAGGATTAGCTCAATAGATAAATTTGATTACATGCAATATTTTGGCATAAAGTATGATGAAAATGGAAAATTTTGTCATCTGACAATAAATTCTGTATGTATTCAAAGTGTAAAGCTTACAAAGCATTTAATGTATATGCTCGGATTTCTAGAGAGCCAGCTTAGTAATATAGATTATGCCATAAAGAACGAATTGAACATAGTTGCGCACCATTCGCCTGACATGCTAGGTGGAATGCATAACTTTTACGTATATTGTGATATAGTTGAGCCTCAAATTGTTGGAAATATTTTTGCACCGCTTCTGCAGGTTGTGAATATAGAAGGAAAGTATATGGATATTGTTAATCACGCATATATTAGTCCACATTATATACCTGTGCTCAAAAAATCATTCAATACAATTGAAGTGAACATTAAGAGTGATCAAGATAAACCTGTGCCTTTTGAGTTCGGAAAAACTATCATTAAACTGCATTTCAGATATTGCCTATAAATATCACTGCTTAAAAATTGCCAACTTTATATCATAAATAATACTCACATTTACTCAAACAAGCCAAATCGCTCGGTGGTTAAGCGGTTAATCTTTAAACGCGCAGGTCGGTGGTTTGATCCCCAGCTCGGGCGACTTTTTCCAATTCTATGAAACATAAGCGGGGGTAGCCGAAGGCGGTCACCCGCACTTTCCTCTCCCTGGCCCTGGGCCCCTGGCCCTGGGCGGGCGCCCCTCCCCCAGCCTGGGTGACTAGTCCCACCTTCAAAAATTCCCCCAGAGAAATTTCCTAGGGGAAAAGCGGGGGTAGCCGAAGGCGGTCACCCGCATGGCGCCCCCGTGTAGAAAAGATAGGAGAATCGTCCTATGTTATAACGTGTGGCGCCCCCAAATTACGCTTGTGACCCCCCCTACATACTACTATCGTGATCGAGTGGGCGAAATTCCGCGATCATAGCGTACTTAGTCTTAGTATAAGAATTACACACTTCTTGAGGTAACGCTTCATACAAATTTAACGCATAGTCGTCGAAAAATAATGAGACAAATTCAGCTCTATCTTTTTTGTCGATTTTATATATTTTTGCCAATCTTTCAAATTCGCTGAAAAATTTTCGAATATCGGTTTTTTTGCCTTAAAAAAATTTCCTAGCAGCTACTGCAATATGCATTTGTTGTATGAAAGGACTGCGATTGATGGCTTGAGCAACAGATGATTTATCACGCAAAAATGATGAAGAATCTGAATTTTGATGCGAGTGACGCGAACCGCAATGCAAACTATCACTGCGCGCGCGAGCGATGCGAATCTTCCTGCTGCAAAGAGCTAGTGTCCTCATCTGAAAATGTGACGCGACGCTGACTGGTTGGCGGCGCAACTATATTGTCCCTTATAGGCATGGATTTGTCGTTAGGATTTGCTAAATTACCCAGCGCTGAAAAATTATCGCTCCTCAGATGTGACGCATGCTGCATGGGCGCGCTTTCCGCGTTAGGAGGAAAATAATGCAAAGGCGGCGAATTTAAAGAAGGATGTTGCGTATTATTTACAGCATTAGGCACAAATTCGGGTGCTAGCTGATTAAAAGGCCGCTGCAAAAATTGTGAAAAAGTAGGCGCGTTTTCAACGTTTTGCTGATTTAACGCTTGCTGCAAAGAATGCGCAGAATTAGGTAAATTATACACAAAAATAGGGTTTTGTGCATGCTGCTCAGGCATATGCGACGATTTAAAATCAACAGGCTTACGATCACTCATGGGTAAGATAGGCACAGATGTCCTTTCGGACGCGAGTATAACCTTAGGCTTAGGATTATTAATCGGAGGCCGAATGACAGGTGATGAATTATCAAACTCGGTTTCGTTATTTACCGTCTGTTCAACACGCCGTTTCGGTAACTCGATAGGTACATAATTAATCACGTTTTCGTTGTTATGTACTCGCAAAGACTGATTAGCCTCAGGGCGAGCAGAAAATGTAGCCGTAAGCCTCAAATTATTAATTTTGTCACACAATTGAAGCATTTCTTGCGCGTGCTGAAAATTCATTTTTTGAATACTCTCAAAAATAGTCGAAAGAATTCGATCAGAATTTGACGAATTAGGACGAGTTTCATCCTCATTTTGCTTTTCAGATGCATTACTTTCCACATCAAAAGTTCGACCAGGTAAAATGGCTTCGTTTTCCGTCTGGTTATCGTCGTCATTCAAGCGCGCAAGTTAGGATCATTATTAACGATTGTTGCGTCAGAATTTACTTCACCTTGTGTATCAGCAGAATTACTGGTTCCGGAATACACACTACCGGTAGTAGACTCATTATCGGAAGGGATAACTGAGTTATTATTTACCAAAGGGGGTAACGTATTATTATCATTCACCGAAGAACTGGTTTGATCAGTCTGTAATTGGCGCGCAGGACGGGATTATGGCGGCACCTTTTTAGCTGGAGGAGTGCGTAGAATTTTCTTACCACCCATTATAAAAATGGAATGTTTGAAATATGAACGTTAGGTAAAAGAAAATTTTTTCTCCAAAAAATCGGCTATCTTAAAATCTGAAAAAAAAATTTTTTTCCGAATTGGACCCCTCTAGGTATGGGTTTTTTCAAAAACGTACCTCTATATGCCAAAATAGCAATGAGTACGAAAAAGAGGCAAAAAAGGATTTATGAGCGTGGCGAATGGCGAAAATATATCGCTTAGTCGGTTAGGTATATAGAAAAAATACCAGCGACTTTACCACAAATACACAAATTCTTTGCCACGAACGCTTAACTTAATTGCACACTGCCGCGGCGCAGACAATACGATAAAAGTATACGGGCGAAACAATACACATTTTTAGAATGCGGAAATAAATATTTTTTGGGTAAAGAAAATATCATGTATTAATTTAAATGATGACAGACACCGGATCGGTTGTCGCGAGCAACCTAAAGGGGGAAACTCCAATGTAACTTAAGGGCGTTTTGTCACTTTGGAGTTGTCAGCGCGCGCAAACGAGTTTGCTGATTAGGTACTTGAAGTGTGTATGGATAACTAAACCGACAGCACACCGTCGGTACTCTTCCAAAATGACCCTAAATACCTACTACCTAAAATCTCCACGGACATAACTGGCCCAGTACTTATGGAGATTATGGGACGGAGATGCCGACCGCAGATCCTAACCAGGAGTAATTAGATAACCCCGGTATTCGCCCTAGGTCCTTGGACCTTTTTAGACCAAAAGAATAATTTTTCGCGAAAAGAATTGAAAAGGTTTCGCGCCAGATCACCTATGGCGAAACTACTTATAAATTCTGGTTCCAATAGCACTGTTGACTTAAATCACAACAACAAAAAGCTCTATTCCGTGTTGTCATCCACTATAAAAATTATGTAATAATTTTTATAGATTTTTGGTTCGAAAGAGGAATTATGAATTTTGCACGAAATGATAAATAAAAGGTTTTACCCAAGAGAATCCGACAAGAAATAAAGTCGAGGCCGGCCTGTACCCAAATCCTTGACTGCCTGCGGTATAATGCACCTCTAGACAGCTAATTTTCTAGCTTTCACCAAGTTAAACCAAATGTACAGTCTTAGGCGCCGATAAAGTCGGAAACGACACGCCAGTAATTAAAAAGGCAACTCTGCCACAAACTAAACTAATAATCGTAGGGGGAATGGCCTACAGTAATATATGAAGAAAAAGATTATATAATGTTTTTATAACAAAAATTGTGTGCTTCTTGCACATAGATTTTTCGGGTCTCTGCACAGGCTCAACGTGAATAGCGGTCATGTCGCCTATGTTTTAATTGTAAAAATTGATAGGGGACTTGTAGGGGTTCCACAGTAAAAATCGCGTCTTTGTGTCCCTCGCAACACGTGGCGATAAGAGTCCAACCAAAGGACACTGCGTGGTCGGAATGCCTCCGCATGTTGTACTATCGGAAACTATCCAATTGCAATGTGATCTGAAAATATGGCTGGATCGCCAAAATGGAACCAGAAGACCGGATGGTCGGAATAGGCGCACTAAGGTGCGCAATGGCCGTGCAAGTAACGGCACGTGTAGATACACTATCTACATCACTCATATGTTATAGCTGATGGTATCTCCTATCTTATATCACTGCATGTTATGGCACAGACAGGGTATCTATATCACACCTATCTTATAGCATTGCCTATCTCGTAGCACAGGGTATCTTATATCCCATACTATCTTATAACATTGCCTATCTTTCAGCTTGGGGTATCTTATATCACTTCCTATCTTATAGCATTGCCTATCTTGTAGCACGGGGTATCTTTTATAACGTTCTATCTTATAGTATTGCCTATCCTGTAGCACAGGGTATCTTATATTACGTCCTATTTTATAGCATTGCCTATCTTGTTGCACATAGTATCTCATACCATGCCTATCTTATTAAATTGCCTATGTTATAGCATTATTTGGTTAAACCCGTATTTTGATGTTTCACGGTGCCAACCAACAAACAGTATAATCGTGGAGGCGTATAGCACAGGGGCCAAACCCCGCTCCCTCCCTTTTTTACAACCAGAAACATTTATACAAACAGTATAAACTATGTTTTGAAAAAAATGGCAAAAAATCGGCCATCTCCCGAAATCGTGGAGGCTTATAGCACAGAGGGCCAAACCCCGCTCCTTCCCTGCCCAGGGCCAATGGATGCGTTTGTCAAAATTTCAGAATCGCTACTACACCCCCCATAGGTAGGCCGACCTCGGGCCTAAATTTCAACCCTCCATCTGCTATGGGTCTGGAGCCAACCCCGGACATACAAACGAACTTTCACAACAGGACTAACTTTTAAGTCTATCTTGCTTCAAATAATGGCTCAAGATTAATATTTTTCCAAGTACCTGGTTTTGGTTTTCACATGATCTACTCCTTAGTGACTCAGAAATTTAGGTGAGATTTCGTTTTCTTTTTTAACTGTGTAATCCATATTTATAGATTTTTACTTTTCTTGTGTCTAAAGTGCTGAGTCTTGGGTCCCATTTTGCAATAAGATTAATTATTAGGAAAACCTTTGCTGTTATAGCTTAACAATAAGTTTATGACACTGAGTTATGGATTGTGATTCCAAATTTTTTGAAACCTGAATGGGGATCACGCATATCCGTAAAATCAGTTAAATCTAGGTTCCAAATTATGTATAAGAAAATTTGCATTTTAGGCATTTTGGCATCGTACGACAGTAATCTTCAGCAGTTAATCCACACAACAAATGCTAACTGTAATGCAATAGAAATATAAAAATTACTAGTTGAGCTGCCCGGCGTTGCCCGGGCTGAACTTAGGCCTGATAGCTATTTGGAATTGATATGTCTCTTGTATTTTTATTTTTCAAGACTTTTGATGTTTTTGGGATATTTCTAAAAAAATTGTTGGTATAAACCATATTTTATTTTTTGGATTTTTTTAAAATGTCTTTTGTCAACCATTTTTTGATCAAATCCATATTTTTGACGTTACAGAATGGTTTTGAAAATTGTTTAGCTATAATCATATTTTTGATGTTCTGGGATGTTCTGGAAATTTTTTTAATAAAACCCATATTTTTGATGTTTTGGGATGTTTTGGAAACTTTATTTCGTCAAACCATATTTTTGATATTTAGGGTGTTTTGGAAAATTTTTTTAATCAAACCCATATTTTTGATGTTTTGGGATGTTTTGGAAAATTTTTTTGTCACACCATATTTTTGATGTTTTAGGATGTTTTGGAAAATTTTTTGGTCAAACTATATTTTTGATGTTTTAAAAATTTTTCATTTGTTGTAGCAAAGGGTGTCATATATCACGTGATATCTCATATCACTCATATGTTATAGCTGATGGTATCTCCTATCTTATATCACTGCATGTTATGGCATGGACAGGGTATCTATATCACACCTATCTTATAGCATTGCCTATCTCGTAGCACAGGGTATCTTATATCGCATACTATCTTAAAGCATTGCCTATCTTGCAGCTCGGGGTATCTTATATCACTTCCTATCCTATAGCATTGCCTATCTTGTAGCACGGGGTATCTTTTATAACGTTCTATCTTATAGCATTGCCTATCTTGTAGCACGGGGTATCTTATATCACGTCCTATCTTATAGTATTGCCTCTCCTGTAGCACAGGGTATCTTATATCACGTCCTATCTTATAGCATTGCCTATCTTGCAGCTCGGGGTATCTTATGTCACTTCCTATCTTATAGCATTGTAGTGTAGCATCATGTAGCACGGGGTATCTTTTATAACGTTCTATCTTATAGCATTGCCTATATTGTAGCACGGGGTATCTTATATCACGTCCTATCTTATAGTATTGTCTATCCTGTAGCACAGGGTATCTTATATCAAGTCCTATCTTATAGCATTGCCTATCTTGTTGCACATAGTATCTCATACCACGCCTATCTTATAAAATTGCCTATGTTATAGCATTATTTGGTTAAACCCGTATTTTGATGTTTCACAGTGCCGATTAATGCTTTAACATATAACAATGTACATAGTGTCACCAGGCATGCTCCCTTGGCCGGAATATCCCTATACAAACAGTATAAACTAAGTTTTGAAAAAAAGCAAAAAATCGGCCATCTCCTGAAATCGTGGAGGCTTATAGCACAGGGGCCAAACCCCGTTCCTTCCCTGCCCAGGGCCAATGGGTGTGTTTGTCAAAATTTCAAAATCGCTACTACACCCCCATAGGTAGGCCGACTTCGGGCTGAAATTTCAACCCCTTATCTGCTATGGGGCTGGAGCCAACCCCGGACATACAAACACACTTTCACAAATCATAGGTAGCGCGTTAGCGCGTACCTATAATATACTTGGGTACCCCTAACACCTCTGCACCCCTACAGCTATAACGGGACACTTCTGGAAGGCGCAGTTTTTTTAAAGAAAGATAATAAAAAAATTCGCTGCCAATGTTTTTTTTGTTTTTCTTGAAACTCAAAACTGACTGTGTAAAGAAGGTGTAAAGTTTTTGTGTAACGTGATAACATAGGACAAATTTTGGGACATTTGTAATGCGGCATGTGGACAATTGAGTATTGATGACTCGAAGAATTGAACAGCATAGGATAATAGAGGGATGAATTCTACAGATGGAACTTTTTTGTTTTTTGAAATTCGCATTAGTTATCGAATGGCAGTGTAAAGAGTGCGAAAATCTGGGGGTGAAAAAGCACTTATTGGTCGAGTTTTCAACCTGCTTATGTCTGATACTAACTGCGGTTATGAGTTTTTTGAAATGTTTTCTAACAGAAATGTAGAGCGGATCAAGGGCTACATTCTGCATATAAGCAAAGTCTTCTACGCTCTATGGTGAGTTAGATCCTGGGGTTTAAAGTTTACACTCTAGTGGATGGTGTAAAAAACTGATTTTAAGTAAGATTTCACTGCCAAATTTTTTCGCTTATGAGTCAGGGTAAATTGAATATAGCAGTAATAAAGTGCTTCTCAGGGGCTACACATCGCAGCAAACTGCATTTAAAAAACGCAATATTGAGTTATTTATAGGGGTGTAAAGTTCGAAATCAGAGGTAAAAAATGGGCGAAAAAACACGTTTTTCCGAATTTTGATTAATAAATCATACCAAATAATTTTTGCAAGAGAATTTTGGCACACAGGAATGTACTACGATTTAAAAGCTACAAATTGTACCAAACCGAATTTCTTTAAACTCAATGGGGGTTCGGTACGGAATTTTAAAGTTTATGGTGTTCCAAATGATGGAAAATAACGTTTTTGTTGCGTTTTTTGTTCGCCACTTTCTCCGTCCAGAAGTCGGGATAAGTCCAATAGAATAAAAATAAAGTGCTATATATCGGGTGCATGTCAAAGCAAATTGTCTATACATTAATATTTAGCGAGTGTAAAGTCAAAAATTTGGTGTTTAAAATGCTTTTCTGTCTTGTTTTTTCTGCCTGCTTCTCCCGGTTATGAGTCAGGGACACGATTATCAAGTCTAGAAATGTACCAGGAACCAAATTTGATATGCCAGTCTGGCGCATATCTTTACACTCTACAGTGTTGTAAAGTGGTTTACACCTATTGTTAGTTTGCCCATAGAACATTATGGAGGCTTAATTTTTTTCATAAATATTAATCGTAATATCGGAACAATATCAAAATTACGAATCTGACCAAAATCTTCTTTACACTAGGTGTTTACATGAAGTTTACCCTATATATGTATTTATCTTCGTTTTTGAGCATTCCAGAAACCTAATTTTTTCCTGGAGTCTAGAATTTTTCAAAGAATCAAATGTGAGACGTCACGTAGGCGCGTTTGTTTACATCCAACAGTGATGTAAAGTAGTTTACACTCATTGTTTATTTGTCCTCAGACCATTGTAGACATGCAATTTTTTCATAAATGTTGATAATAATATCCGAGTAATATCAGATTTACAAATCGGAATAAAATCCTCTTTACACTAGGCGGTTGTGTAAGGTTTACACTGCTAATTAATCTTTGTTCTAGAGCTTTGCGAAAACCTGAATTTTTTGCCGAAATCTGAAAATTTACATGGAATCAAATAAGGGACGTCAGCTGGGTGCATTTGTTTACACTCAACGGTGATGTAAATTGGTTTACATCTGTGTCTATTTGTCATTAAACCGTTATTGAGAAGTAATTTTTTCATGAATGTTGATCGTAATATCCGAGTGATATCGAATTTACAAATCCGACTAAAATCTTCTTTACACTCGTTGCTAGTGTAAAGTTTATACTATTTAATAAGCTTCATTCTAAAGCCTCACGGTAACTTATTTTTCTCTAAAGTCGTAAAATATATATGGAAACAGATGTGATACGTCTGCTAGGGGCGCATGAAGAGTAGTGTAAAGTGATTAACATCTAATGTTAATTTGTTTTTATAACATTATAGAGGTTTCATTTTTAAATAAATGCTGGTCGTTATATCAGAGCAATATCGAAATTATTAATCCCACTGAAATTCTATACACTCTTGTGTTAAGTTTAAAATGTAAATTAAGTTGAGCTCTAGAAAGTTTTGGAAGCATATTTCTTTACAGGATGTTCTACGTAACATAAGAATTACTAATCAGAATGTTTGTTTCTTCTACAACTAGTAGCTTTGTAAAGTTTAAACCATTCAATTATTAGAAGAACCGCACAGTAAATGAAATCTAGTATTGTATTTCCATATCTTGCTAATTAAAAGTGGGGTACTAGCAAAGAAAAATGCTGCGATGAACAAAAAAGGGAATATACTTGGGATTGTGAATTATCGAGGATTTTAAAGGAGGGGACTAGGAAAAATCTCCCTATGTTATATGCTAAGAATCGCAAAATATGTAAAAAATCAGACTTTCTCTAAACAATGCAAAAAATCGAAGTATATTCTGCGGCCTTTGAAAAATGTAAAAGTTTAGTAAACAATTGCTGTAGACATGTGTAAAAGAGTATCTACATAAGGTCTGTTGCACATCAGCTTCCGTGTTTCCTACTGCTTTGAACTAACAATATCATCGATTGTTTTGAATGCATCGATATGTACTATTTCATTCAATTCGCTTAGCTACTGCATTGCTAATTCGCTGCTTTTTTCAATCAATTTTTTGGGAATTTGAATATTGCTTGCACTTTGACACTTAGAATGGCTGTATCTGGTAAGTGACATGCTTAGTAATAATGAAATACGAACAACTTAATTATGATTTGTTAACAGCATTTCACTTTCAGTCACATTATTAAGCAACTTAAAGTTGAATGAAGTCTGCAAAAAGTTGCATTACGTCATATGCTTTTAAGATATTATGTCAATCAGAAAAAATTATTCTAAAATAATACGTTTTTTCAGATACCGCAGAATATACTTCGATTTTTTGCATTGTTTAGATAAAGTCTGATTTTTTACATATTTTGCGATTCTTGGCATATAACATAGGGAGATTTTTCCTAGTCCCCTCCTTTTGCATCCTCGATAATTCACAATCCCAAGTATATTCCCCTTTTTTGTTCCATCGGAGCGATATATATATATATATACTAGCAAAGAAAAATGCTCCGATGGAACAAAAAAGATGAATATACTTGGAATTGTGGATTATTATGGATGTAAAAGGAGGGGACTAGGAAAAATCTACCTAAAGTCGGAAAATCTGCTAAAAATCACACTTTCTCTAAGCAACGCAAAATCGATGTATATTCTGCGGCCAACAGATTAAAATAAATATTCAACCATAACAATGATTGAAACAGCAGCACGTTAGCTATGCAGTAGCTATGGGAAATGATATTAAGTAAACTAACAGTCTTCCAAGCCAATTGAATGAAATAGCAAACATCGAAGACAATTGAAGACATGGTTGGTTTAAAACAGTAGGAAACGCGTAAGTTGACTTGAAACAGACTAAATGTAGATACACTAGCATGCCCGAAACGATTGTATGCACTAATCAATCGGCTCCTGCTTTGCTTGCTATAATGCTCATAACATAATAAAAGAACTTTAAATACAATACCTCTTAGTTTTCTATCAATCAGGTGCCAGCAATTTAAAAAAGTAACCTTGATAGATTACGTTTATACACTCTTATCTGAAACTTCGAACATTATTTAAAAAAGACACTTTTTTAGAGGCCGCAGAATATACATCGATTTTTTGCGTTGCTTAGAGAAAGTGTGATTTTTAGCAGATTTTCCGACTTTAGGTAGATTTTTCCTAGTCCCCTCCTTTTACATCCATAATAATCCACAATTCCAAGTATATTCATCTTTTTTGTTCCATCGGAGCATTTTTCTTTGCTAGTACACTACTTTTAATTAGCGTGATTTCAGTACATCAGTCAGTAAACACAATCAGTAACATGCCACAATAATGACAACAGTCCAGGAACGCGGAAAACAATATTGTTCTTAACATCAGCATTATCCTTTTTAAACAAGACAACCTTATTGACACCATCCATTTTCAAATTAAAATTCCATTAAGTTATTTCTTCTTAATGTGCAGTTCACTTATAATCAAGCACAAATATTTAACCAACGAATTCACATTGCAAATTCTCACTCAATCAATACACAAGCACAATGTGTTGTGACTTTTGAAATTGAAAACACCCAATTTTCAATTTTCAAATTGAAAATTGGATCAATTTTCAAATTGAAAATTGGGTCAATTTTCAAATTGAAAATAGGGTGTTTGAATTTGCGATAAAGAAAATAATCAAAAGATAGTCACTTGGTTTATTTAAGCCGAGTAATAAAATAACGACCGTCCACCAATTCCAAACTAAACGCGACTAATCTGATCACTATGAAAAAGTTTTGAAAAATGAGCTTGCTAAGCGAGAGTTGTAAACCAAGAGAAACTTAAAGTTAAAACCTACTATTAAATTATTAAGAGACTTATAAAAGATTTTAAACTTTAAGAAAATGGAAAAGGCGGGATGTTGGTAAATTAGAAGGCAAAGTTTTTCGGCAAAAATTCAAAAACTTCACGCAAATATCAAATGTAAGGAACACTAACGCTTCGATTTGGTATTAAAATAAATTTGTAGTATAGACTACATATTAACAACAAATGAATAGTGCAAACTTTACACAACTACTAGGTGTAGAGAATACTAACAGTTTACGGCTTATTAATGTACATGATTACAATAAAGCTGCATATCTTTGTCGACTTCTGTGCACAGTAGTGTGATTTCTGGTTCATTTTAACCCACTTTTGCAGGCAATTTACATCAATTAAACGATAGCTCTCCATGTGCAAGATTTTGTGAAACATATTATAAACACGGCTAAGAAGGATTTAACTTTAATGCAACCCATTTAAGACAAAATTACATCTCTTCAATGATCTAAGGACACTTGAACATAATTTTTAAATCACTTTAGATTACTTTTGAGGGTAAACAAACTCACTTAATTGATGTCTCACATATGAATCCTTGAAAATTCCTTGACTTCAGTTACAAAGTCTCTGCAAGTCTATCGAATTAAGGTTAACACGTAATGTAAACTTTACACAAACACATAGCGTAAAGAATATTTTAGTCGGATTCGTAATTTTGATATTGCTCCCATATTACTTTCAACATTTATTTAAAAATGAGTCCATAATGTTTTAAAGACAATAAACATTAGGTTTAAACCACTTTGCAATACTGCTGAGTGTAAGCAAGCGCGCCCAAGTGACGTATATATTTCATTCCCTGTAAATTTTTATATCTCAGGAAAAAATTTCGGATTTTGCAATGCTCTAGAACAAAGGCTAACATGCAGTGTAAAAAATTACTCGGATATTATGATCAACATTCATGAAAAAATTATGTCTCTACAATGGTCTGAGGACATATAAACAATGAGTGTAAACTACTTTACATCACTGTTGGATGTAAACAAACGCACCTACGTGACGTCTCACATATGATCCTTTGAAAACTTCTAGACTCCAGGAAAAAATTAGGTTTCTGGAATGCTCAAAAACGAAGATAAATACATATGTAGTGTAAACTTCATGTAAACACCTAGTGTAAAGAAGATTTTAGTCAGATTCGTAATTTTGATATTGTTCCGATATTACGATTAATATTTATGAAAAAATTAAGTCTACATAATGTTCTATGGGCAAACTAACAATTGGTGTAAACTACTTTACAACACCGTAGAGTGTAAACATATGTGCCAGACTGGCATATCAAATTTGGTTCCTGGTCCATTTCTAGACTTGATAAACGTGTCCCTGACTCGTATCCGGAGAAGCAGGCAGAAAAAACAAGACAGAAACGCATTTTAGACTCCAAATTTTTGACTTTACACTCGCTAAATATTAATGTATAGACAATTTGCTTTGACATGCATCCGATATAAAGCACTTTATTTTTATTCTATTAGACTTATCCCGACTTCTGGACGGAGGAAGTGGCGAACAAAAAACGCAACAAAAACGTATTTTCCATCATTTAGAACACTGTAAACTTTAAAATTCCGTACCGAACTCTCCATTGAGTTTAAAGAAATTCGGTTTGGTACAATTTGTAGCTTTTAAATCGTAGTACATTCCTGTGTGCCAAAATTCTGTTGCAAAAATTATTTGGCATGATTTATCAATCAAACTTCGGAAAAAACGTGTTTTTTAGCCCATTTTTTACCTCTGATTTCGAACTTTACACCCCCATAAATAACTCAATATTGCGTTTTTTAAATGCGGTTTGCTGCGATGTTTAGCCCCTGTGAGGCACTTTATTAATGCTGTTTTCGATTTGCACTGACTCATAAGCGGAAAAATTTGGCAGAGAAATCTTAGTTAAAATCCGTTTTTTTACACCATCCACTAGAGTGTAAACTTTAAACCCCAGGATCTAACTCACCATAGAGCATAGAAGACTTTGCTTATATGCAGAATGTAGCCCTTGATCCGCTCTACATTTCTGTCAGAAGACATTTTAAAAACCTCATAACCGGAGTTAGTATCGGACATAGGAAGGTTGAAAACTCGACCAAAAAGTGCTTTTTCACCCCCAGATTTTCGCACTCTTTACACTGCCGTTCGATAAATAATGCGAATTTCAAAAAACAAAAAAAGTGTCATCTGTAGAATTCATCCCTCTATTATCCTATTCTGTTCAATCCTTCGAGTCATCAATACTCAGTTGTCCACATGCCGCAGTAAAAAGGTCCCAAAATTTGTCCTATGTTATAACGTTACACAAAAACTTTACACCTTCTTTACACAGTCAATTTTGAGTTTCAAGAAAAACAAAAAAACACGGGCAGCGAATTTTTTTATTATCTTTCTTTTAAAAAAAACCGCACCTTCCAGAAGTGTCCCGTTATAGCTGTAGGGGGTGCCCAGGTGTTGGGGGTACCCAAGTATATTATAGGTACGCGCTAACGCGCTACCTATGATATATATATATATATATATATATATATATATATATATATATATATATATATATATATATATATATATATATATATATATATATATATATATATATATATATATATATATATATATATATATATATATATATATATATATATATATATATATATATATATATATATATATATATATATATATATATATATATATATATATATATATATAGTCACATTAATAATGTGACTGATTAATATATATAGATGTGACATAAATCAATGGAAAAAATTTGTTGCTTCAGTTATGCTGCCCAAACGTTTGCTGTTATAGCTTAACAATAAATTGATGAAACTGAGTTTTGGATTGTGATTTAAATTTTTTCGAAACCTGACTCGGGATCATGTATATCCGTAAAATCGGTTAAATCTAGGTTCCGAAATTCTGTATAAGAAAATTTGCATTCTAGGCATTTTGGCATCGTACGACAGCAATCTTCAGCAGTTAATCCACACAAGAAATGTTAGTATAATGCATTAAAAATATAAAAAATATTTGACATGAATCAATGGTAAAAATTTGTTGCTTCAGTTATGCCCAGACGTTTGCTATTATAGCTAGCTTAACAATAAATTGATGACACTGAGTTACGGACTGTGATTTCAAATTTTTGAATACTGACTGGGGATCATGTATATCCGTAAAATCAGTTAAATCTAGGTTCCAAAATTCTGTATAAGAAAATTTGCTTTTTAGGCATTTTGGCATGTACGACAGCAATCTTCAACAATTAATTCTCACAATAAATGTTAGCAGTAATGCACTTTCTACGGGGTACACGTCACATCTAATTGCGTTTATTTACATCAATATTTAGCATTTCCGGGAGATGTAAACTCCAAAATTGGAGGAAATGTGTTTCTGTCTTGCTTTTTTCTACTAACATCTCCGGTTATGAGTCTGGACATGATCACAGGTGTAAAAATGTACTGAACGTCAAACTTCATATGTCCGTTGGGCGCGCTTGTTTAAACTCAACAATGGTGTAAAATGGTTTACATCTAATATTTATTTATCTTCAGACCACTGTGGAGAGTTAATATTTCCATAAATATTGATCGTAATATCAGAGTAATATCAGAATGACGAATCCGACTAAAATCTTCTCCACACGCTGTGGTTGTGTAAAGTTTACACTAAAAATTATCTTCAGTATTAGAGCATTGCCGACGCTCAATTGTTTTTCAAAATGTTCTAAGTAACGTCAGAATTAGGAATCTAGTTGTTAGCTTTCTCTACACCCAGCAGTTTTGTAAAGTTCACACTATTTGATAGGTAGAGTTTACACTACAAATTTATTTTACTTCCAGAGCGCTGCAAAACCTAATTTTTTCAAAATATGTTCCGTAAGGTCAGGATTATGAATCTGACCTTATGTTTTCCTTACACTCAGTAGTTGTGTAAAGTGTACACTGAAAAATAACTTCAGTTTCAGAGCATTGCAGACGCTCAATTTTTTTATTGTTCCATGTAATGTCAGGATAACAAAACTGAGTGTAACTGTCCTATACATCCAGTTTTTTCGTATAGGTTATGCCGAAAGCATCTTATCTGTTTAAATAAGGTTAGGTTGTCTTTAATGGAAGAGATAATGCTGATATACAGAACAATATAGTTTTCCGCATTCCTGGACTGCTGTCATTATTGTGGCTTGTTACCATATTTGTATACTGGCTGATTTACTCGAAACATGCTAATTAAAAGTAGGGTACTAGCAAGGAAAACTGCTCCGATCGAACAAAAAAGGCTAATATAATTGGGATTATGGATTACTTAGGATGTAAAAGGAGGGGACTAGGAAAACGCTCTTATGTATATGCCTAAAAAAGCAAAAACTGCTAAAAATTATATATTCCTGTTGCCACATATCTAGCAATATTCCCTTCGAAGTAAAAAGATATAATCAATATTGGAATAAGAGCGATTCTAATTAGAGTTAGAAGATTAGGAATTTTATTTGGCGACATAAACGCTTATCTATAGTCTGTTTCACATAAGTTTGTGCTTTTATGTTCACGATTCTTTGATGTTGTAAACCAGAATTTCTGCAATTGCGTTGAATTGATCTATACTTATCGTACGCTATCGGTTTACATATAGAAAAATTCTTAAAATTCATGCACCAAGTTATGTGAAACAGACTATAGTTTAGAAACAAAGCACACTACCCATTCTACTCATCTTCTGCGCTATATTCCTGCTCCAAATCCTTCTTTTTGCTTTAAGGAGAAAAATGAAATTAAACGCAAAATAATCGAAATATATTCTGCAGCCTCTGAAAAAATGCATACCTTCTTTAGATTATTTTTCTTGCTTCACATAAGATAGAATAAACATATTAAAATGTATACTTTTGTAATTTGCTTGCAACTTGCAACGCTGACTTGCTCCGTATCGTGATTGATAGAAAACTAAGTGCAATTGTATGTAAAGGTGTTTTATTTTGTTATCATAAATGCACACAATCGTTTCAGGGCATGCAAGTGTACATACATATGTACATGTAGTCTATTTCACGTAAGCTTACGCGTTTCCTACTGCTTTAAATCAACAATTACTTTGATCTTCTGGAATGCATTGATGTTTGCCATTTCATTCAATTGGCTTGCAAAGTTACGCCTATAGTCTGTTTCATTTAACTTTACGGTTTTCTTTTAAATTTTTTTCGCAAGAATCAGGCTACAAAAGCGCTTTAAAATTTTGCTACAGTAATGTGGCTTAGCAAATACATACGTCTCCATATGACTCGATATACTGTAGAATATCACATTTACCGTATTAGTTTAAAACACTTTCGTAGGCACTTTAATTTTTTTCTAAAACCTCAAAGCTTAATGAAACGGACTATAGTTTACTCCATCTAATTTCCCATAGCTAATGCATAGCTGATATGCTGCTTTTTCGATATTATTTCAATCTGCAGGCCGCAGAATATACTGCGATTTTTTGCGTAGGTTAGAGAAACTCCAGATTTTTAACAGGTTTTGCGACTTTAGGCATATATGTATGTACATAGGTACACTTATATGAACCTTTATTATATTATCTGTTGTTACTTGTTAGGTGCAAAATTCGCACGCTTTCGCTGGCTTAAACCCGGTACGAGCAGTCGTCTCAGTTCGCAATTTGCATCTCCCCCGTGGCTCATCCGTTCTGGAGCGCGACCAGCAGAGCAGTAATACCTCAGGATATCGAGCACTGCATAAATTTTATTATTGTACAGTAATTACCTTTCACTTCAAAGCTATAAACAGTCTAATTAATTATTCGACACGCGAATGCGTCGCCTCGCGAACGGCAGGGGACACGGATAAAGCATTAACTTAATTGAGGCGCGCCGACTGGAACCGTAAAGGACTTGTTTCACGGTAACCTTGTTAAAGCGGCTAAGCTAAAGCGCATCTTACGACGAAAAGAGAGCAACGCCCGTAAAATTACGACGACTCTTATTACGCAATAATTATCGGTTGAAAACCGATCCGAATGATCCATAAAACCCGATTTGGAGTTTACAGAGTACATGCACACCTGCCTTACATCGGCGGCTCCCAGGGGCGCTCGATGTTCATTTCGTGGCGTTTCCTGTGGGGACAAAGGTGCCCCGCTTACATAAAGCGCGCGGTATGGCTGAGATTCACTCAGAACGCCTAATCTTCTGAAAGATCCACGCACAAACCTAAGTCTTAATTGAAAGGCTTTTAACTTTTCCTTTTTTTACGAATGAATGTTTGTGCAACTTTTATTAATAATTTCCTTTAATGAAAAATTTTGTAGGGTCATTGCATTGACTTTTATGTCTATCCAGCTAGGATTTCTAAAGTCAATTGATGCAGGACATCTCTTTATTTTACGCAAGCCTTGTGATGACAATTTGTTGAATTCGATCCTAAATCGCGTGTAAAAACGGTTTGGTTTGGCGTATATTGTGGTATGTTGTAATCACATACACATGGGCGTGGGGTATGCAGTGCACCCCCAGCAGGCCGAATACCTAACCAGAAACCTAAATACCGCCCCAGAATTCAATTTTTAAAATTGTTTTGTTTTTTCGCAATTTTTTGATGCCAATGGATAGTGCTCGATGGAAAACGTTGAAAAATTGTGATTTTTCCGCCATACCACCATTTTAAGACTTTGACCTTTAAAAATCTTGCACTCGCCCCAGAATTTTGGTGCCGCATATGGCACAAAGCTGTAGGCGGCCTGAAACCGTTTCTGAGCGTCAGCATACCTATCGCTGAAAATTGCTTCTCCATGCTTCTTCGTTAAAATGTCATTTTTTACTTGAATTATTCGGTATAATGCAAACATAAAATGAAAAAATAAAAATTAGAACAGACAAGCTTTTTGTTTGTTAGACAGGGTAACTTGGCCCTCAGCTTAGATTCCCGGCTAACCAAATCTTTGTTCAGTGGAATCTAAAATCGAAGATGCAAAGTAGCCCACCGCGTAAAAACTGGATAATCACTCGATTTTCAATTTACGAATGGAATTAATCTAAACCCGATCAACCAGCGAAGCGATTTATTATTGCCAGACTTTATTGTTTACCATCTTTCACTAAAAGCCGCTAAAGTTGCAGCCGACAAACACAAAGATGGTGTTTTATAAAATGGTTTTTGTCGCACAGTAAGCTGGCATCTCGTCCGCTGTACAAATAAAATTCTAGTCTCATAAAATGCATATCGTGGACCTACCCTAATCTCACATGCCGTACTGTTTGAATGCACTATGCAGGTAGGTACATACATACATACATACCTATATCTAAAATATATGCAGGCTACTTTGATCCGCGACATTTGAAACACTGAAGGACTTTTTGAGCACACCTGCCGAAGCAGCGTATATTTGCATGTATTAAGGGGACTTTGAGCCGATTTCCTGTCCTCTAGATTAAGGTAGGTCGTAAGCCAAAGTAAATTCCAAACTTTGGCTTGTTTGCCTACTGTCGAAAGATTAAACGGATTAAGTTTAGGTCAGTAAACAGGGGATCTACGTTTGCTACAGTAAATTGCACGATTGGGCCGCTACTGTAGCAATTTTTACGAAGCCACATGCGTAAATAAATTTTGGCAGTGAGAGGCTAGGTTTCCTTTGCAAATCTGAGTGGTAGGGTAATGTTCGAAAAATGCACACATGCTCACTGTCCATACAGCGGATGGAAAAATGCATATTTTCAATGAATAACACGAAAATTGTACAAAAACACTGGAACGTATATGTTTTGTCGAATTTGAGCGGATTTAGTCCAGCAAAAAGAGAAGTTAGGACCAGGCATACACGTGGGGCAAATGGAAGTTTATACCCCCCAGAATGGGAAAATGGAAAATTTTATGGGAAAGTGATGCAAAATTAGGGCCAAAAACGGGTGAAAATTGAAAATTTTCCTCTAAAGTGGTTCAAATTGACCAGCAATTGTGTACGCTATTTTAGCGCTTATACCTGTTTTTGAGGCAACTTTTTCCCTAAAAAGCTCAATTTTTGACCCCTCCCGGACTGGCCGACCGCCCCCCCCCAGATCGGCCATGTTGTGTATCTATGCTTAAGACTTATAGTCTGTTTCATTTAACTTTGCGGTTTTCTTTAATTTTTTCTGCAAGAATCAGGCTACAAAAGTGGTTTAAAATGTTGATGCAGTTATGTGGCTTAGCAATAGCGCACGTCTCCATATGACACATTATACTGTAGAATATCATATTTACTTAATTGGTCTATAATACTATTGTAATCACTTTAAATTTTTTCAAAAACCTTAAAGCTTAATGAGACAGACTATAGGTAGGACCCTGTTTCGTTTGCAGCACACATTCAATGCAGAGCGTCACGTCTAAAATACACGATGAGATTCATATTTATGAATGACAAAAATAGGGAAAAGGGATTCAACTATTGCTATAGTCTGTTTCACATAAGTTTGTGCATAAATTTTGAGAATTTTTGAGAAAGTAAGCTGACGAATTACGATCACACCTGGGCGTGGGGGTTAGGGGGTATGCACCCCCAGAAACCAAAATACCCCCCCCAGAAATCAAAATACCCCCAGAATTCAATTTTTGAAAATTTTTTTCGTTTTTTTCGCAATTTTTTGATGCCAATGGATAGTGCTTGATGAGAAACGTCGAAAAATGGTGTTTTTATCGCCATACCACCATTTTTAAGGCCATTTTTCGACCTTCAAAAAAATCTTGCACCCCCCCCAGAATTTTCTTTGCTGCCCACGTATGATTACGATATAATTATACGACAAATTAATGCTATAATCGCAATCTATCGGCTTATTGTCGGATTAAGTTTTTAAAATTTATGCCCAATAACTCATGTGAAACAGACTATGGAAAAATCAGCTTTGGCTTTACTTGCAACACGTTCTTCCATTAAAATTTGATTTTGACAAAGTAGTATTTTTGCACCCACACTTTTGTACAGACTAGCGTTATCGTTAGTCAAAGAAAATATCGTTTTCGTTAACGATCTTTTTCCAGAAAAAATAACGTTTCGTCAACGAAAACGACGACCCCAAAAAATATCGTTAAAGAACATCGTTTTTTAAATACATAATTTGCGGCATTTTTCCTTTTCATGCTCTTATCATTGTTCTTATGATCTGTTTCAAAATTTTTGAGACTTTTACACTAAGGTGATCCGAAAGCATCAACAATTCAACCACTCAGCGTAAAGCGAAAGAATAGACGACTTTCTCACCCACCCGTAACGTTGTGAACAATTATCAAATATTACGAACAAGGCGTCCCTTTTCCGCTGTGCAGTGGCGAATGCAGGATTTTCTGACAGGGGAGGGCGGCAGCCCAAATTTTCGAAGAGTGTCAAAAATTGAACCAAAAAATACTTCATCATGTTTAAAGTATCAATTTTTTCGTCTTTCGGTAGACAGATTTATTTGTGAA
Source organism: Mermis nigrescens (assembly GCA_036768485.1). NCBI lineage: Eukaryota > Metazoa > Nematoda > Enoplea > Mermithida > Mermithidae > Mermis > Mermis nigrescens. The sequence goes on from JAVLUZ010000172.1 coordinate 1,024,575, forward strand.
CCAAACTAGTTCGAAGATTTTGAAACTTATCTACGAAAAACGCGCAAATTAGTGCGAAAATCGCACAAAGCACCGAAAGTACACCTCGAAAAATCATTGTCCTTCTTCTATACATAAGCTGCTCTGCTGACGTAAGAATAAAGGTTTTAGAACGCCAAATCAGTAAATGTCATTAATGAGTACTACGCGGCACGAAGCGCCGGAAAAAATTTGAAAACTCATGATAAAAAAATAGCAAAACTCATCAAAAAATACACATTATTCTCTATCGCGCCCAAAATTTTTTGACGACAGGGGGCGGCCACCCCCGCCCTTCTAAATCCGCGCATGCTGTTGCGGCCCCAGTTTTAGGATAATCAGCTAAATTCTGGGGGAGGGTCAAACCCGACAAAAATCCCAAAAAACATGCCCAAAATTTAATCATGGGGTTGTCGATTTTTGTATTGGGTTTTTCAGATTCTAAGGTGTTATTCTCCCAATTCCCCACGCCAATGTGTAGCTATGTAAGCTGCCCCGGAAAATCAGCTCTGTCTGTTGTACCTTCCCTCCCACTCAGGCAGCGCCTCCTCAGCAAACTCGTACAGTATATAGTTAAATAGGATCAAGGTGCAAAAATTTGCACTTCACGTTTGTAATAGCGTTTTTGGCGTCTTGCGTTGTCTTTCTTATTTGAAATCGTTTATTACGCAACATTTTTCCGGAAAATCTTATAATTTTTTGACAATTTTGCTCGAAAAAATCATTAAATTTTTTTTTGAATTTAGCAAAAATCTGACACGAGCAAAAATCTGACACGAAGCGCCCGGAAAATTTGGGAAATCACAGCAATGAACGTTAAGAAGCTTGAATTACTGCTCGATCGTCTATATTTATAGCATTTGACGCAGAGCGTCTCGAAAATTTTGAAAAGTTATACTTGCAAATAGAAGAAAACTATACTGAAAAGGCTGTTTCTGCTCCTCTATAGAAATCGTCTAAAACTTATTTCCTGAGCAAAAATATGGCTACCGGGCCGCCAGGAAAGTAAATAAAATATTATCAAAGGTATTATTCGGCGCAAGGCGCCGGAAAACTTGAGAAATTATAATCACCGACAGCCAAAAATCATTTTAAATTCCGCCCATGGGATCGAATCGTCCCTACCATGCAAAAAGGTGCTATATCCATTTATTCAGAAATGGATTTAGCAATGGAAATGCATACAGTTGGACTCAAAGAACACTATGCAAGAATGTACTACATCCAAATTGTGATTTTTGCCACTGTTTTTCATGTCATACATCCACGAAGAAAATTTTCAACATGCTAAAAGGTTTAAAGCTGTTTTTCTCAAAAACGCCTAAAGTGGATATAGCAGCTTTTTGCATGGCAGGGACGAAATATATGTACAGGAAAACTAACGATATTTTCACATTATATACCAAAAATTATTATCGTTTTCGTTAACGACGACTCTCAAAAAAGATATTGTTTCATTAACGACAGCTCAAAAACACGTCGTTAACGATATTTTTCGTTACCCTAGTACGGGAATATGTTTCGAAAATCACAAATGTTAAGATGAAGGGCTTTCATCGAAAAATGATTGATGCGCTCTACCTACATATATCATTTGTATTGCCACCTTCAAAAGTCATCAAAATAGCTAGAAGCATCAGTAATGCTAGAAAAGTTATTAAGGCTTTTGAAAGAGAAGTGTCAGATCATAGATGTTTATTTGAAAGTTGTTTATTTAGCAGTTTTTTCTTACTGTAGGCGACATTGCAGGCGTCGGACTAACTGACCACAGAGCTATTAATGAAACGGGCAAGATAATAATGACATTTTGCGAACTTAATCCGATAATGTTTCCTCAACAACAGACCGCGAAATGAGTAAATGAATGCATTTACATACACAAATAAGCATGTGAAGATTGATGAAGTTGAATGTTGCGTTAAGTCAGCCGAAAGACGACAAGTGGCGCCCGCTGCTGCTTGGCTTAATAATATATTATGCGGCTAATTGGCCAGACAACAAGTCTCGAATTTCAGTGCGAAATCCTCACCACGAATTATACAATTGTTTATCAGATTATTGAATGATGCATGTTCATAGCGTTTTTTGCGTAACACCTGCTCGTCCTCGTGTCTACACCACGCATGGGCGTGAGGGTTTGGGGGTATGCACCCCCAGAAGTTGAAATACCCCCCAGATATCAAAATACCCCCCAGAAAATTTTTTTTGCTTTTTTAGCAATTTTTTGATGCTATTGGATAGTGCTCGATGAGAAACGTCGAAAAATGGTGTTTTTTCGCCATACGTTCACTTTTAAGACCATTTTTTGACCTTTAAAAATTTTTCCCCCCTCCAGAAATTTTTTCACCCCCTCCCAGAATTTTGGTGCTGGCCAGCCTATGGTCTACACTAGAATGAATTTTCTAGCTTCATTTTCAAATTTTTTAGTAAATTTTTCAATTTATTGTATCGAATCTTCAAATTCAAATGCGATTAACTCTTTGAGATATGCCCACAAACCTTAATTGCTTACCTGCCTAACGAGTATACTTCAAAACGTCAAAAAGACAGTGTTATTGACAGGATGTACCCATCGTTTTTAGCCCAAGGAAGGCACTTTTTAAAAAATTTCCTAGCCTGACCCCCTCCCTCAAAGTCCCCTGCTGTAAATGTACGCGCGTTACCCAAAATCGTAGTAACGTATGAATATAACGCGCCCCGAAAGTACACAAATGAAAAATCAAAATCGTGCACACAGGGTGCCCCATTCTCACCTCAAGGTATGTAAATTACCCTGATCGCGAGCATGGTCTGGGACTTTTCAAACCTAAACTTTTTCCAGTTCATATCTTTCCATTTTGGTACATACTTATAAACGGACAGAACGAAGTTACAGTAATCTCAAATTATGCGCACCTAGTTTATCAATTATGTACGAAATTGTCACTGATCGCGACAAAAACGGCGCTGTTCGGCTACGATCCTTTTGACAAACTACGTGTCCCATGTGACCCGATTATACGGCGTTGGGTTACAGTAATTATCCTGGCTGCAGATACACTTAACTCGCATAAAACTCATGCGCGCCATTTTTATCTCCAACAATTTATTACCGTAGCGCACGGCGTGTTTGTATTACGTTTATAGTTTCCGATATTATTCACAAAATTTAGACTGTATTTTTATCGCATTTGCACAATATACGAATACAACGTCCGCCGTATTTCGCGTAAATGTACTGTATTCAGCTGCTCCCGTATTCCCAAACAACCTCTTTTGTGCCCTTACAAGTATCAATGACTATTGTTGCCTCGATATACGCAGAAGGTTATGGTTTTGTCACATAACCTATACGCACACGAAATTACCGTATCATTTCTAAATTACGCCTGTACAATCGCATAGGAGGCCAAATGAATCAAAGTATAACTAGTCTGACTTGTTACCGTAAATTGTGATGAATTGGCTTATTAAATTTATTTAACTGGACTCGAAATTCGGACAAAAAATATTGCATGTCTGTCTGCTTTGATGCAAGCCAACAGTAAGTTGGCTGGAGGGAGAGCAAATTAAATATTAAGTTCGAGAAACGGACAAATAATAATAAGAGCGATCTAAAATTACCTGTCCTTGTCAAACATTTCCTGCAAAAATATTTTTTACCCCAGAATTTTTCTTTGAAAAAATCGTGGAAAATGTCATTATATTTTAAGGTTTTTGCAATCTTTCAATTATAAAATTTTCGGCGCTTTCCGCCAAACAATCATTTTGATAAAATTTTATTCCATTTAGATTTTTAATGTTCTGATCGTCTAAAACGAACGTTCACCACCGAAAGCGCCAAAAAATGGTGTTTTACAGCGTATTCCTCGTTTTCAGCCCAAAAATATTTACAAAAATATATTTAGTTTTACTTCCAGAATTCCTATGCTTTGTATGTATGGTCCTTGTTCAATTCACCGAAAATACAAGTAAGAAAAATGATCTTCGAAATATATGACCAATTTATTAAAACGTTTTTTAAAATGTTTTACCGCTTTGAAAATCTATTACTGTAGTCAAAAAGTATTGATACTTCAAAAGTGGATATTATCAAAATAAACTAATATTATTTTAATATAACTATCAGTGTGACTGACAGAGACACACAGCCGAAACGCATCTAAAATGCAAGAGAGTATGAATCGAAGGAAATGATACGAAACGAAGTCATTATTCATTTTCTACAGATCATTGCAACGAAAAGCCCGTAACAGTATTACAGTAAAGTACAAATTTCGTGTAAAGCTATTAGCCACTAACAATGCGACATTTATAAGTTAAAAATTTTGTCAACCGGTCGAATAAGGCGTTAAATAATACTGATCAATCTATCTAACTTTAAACTAATTTATTTTAGGACATGCTTCATATAATGACACAATTCCTTAACAAAAAAACCCAAAAAACAAGGAAGTATCCTCGATTAAGGCAAAAGGAGAGCTACGATCATACATGCACGGCAGCCAAATTCTGTGGGTCCGATGGAACAAAATTGTCAAAAGTAGCAGCAAAATTTTATTTTGAGGTCTATCGATTTTGGGGTTCAGGCAGATTCTGGGCAGAGCGCCAAAACGTCAATTCTGGGGTTTATCGATTTCGGGGGATCAGCCAGATTCTGAAGGTCCAGACCCCCCACGCCCATGCGTGGCTACGATCTCCACACTCAATCGCATTTAAAAAGATATCAGCTTTAACCAAAAATTTAAGGCTTGAATAATTATAAATAAATAAGTATGAAACTATATATTTTACTTTCGGTTGTGTCAGTAATTGCTCTAAAGCAAGCCGAAAAAAGTAAGCCCACAGAAACGATAGAAAGAAAAATAAATATTGCCATCACATTCGATTAAGCACGAGCTTTGTCTAATTGGAAGAACGATCAATCGATAATAAGTTTCAGTCATTTTTTCAGCAGATTACTCACGTCGAGAATACATCCGGTCGTCGGAGTCGTCGTCGTTTTATTCACAGGGCGTTTAGGCGTCGCTTCATTCGCCTTTTTCCTTTCGCCGTTGACCGAAGCCGTTACGCCGAGGGCCAAAGGAGGCGTTTTAGCGGTCGTTTTTGCCTTCCGATCGCTCGATGGCGACGGCGGCGTTTCCTTAACATCGTCGGTGGTCAACTCGCCATCGTCGTCGCGTCTACTCTTATCGTCGGACGCGGACGACGCCGGTTGGTTGAAAAACGACGCCGCCGAGAAATTGGCGACGTTCGACGTCGGAGAGCGAGCGACGGCGTTGAGCGGCGGCGCCGGTGCCAGCGGTGCACCGCCGCCGCCGTTCATCCACACCAACGGAAGACAATTCGGCGACGATGACGCCGTTGCCGCCGCCGAATCGGTCAACGCGAACAACGGCGTTTGATGGTGCGACGGGGGATACCTCGACGCCAAGGCCATTTGAGCGCCGAATAAATGATCCTTGCCGAAAGCGTAAAAAGGCGCCGCTGACGCCGACGCAGTCGCTGGATCTAGCGCGCCGGCGCTGACTAGCGGCGGAACGGTTGCCGTCGACTGATGCGCGTTCATCGACACCGCGGCGGCGGCGTAAGCCGCCTGCGAGGCGGCCAACATGGCGCCGAGCGGATTCCAGGGCGGCAAAAACGGGACGCAGTGCCCCCCGGCGGCGGCGACTCCCGCTTGGAAAAGACCGCCGTATAGCCAATGAGGGGAGATTGGCAAAAAGTTGCCCGGCGGCGCGACGCCGCACGACGACGGCGGTGGCGCCAGCGTCACGGCGGCGGACGGCGGATGCCGCACCGTCACGTTGGGAGGACTGCGGTGCTCCTTGGACGATTGCCCAGGGGCGTGAACGGCGTTGGACGCCGGGACGGCGCCGGAACCGTCGAAGTTGAGACGCCCGCCGGCTGATCGAGGAGAACCGATCAACGACGACGCGGAGTCACCGTTGAGCGGCGTGCGACCGGGAGACGCCGTCGTCGAGCGTTCCACACGAGCGTACTTGCTTTTCGGCCGACGGTCGTCGTCGCTGTCGCTTTCATCGCTACCTGAATATTTTTTGAATATCCTCACGACACTGTAAATGTCATTATTAAATAAGAAAAATATGACAAAATGGTTAGAAATGAGTTTAAAAAAGGTTACAAAATGTTTTTTTGACAATATCGCCCAAATAACACGTTAATTTGATCTTACGAGATTTTTAAATCTTATGAGTTTGGCATTCAAAAAAATGGTAGATGTACGATGACAGAACGTGCAATTTTCAAAGACGATTTATATTTTTGCAAAGATTTCTATTATTTTGTTGCATTTTTATATTAAATTTTATAATATGATTATATAACAATTATGTATGTAGCAACTATGTAACAATTATGTATGTTGCTACATTATGTAGCAACCATACATGATGTTGGGGGTTTGGGCGGGGGTTTCCCTCCCAAAACAATCTCCACCTCGGACCCTTAGAAATTCCCCCCAGAATTTGCGATTTTTCGAAAGTTCTCAAAAATTTCCAAAAAATTCGTGAGGAAGGTGCTTTTTAAGCCTTTCTAGCTATCTATTAGCTCAAAAGTGTCAAATTTTTGACGCTTAGCGCCATATACTCATGTTTTTACTATAATTTGTTCAATTTGTTCGAATTTTTTATTTTTATTCGAAATTTTTCAATGTTTTTATGCTCTAGAAATATAGAGCATCATCAGAAACATTTTTTGGCCCAAAAAAGGCACTTTAAAATTTTACACCCCACCTCTCCCGCCAGAATTCCCATGCTGTGCATGTGTAGCAACCCGCAATTTTAAGTGAGAGTGTTCGGTCATTTTAGGGAGAATGGCTTCTATTCTTGGTCAAAAATGTTTTAGTACCTAAAAATAGCCCAAAAGAGCAAGTTTTGCTCAAAAATTGGAACTAGAGATTAATAATCGTTGGGGAAGATAACAGCCGCCTTTGACTAGATGATCTCGCCTTACTTTAGTCATTAAACCTCCACGACTGAGAAGCATTAAAATTGTGCATTACGAGACACATGAGCATCTCACCTATTGTTGCATATTTAATATCAATTAGAATTTAACACTGATAATCGTACTTATCGTATAATTCACTAAAGGATTACGTCAAAGCTGAACAAAATCAAATATAAACTTGAGAAATCTGATACTTATCTTTAGGTTGCAGGCGTATGCAGCATGCAAGCGGAGGTTTGGAGTCTTCAGAGTCCAAAAAGTGAAGGGAATATTTTCAACAAAAAAGGCAAGATTAAAGTCACCGACAAAAATCAAATATTTTCCTGCAAAATTGCTTAAAATTATATACAGCTCTGTTCTATTTTCAAATTTACACAGATTTTCGTGACCACATTAGCTAGTGTTTCCTCCCTCAGACTGGCCATGCTGTGCACCCATGATATATTAAGATTTATTGACCTAAAAACTTGCACAGTTCATGCCACGTTTTACTTGATTGTTCCTCTGATTAATTTGTGGATAAGAACGTAATAAAAATAGCAGTAATATCTGAAATAAAATTTGAAAATCCGAATATCCTAATTTCGATCCATGGTCTATTTGATTTCCTGCAATTCTGAATGTACTTCTCTAATTGGACAAAACCATGTTCTCAAGATAATTAGTAAAATTGGGTGAAATTTTTTAGGCATATCTATTTAAATTATTTGTATCTTAAACTTTCTTAAAATGATTGGTTCCTTTTAAAAAATTCCGAGAGTTCGTCTATTGCAGCTTAGTTCCTGTTACCGTCAGCAATATCGTCGTCACTGCCGTCTAATATTTTACGTAACTTCTCGTCACCACTTCTAATCAATGAGCCGAATTTCGCGATGCCGGTATTACTATGTAGGGCTTTTTGTACTGCCATGAGTCTTCTGGGATAAAATAGAGCTTTATAAAGCGATACGAAATATTTTAAATAGACATGAGTTTCACAGTCGACGTCAGAATGAAGACTATCAAGATCGATTAAATAAGAAAGTCAGTGATTAATGCTTGAAATGGAAAAATGAGAGAATTGGAAAATTTGTAAAATAAATACAAGAATAAAAACAGACTTCATAAATGGGTTAAGAAATTAAATTTCCTAAATCTTGAAAGGATCGTTCCACAATTCATCAGGTCCTTCAACAGATGCGTAGCCAGGATTCCGTTTCGAAGAGGGCACACATAAAACTTTTTAACACTGCTTTTGCATTGAATGCTTTGATGTTGTACGGTAACGCATTTTAAAACTAAGTTTTTTGACGTTAGTGTAGCCTAGCCAAACGGGTTTCTGACGATTAAAAATATAACAAAAAAGTTCAATAAAAATCCTGATATTTTTACTGTGTTCAAGTAAAACTTACGGCTTTTTATTGACAATTAATTCAGAAATGAGAAATGGTAGAATATTTTGACTATTTCACGCTTTCAAACTCACTGCTGGAGCTTTATAAAGAAACTAAGACAGCAACCAACGCTGAGCGCCCGGAAAATTTTGACATTTCTGCCCTATAAGCTCAATTTAAAGCATTTTATAATCATACAAAACAGACAAACTAGTTCCGGCGCGAAGCGCTGGAATTTTTAGAAATTCTTAACACTTCTGCCGTTTTTGTCCTCCCTAAAATCTTTGTACATGTACAAAGAAATTTATAGACGGACGCATTTAAGCGCACCCTAGGAGCCCCGGAAAATTTTTGTAATCGTAAAGTTCAAATTTTCGCAAAATCAGCTATATTTTGGTTCTGATTTTAGCCTATAAACACATAAATGCATCAATTCCTGCATATGCACAAACTATTCAACTGCTTGCTGTTAATAAAACGTGAAATGTGTTCTGAGCTGACATGCGTTTTCCGACCTCTGCTATGTATGAATAGCAGTGGTTGCTTTGCTACCAATAAAATATATGAAAATGTCAATGAAAATTTCGTTCTCACCGTTTGCAGGCTCGTTTGTAGCCTTCTTATTAGCAAGATAGAAGTTCAGAAAACAGAATAAGCGCAAAACACAAGAAAATTAGGCCAATTTTTAATTAAAATACGATTACGTGCCCTTGAAGGAAAGACAAACAGGGCAGAAAATAGCCAAGCTGGTAGGTAGGTAAACAATTATATTCGCATTTTTACCATGGTGCGCAACAAGCATGTATAGTTTCATTCCTCGAAAAAACAGTAAATTAAATCACTAAATTGATGAATTATTTAAGTTGATTCAAGCATTTAAACACATTGGAATTCTAAAACAATAAATAACAATGATTTAGGGCGGAGCGCCGGACAATTTTGACGTTTTTTGCCTTTTTGCACCATAAAAATCAACAAACTTCCTGAAAAATTTCGGGGGGAACGTGCCCCATGTACCTCGCTGGCTACACCCTTGCCTTCAGAATTACCCTGAACTTTCCATCGAAAGTTCGGCTGAAATTCAGGAATGACGACATATCATTTCTAAATTTCGTGCTGTGTGTTACATGAATATTGAAAATGAAACGTAAGTTTGTTTGCTGAATATTTTTAAAGGCATTACTTTTTCTCTCTTTTTCCGGCCCCTGTGTCACGGAAACCTTTAGCGAACGGATTATGATCGATTTTCAACTGCGTGATCTGCGAATTGGATACAAATTAATTTAGTCTTACTGTAGAATAAGCAGTCACGTTTATTAAACAGCCATAACGATATTAAGTATAATAGAGAATCAATGTACCAAGGATGCAATGTTTACCATTTCCGAAAGCTACGTTTTCAAAGTCTGACGCTTCATTTACAGATTATAGTTTACTGTGCCGTTTTTATCGAATTTCAATCTCACCTGCTCAAAAGTAAATGAAAAGCATTCAAAACGGATTCGAATGAGTCTTAACAGGATTTCTAGTCATTTTAATATAAAGCCCTATATCTTCATGCAGCTTTTCAACGTGACAAAATAATGATAAAACTTTGGACGTAAAAAAATTCAAGCTAAAAAATCAATATTTTTCTAAACATACGGCAAACAAATACTAAACGTCAGATTTGATAGACCTGTATCTATCCCTGCAAAATAATGCAAATTTCGAATTATGTTCCTATTTCCAAAAAATTGTAGCGGCAACAGCTTTTGTGCACTGGAAGACAAATAATTAGTGCTATATTGTAATTGCATTGCATTTTCATTTTAAACAGATTTGCTAAATTGTTGCAAATTTCTAACTATAATTTACATATTAAACTAAGTAAGCTGAAATCATAAGAAATGAATAAATAAACTGTTATAAAATTAATAAATAAATTAATTAATTAAAATTTATCAATTGATCATGGATAAATCAAATTCTTACAGAATTTGGCACAAGGCGCCAGGAATATTTAGAATTATCGCCGAAAACTACTTCAAAATTTTGTTTACATAGAAGTTTTTGTACGCTAGACTCCAGGAATCTCGATTTTTGTCCAGTATATAAATAAAAATTATAATTTGCCTCATTTTGTAGTTTTGACGTTTAAGTTGCATAAAAAATCAATAAAAAGAGAACAAGCATATACTGAAAATGCTTTTTTTAGAACCGCAGCGGATAAGCAAAATTTTAAATCTGCAGTGAATTCAACCGCTTAAGTGCGTTAATTGCGTAATTTTCTACTATGATGCGCTTATTTATGTTGTATTATCCGATCTTTTCAAATCATAGACTTTTTAAAATGTGATTATAATTCCAAAGGAAGCCAACTATAAATGGCGCCGCGCGCTGCGGAAAACCTAAACATGCACTTTTTTGATCGATTCGCTTCCCTCGACTAAAAATTCTCTTATAAAGCCTTCAAGCGCCCGTTATCGCTCCGAACGTCGTCGAGTTAATTTCAGCTAATTTTTTACGCCACATCCTTCGCACAAAAACACTAGCATTAAGAATCGTACTGTAGGAAACGCGTTATCTCTGTAAAAACGCGATAAAACTGACGCAAAGAACCCGCGAAAATTCTAAGCCTTTTCCCTTAAATTATGCACGACCGGGCCATAAAGCAAATTATCGGTCATTTTCTGCCATATATACCGAAAATTACGCTACAGCACGACAAACTCGTCGCGCTTGCGTTTCAACAGGGGGTATTATTGATATTTAATCTCATTAGATCGAAGAAGCACTTGCAACGCATTTTGCGTTGTTTTATTTTAACTGGAGCTCGCACACACGCAAACACAATCACACAATCACACAAAGGCGTATGAGAGAATAAATTACTGCTTCATTATTTTCCTAGCTTCGGCTTACTGCGGAAGCTAATAGGACGCAAATTACGACGTTAGCAGTTATACGGCTACATTTTCGCGAAAACACGATGAAATATTAATCATATCTCTCGGCGCGTAAGCTTATCATCGCCGAATATATTAGGACAAGCGGCGGATGCTAAACGCGCGCGCGCGTTTTACGCATATATTTGCATAGAAGCTGGCTAAGAAAGACACTAGATACGCTGCTCATTTTCCAGCTTATAATTTTACATTATTCCGATTTCCGCTATTTCTTATCATTTTATGCCATAAGCGTTATAAAAGCGAATCCGCCACTACCGTAAGCCCGGCGCCGCCTATGCGTTCTTTATCTCACTCTATGATAACAATAGTCGGTGGAAAATTTTCGGATCAGCGCCTGGCCCAATAATTACAATTAGGCTCAAGATTTGTTCGGAAAACGAGACTCGCTCCATTTAAAAACCAGATTCTCGCAAAGAAACTTTAGTTGCTAACGACGACAGCTATTGAATACGAGTATATAGGTATGCATAAGTTTGGGACTACAGTAGGAAAATTTGAGAAAAGTAACCAAAAGGCGCGCGATTTCTAGCCCGGGCGGCTTCGTGCGACACTTGGGCCGGCACTCGGGGCGGGTATTGTTTAATGAGCCGAGCTAAACTATGCGTACGCGCCGGCTTGTTTTCAAATTTATCAATATAAAGTTACTGAACACGACGTGTACACGAGTTTAGGATCTGTAAACAATGAGAAGCGAAATTCCTGAAGCACGAAGATTGATAGGCGGGTTACTCGCTTGCTTGCTCAGTCGGGTCTTTATCCTTCAAAATCCGCGTTTCGAGACTAGTTTTAGGAAGACGCCACGAAAAAGTTTCGGAAAATTTGTTTACCTTAATACGCAGAGCGATTATTAGGGCGGGTTGATGGAAACAAAAAGCGTATTTATCTATCGCCTCTTGAAAGGTAGCAAGCGAGTTTTGGGAGCATCACGTGACGTCTGCTCGAAAAAGCAAGAGATTAATTTTTAATTTTTAAGCCGATTAAACGAGCGCTCCTCTACTAAAACAAATATTTTTAAAGTACGTCACGAAAAACGCATTCGCTTTTCGATGTACTACAAAACTGCTTCTCGCTTATATGGTCAAAAATCGTAAATTCACTTTCACTAAATCGCTGGAAAATTTTTATTCTCAGTAGAGAACGTAACCAAGGCGACGAATCGCGATGTTTAGGAAAATGTGTCATGCAAAAATTTTATGCACATAGAAGAAACGCATGAATATTGCATATTTTGGAATTCAGGACCCGGTATCAATATGTTTAGGATTAAGCCGGGTTTAAACCTTACTTTAATTTTTAAATATACGTAGCCAGGTTTAAGCCTGGCTTAAGCCGGACCCAATATATACACGCTTAAGCCAAGCTTAAACCTAAAGCCAATGCTGAAACATACGTCAACGACATTGGATGCCGTCTATATTTATCATGTACAGGATTGAGCCCGGATTAAACCTGAATATATTGAAATCGAGTCCAGGTGTGATAAGAGGGCGAAGTGCGAAGTTAAAAATGGGACTTACGGATGGTTGTCCAAAAATGAGACAAAGTCCTAACAAATGAATGGTCGGTGAAATTAAATGATTTTCCATAATTCCGGTCGACGTACTACACATTTCAGCTTTGTGTGAGGCTGTTAAATTATCCTTAGTTAAATTAAAGGAATATTGACTTATGCTTATATCCGCATTGAGGAAAATTGGCACTGTTCTCACTCATCGAAAATTGCAACATTCAAGATGGCAAGGTTACGTTGAACTATCGACATAAAAAATCATTACTTGATGTAAAAATTACGGATGAGGGTAAACTAAATTTAAATAAATGTTGAATTACGTGCGACATGATTTCAAAAAACGCCCGGTTGAAAAGACTCGCAAGATTGGAAATAGAAAGGGAGAATGTGCTCTTCTGAATTGGTGATATAGGATAAAATAAATAATTTAGAAAAATAAGTATAAGATCTAATTGAACATACATGCGCATACTTACATACACCTGATTACCTATATTAGTGAGCATGCTTTCCTGCTTGATTCCATAAATTTTGTGCCAAACTTTTAGCATGTTTTGCAAATGTAGTTCTTTGCAAAATTGTATATTTTCAAACAATCTAAAACATTATCTTTATGTAAATTCGGTCAAAATTAATGCGCTGCCACCACTATTGTGCTGAATCAACCTTATTTGCAATTTTATTGGATATAAGAGGGCTGTATTTTCTAATGAAAAGAGGCGTGTAGGTTCTTCGAAATCACTGAAAAACTTGTTGTCTCGCGATAGGGATCCAAAAAAGCTTTTAAAATAAATAAATAATACATTGTCTTATTTTGGTAAACTGAAAGTCGAGGATGTGGATATCAATTGATCGTTATAAAAATAGTAAGTGCATAAGAATTATTATTTACCCTTTCATTCTGGTAAGCCGTCACTGCAATGAAATCAGTTTCTTTGAACACAAACGTTCTGAACATCGAGAACGGTAATTTGGCGATGTTGTCCGTACGCACAACATGGAAACGTGGTTGGTACTTGTGCATGGAATTTAAAATTGTCTGAAACTTCAACGCAATGAAGTGAAAATAAGCAAAATCGATGTTAATGCATAGTAATACGTTACATCACTGTACTACGAATTTAAAAATCACAATACAATATAGCGAATTGCTTACATTCAATTAAATTTCGAATTCACCTAAGGGCAAGATTGGAATTTACAGAGTTTAAAGATTTTCAGAAGTCAAAATAGGTTAAAAGCTTGGTGAAATACGCAAAAAACGCATTTCTGCGATTGTCGTCAATCCAGGCACCGGCACAAAAATCGGAAAAAATTATTTTAGAAGGAATTCTAAACATTGAGTTCGGTTTAAATTTGTTCTATCGATTTCAATTCTAAACTAGGATTAAGCTACTTAATACAACAAAAGGAGACAAATTTAAGAAGACGGGACAGCTACCTCTAATTCAGATTAAAGCTCAATGATTTCTATATATCAAGTTTTCAATTTTCAATATAAACATTCATCGCCTATTCGACCATTCAAACACATTTTTGCATTAAATTGGGGGAACAAAATTTCTCGACAATCTCTTATGCAAAGTCTGATTGAATTTAAATGAGGAAACAGTCTGACAGTTGACTTTAAGACTTATAAATGTATAAAGGTTTTACCTTAATGCATCAGTTTTTTCAATTAGATCCAGATCATATTTAACTAAAATAATTATTCCTTAAGTTTAAGACGTTGCATTATAATTAATTACAGAAGCAAATATACGATTCAACAAATGCCTTTCTTCAAATTTATATGTAAAATATTATTGCGGATACCTTTTTGTTAAGTTTCAAATTAAAAGGAAGTGTCGAAACTCTCTTTGAATAATATTAATCTCATTTAAATATTCCAGGTTTTTTTGAGTACATCGTTAGGAATCGTTTTAAATTATAAATGATAGTCCTCATAAATTTATTTCTTGAACAGTGATCATTCTGAACCTATTACAGTTGAATCATATTTTCATACATATTCACTTTTCACAAAATACGAGTATACTGCCTACACCCGTCAAGACTTATGTACTTTCACTGAGAATCGACTTCTTAAAATCTATAATGTTGGTGCGCCCTGTTGTAGAGAATCAGAAAATAATTTCCGAAAAAATCTCTTTTTATCTCTTACGGATAGATCACGATCGCAAACGCCGAAAAATGCACTTTATTCTGAATACCCAAAATTTATGATTTGCTGGGTCTCTATTGGAACCGCCGCCACCACTTGGAGAAATTCACTTCAGCCCCCACCTGCAAATTATACGTTTCAGTGAAATTCAATTTTTTTTAAATATTAACGTATTCCGTTGATCAATTTGATTCTCGTGCGACGTGTGATTATTGTTGCGCGGCTAAGGCGTTTCTGTAATTTCTTCTATCGTTTGGCGAGCGAACTCGACACTTTTAAAAGGCGCTTTATTATCAAATCTTTCGAGTTGCGCGTAAAGTTTTTCAACAAAAAGTCCGATATAACCATTTAAGAATTAAGTCTCGATTCGTTGCCGGAGCAGGAAGTAATCCTACCGATTTTCGGGAGCAACAAAAACGTCTTACAAACACGCAATTACTCAACGTTGTTGTGTCATAAGGTTCGCAATTAAGCCTTGTCGTCGTCGCGTGGTGTGGTGTCACGCGGGGCGTTTTTCACAGTCCATTTAACACGTGTTGGCTTTTTCGTCACTCATTATATGGGCGTGCGTACATTTGGGGCCTTTTAACACAAGTAAAATATGCAAAAACCTCGAAAATTTTCTAAAATGCCTAACGATCCGCATTTAATGCACACGTTTTGCGTCAATTTTCGTACCGCGCGCAAAGTACCTCTTTGTGGAGTTAGTCGAAAAATTCTGCAATCTTACAATGCGAACAAAGTGTACGATAATTGTTCCTACGATAATACGTTCATTAAGTTATCTTTTAAACGTTCGCACGCGGGTCAGAAAGAAAGCTTAGCTTTTAGCAAGCTACAGTACGCTTTTGACGCTATAAGGCGCAACAATAATGCGTTAATTCGTCGTAAATTTAGTCTCGTTTTTCCGGGGAGGAACGGGAGAAAATTTATTCATATTTTGGAAAGAAAAAGAAGAGGAAAGTGTTTGGTTGGACGAATTTTTGAGGCTTTTGGGAAAATTACGCGCACGAGCGGCGCCTTAGTTAACGAAAAAGGCGATAAAATCATTTCCCCATTCTAGCGTGGCGAAATTTCGCTTGTTCAGAGAATTTTAAAAAGGCGTAAAAAAGAAGCGCGTGTTAAAAGGCGATAATGAACTGAAGGAAAAAGCTGTTTGTCGCGTTTTTGCTAAAAACAAGACTTAAGCGGCCCGCCTAGTATAAAAGCGTTTCAGGATTCCGTACGTTACCATCGAGAAACGGTGCGGGATCGTAAAAGAAGCGTTTGCTTTACAGACGGGTTGGTCGACTGGTACCTATGTACATCACATACATGAAATGATAAGAAAGTTTAGCTACAGTAGGAGAAATGCGTTTCGTGCGATGATATATTTTTTCTATACGTGTGCCATTTCGGTAAACACAGACGTTTTCAGTCAAATATGTATTAAGCACACAGTGTAAAGCGTTCGACTGTGCT
This sequence comes from Mermis nigrescens, assembly GCA_036768485.1. Taxonomy (NCBI): domain Eukaryota; kingdom Metazoa; phylum Nematoda; class Enoplea; order Mermithida; family Mermithidae; genus Mermis; species Mermis nigrescens. The sequence goes on from JAVLUZ010000172.1 coordinate 1,041,003, forward strand.
TATGCGTTAGCTTGCTATAAGCTAACCGCCAGGCCTTCTGTAATGCTTTTCTCATAAGTTTGTACATAAACGGCGTAGTCTGGGAAGTGTATTTGATGACGACGTTTTTGATAAACAAACGCCGAACCCGACGAAATTTACGGCTAGTAAAGTGTAATGTGATAAGGCGGAACCTTAATTGATAAGAAGTTTCGGCAAGGTATGCAGCGAGTGGACCCTGGCCGGTTCTTTTCTTTTAGCGAACGCATCAAAAATTTTGCTCAAAAACTGCTGGGTCAGACAAAGTGGGACTGTGAAAGGCCGCGTTTCGGAACCTTTGATCCCCAATTTGATCAGCGTTATAGTATCTATATAGGCACATATAAGCCTTTTTTGAGTTGTTACATATATATACGCCCCTAAGCTTTTGTGTATACGCGAGAAGCGTGCCTTTCTTTGTCAATATTAGATTGAATATATAGGAGTGATAAGGTGTCGGCCGGGTTTGAAAAATAAGCCACTGGTTGATTGGTGAAAAACAAAAAACGAAGAAGCCTGCTGATCGCGAAATTTCTGTTTCAACTTCAATAGTTTAGTCAACAATTAGGTACCTTTTAGCGACTCAAAACGAATAACAAAACTTCCTATAACTCATCTTCTGTCAAAATAAATGCGACTTAAAAGTCGTTTACGACTGTCCTAAATTATACCGCAGCTTATTTCGATTCCTGTTTTTCGTACGCTTACTGAAGGAAAATGAAAACGAACAGAACTAACGAAAAAACGCGGGAAATAACTTACGAAGCCTTGTTTGTCGGAGATGTTGTTCGTCAATTTCTGCAAAAAATGAATGATTTTCTCTCGCATGTCGGGAGAAAAATTTTAAAAAACAAATCTATTATACCAGTTTATGGAAAGACACAACCTTTTGCATCCATTGCTCTCCGGTGGCAGGCGAATCTGGATGTATATACATTCTCTTGGGCATTTCGGGATCAGCTTTACCTGCAACCATCCATCTAAAAGGAATAAAGCGCACATTTAATGAGATTCCAACGAACGTAGATTAAAATAAACAGACAATCCCAAGAAAATCATATAAGTTACCTCGAATTGTGAAATTTGTAGCGACAATCGTCCGACGGCACAATATCCATTAATAAGATCTGTGATAAATTCAAGCCTTTCACTTTTATTGCTTCATTTAATAATGTCGTAGTAGTGATAAATAGCTACACATGTTACCAGGGAAATAAAGTGTTCGTACCTGATCTCATTTTTCGAATTGAAAAACAACCCCCAAGAGATAGGCAAATCCTGATAATTTGTTAGCTTGCTGAGGAAACACAAAATGTAACCTAAAACGAATTATTTGCATGAGTCGATTCGTTTAACTAGACTATAACTAGATTCAATGTTCTTAAAGACGGCCATTAAATGAAATGAAAAAAACTGATTGCTGGAAATTTCAAGCGTTCAGTAGAACAGATTTTATTTTTTACATCACAGAAGTTGATTTAATTTAAAATTAATAAAGTCAAAATTCCGGCAAAATACCTCGTTCTAAAGTAATTATAAATCATAGTCATTTGCTTTTATTTATCCTTCAGTCATATTAAAAAGCTTTGCTTGCATTCTGCATAGACATAACTTCAAAATAACTAAGAACATATGCGATTTTATGCAATAGTAATAATATTAATCTGAAATGTGGAAGTAAAACAAACAATTTCTCACATATTTTGATCTTTTATCCAGACCGGAAACTCGAATCTTGTACGCCGGAAACATTCGTCTATACAAACAAGGAAGCGACAAATAAAAAATTTAATTACGAGTCAGTAAATGGCACTCAAAGTTACCAAATGTAAATTTATGATAACTCACAGACACATTATGTGTTGAATAAAACATGGTATTAACTTGTCGCGCAAAAAAACCGCTTAGAATGGAGGGCAAGCTAATATTACAATTACAAAATAGCATTTTTGCTATCCATCAATTCATCAAAGAACCATGTATGAAATAAATAGTCGAGTAATAAAATCAATGTATTTCTCTTTTATCCGAAACTGCAGATATCTTGTGAACTTTCGATTGATTGACTATTCAATCAGCTAATTAGTCCTGCATTGCAGATCATTGCCATTGGGAAGACATTTGAAAATTTGACATTATTTAATAATGATAAAAGCAAAGTTGCACAAAAGCTAAATAAATAACAGAATTAAATAATTAAATAGTAAGAGTGACAAACTATGTCTATTCGGGATGCCTTTAAAAATAAGCTTCTTCTCAAATTGCTACCTTGATTTATATTTGTATGACCTGCGTCAGGTCAACATACACAAAGCTGTCGAAAGCCTTGTAGATAAGTATGGTCAATCTTAATGTTAAGTCGGAGAGCTTTATTGTACTAAAATCGCCTATAAATTGGCAAAAATGCTAAAATAGGGTAAAAAGTGAGTACAAATCAAAATTATTAGTCAATTTTAAGCTTTTTTTGCAGAATGATCTGATGTTTTTGGTCTCGATTTTGCCTTATTTGTTCCTTAGTTTTCCTTTTTTTGCTATCTAAGGGTTTAGACCAGTGCTGTTTTTGCATGTAGAAGATCTTTGTACATCTTCTACATGCAAAAATTTGCATGTAGAAGATGTACAAAGACTTCCTTAAAAGTCTTTGTACATCTTCTACATGCAAATTTTTGGGTACTAAAATATAGTCCAGTAGCACTTTCAGTGCAGTAAAACAGAGTTTTTCGACCTTTGATTAGCTAATCTCTGAGTTTCTGACTACAAAAAAGCAAAAAATTGTCTCAAAACGGCGCGAAGCGCCCGAAAATTTGACATTTTTCCATTCTAAATGCGATTTCTGCCATTATAAAGATATACAGAACACAATTACTGATTCCGGCGCGAAGCGCCGAAAGTTTTTAGGAATTTAAGAGCTTTTTACAGTTTTTGTCTTCCCAAAAATCTTCATACATGTACAAAGACGGTCTCGAAAAGTCTTTGTACATCGGGAAAAATCTTTGCCGAATACAAGAAAACAACGTGGTTTGGACCTTTCATGGATCGTAATGCAAGGAAATAATGCAAAAAAGAATTAAAACTTTATGTTTTGCTTTCCTAACCAGAGTCCATGACTAGCATTTTTGATCGTAAGCCAAAATCTACGCGCATGCAGCGAATTCAGTACGTCAATCATTTCCAAGCTAAATCAAATTTCAAAATTAGCTATCGCAACTAGTCCTTCTTATTGAATCAAGAAACAGGTGAATGGATTTTCACTACTTTTTTGCATCGATTGTCGCACGCTCGCTGTTTCTTTTGTGTTTAATGAGTCTTGCGGACATCGTCGTCCAATGTGTCAAATTTTACCAAAAATCTCAAAGCCTTTGCTTAAATAGCCTTGATTGCATTACAAGTCAAGTTAGAAAATCAAAAGTGCGAGCAGGCAGAGGCGGGAACGAAAAGCGGAAACGGACCTAAAGTAGAAGTGGAAAATTTGGCCCCATGGGCTCAATCGAACTGACGATTGCTTGATTTAATTTAGTATGAATCAAATACGAGCTATAATAGGAAATAGGGCTACTTTTCTAGCTTGACGAATATAGTCTACTATTTGCGCTATATACATTTGATGCTTACAACATCGTACATACCTACATGCATAAATATATGCACCGTATGCACAAAAGTACTCCTTTGGATGTAGGTACTGCACGAAACACTCGTAGGAAACATGTAAATCTGTAATTTTTGCATAAATGAGGCGATGATTGCGTACGTATGTAGGCTAAATGACGATCAAGCTAGATAATGATTAATTTGGCAATCGCTTACATTTGAATTCATAAGAAGCGAACGACGATTTATATTACACGCCTCTTTGCATGCATGAAAGAATGGCTTACACAAGAGAGATTGAGCTTTACGCAGTAAAAGACGTTGTACTAAGGGATAAGTAGCACGTTTAATACTCGAAGCTACTTGCTACTACTTGCTACTACTACATACACTTTTGGGATTTTAGACCCCCAGAATTCAAAATTCCCGCCAGATCCCCCTTGGATTCAATTCAAGGAATATAAGCTCCTTGCTTCATTGTTACTCGAATCTTCCTGATTTTTCCTAACATTCTATATCTAAGGAAGGGAAGGACTAAACTATACAATTATACTAGAGAAATAGCAGTTGATAATTCTGAAAAATATAGCCATCCTAGGTGCTCACACCATTGTCGCATAAGTCGCTGTAAATTATATGACGACTTTCTAAGTTCGAACTTTATTACATTCTGAGATCATTAGGTGAGGAAATAAATTTTGCTGTTCAACGCTTAAATAGAACACATGTAGAAAATGTGTCAAACAGGTAAACTTTTCAAGCAAGTGTGGAATGGGACAGGTCGGCTAATGAGCGGAACTGGTGAAAGAAGATGTCAATTTTCAAGACAGTTGTCGACCCAAAGTTTGCATTTCCAGAAGTAATCTTTTCAAAACATTGTACTTTCGTTTCATGCCACTGACATACATACATATCTGATATGTGCACATGGTACAAGGTGTGTTGCATATGCAATACATATCATACTGTATCAGAAAGCGTCTCGGAGGCGCTTTTTGACTTTTCGAGGCGCCTTCTTTCAAAAAATGTCTGTTTTTGGACAAAAAGCAGTTTGCTAGCTACTTGTCTTACGTTGGAACGTAAGCTGTCAATGTAAGCATGAATTTATATCGAGATTTCGAGCATTCAAAAAGACATCTAAATTTGGACAAAATTTGTATGTTCTTAAGAATCAATACGTCATTTCATTTTCGATGGAAAAAAACGAAAATGGTAGATGAGTACGTTCAGAAATATTACCAAAATGAAGTTGAGTGCAAGCAATCAATATGAAGAGCAAATGCTTGGAAATGATATCCGCATCTATGCGTTGTCTTTAAGAAAGGTCGGGTTGGGTTAAAATCTTTGTTGAGAATAACTATGTAAAACTATGATTAGTTATAATGTCTAGACGTTTTTATCATGTCAATGAGAAAATGAAATTTATATATTTCAACCAAATTTTTTGCCTTTATGACCCATGGATGTCCTGATCAGACATGCGCGTCGGAAAGATCTGAAATGTCTCTAACCTCAATGGAACAAAAGAAATAATTAAAAAGTGGAAAAAAGGCAAAACAACGGTCAAAAACATACGAAAATTCCGATTTTTTTTGCAAAAGTGCCTAATATCGACCAGAAATTGTCAACTGCGGCAGTTTTACTAGTATTCTAACACCTATATTGTTGTGCACATGACCATGAATGCACGCATAGCCAATATGATAGTCAGCTGGTCTGCAGGGAGTCAGCCAGAGAGCCTTTTGAGTCTAAAGGACCTCAAAAACTGGTTTAATTGCTTAATATCGTAAAAACTAATGTCAATCCACAGTTTCTGAATCTTTTCAACACTATTGTGGCAAATTGCTCATTTTCATCAATTTATGGTTTTCGTTTTGCTTCAGTTTCCCAGAAAAATTTCCCGTTTTCCCATTCTGATAGTCTGAACCCGGTGGATCCAGGATTTCCTGAAAGGAGGCGCCTACCCAACTTTTCCTATCCTTGAACGAAAAATTAGAATTTTTGTCGAAAATTTCATATAAAAAACGTGATTTCGTCAAGTAAAAGCCTGGCGCAAAGCGCCGAAAATTTGAAATTTTAGGATAAATAGCAAAAGATATCTAACTAAAACTGATGCTCCGTTAATACGCACGGGGCAAAATGCAATGTTAATCAATGATAAGACCATATAAATTACTACACTTTGACACAAGAATTTTTTGTAGGGAACACAAAATCTTGTCTACGCCCAGAAACTACAATTTTAGCACAAAAAAGGCTTCTAGACTATGAAAAAAGTCAATAATGTTACTAATGAGTACTATCAGGTACAATGCGTCGAAAAAATTTGAAAAATCTGGCAGATAATGGCCAAAATCCATCAGAAAAAAAACGAATTCATCCTTTGATTCGCCAATTATCTGGGCTGGCGGGGGGCAGCCACGTCTCCATTCCCTGTAAATCCGCCCATGTAAGATCCTCACGTACATGTCCGGAAAAATTACAATCTTTTGCATGTAATCAGAATTGTACAGCTCATACAAAGATTTTTTAAAACAAAAAATAAGGATTTTGACATTTCCTATTCAGTTCTTCAGCAAGAATCCATATTAATTTTTAGCGCTCCGTCCGTGAAGATCGTTCGCGCTCCAGGTGCTCAAATGCAGGAAAAACTTTCTATCTTTCTGACCATCTCAAGCTTTCTTTCTCAATATCCTTTGGCGCAAACAATATAGTAAAACATTGTCAATCGAAATTTACAAAAGGCTCAAAATTTTTCCGGGAAAACTCTAAATCCGATTAAAAAATAAATATATCTTAAATTAGACGATGGGGACAAAATTATGATTTTGCGCACAAACAACTGATCTCTGAGGTTACTTCCAACGGTTTTTGGAAAAATTGGGATACCGCCCTTGACATCTTAAATCCACCACTGCTGATACAAAAGAATACAAAAAACTTTAGAGACCACTGAGAAGTACAAACATTTTCTTTGCAGATTTATCTGGCGATATTCTAGCTTTTTGTAAATGCTTAATCAAATGACTAATTAGTAGCGGTAGATCTAGAATTTTCCTAAGGGGGCAGTACTCCTACTTTTCCAAAAACAGTCAAAAATAAGACAAAAAATTTGCCCTTCATGTGCGAAATAGAGTTTTTCGGCGTTTTACGTTTTCTAATTTTATTTAAAATCACATTTGATGCAACATTATTCCCAAAATTTTGAAATTTTTGATAATTTTGTGCGAAAAAATCACTAAATTTCTTTGACTTCATCGAAAATCCGGCTGGAAGCGCCGGAAAATTTGTAAAAATTTAGGCGGAAGGACGTTTAGAAGCTTTATTTACTGCTCAATTTCCTGTATTTGTAGCATTTGACGCAAAACGTCGAAAATTTTCAAAAAATATCCTTGAATAAAAGAAGTCTATGCTGAAATGGCTCTTTCCGTTCTTGAAATAGTTGTGAACCCTATTCCATATGTAAAAAATGGCTTCCAGACCGCCAAAAAATAAAAAAGTCATTAATGGATATTATCCAGCGCGAAGCGCCGAAAAAAGTTGAGAAAGTCTAATCACTGATGGTCAAAAATCTGCCCCGACTAATTGGGGCTTCAAGAACGATGAAATTGGCCGTGTAAAAGTTAAAAATTTCACACCGACTAAATCATCAAACAAATCCATAAATAAAATATTGGAAACTATTAATAATATACCTGCCACTCTTCGTTATGACCATTTCGGTTCCAAAAGTATGGAATTGATCCCACAGTTCTTTGGACTCTAACTCGACCTTCGGTTCATCCGTTACACCGTCGTCCGGCTCTGTGTGGCCCTGGAGAGGCGCGTGTGGCTGATGAGCGTGTTGATTAGAACCCACAGGAGGTCCGGAGGCGCCGAAAAATCTATCATGAGCGGCAGAGCCCATTAGACTGGGAAAACGATGTAAGAAAGAGTTTGTAGCCGGAGCCAGAGCAAATGGACCGAATCCGGGTCCAAAAAATGGATTATGTGTGATAGCCGAACCCGGGCCACCACCCAAAAATGGGCCCATGAGCGACGCTGCCGCTGTTGAAAATTCGGCACCCGGCATAGAAGGCAGGAAAAACGCAGTCGCCGGATGTTGGCCACTAAAGGCCATGTTAAGCGGATAAAACGGCGACAACAGACGTCTTTTGCGGTCACTCGAGTTTATCACGGATTTCAACTCGAAGCTGTTATCAGATGGCGAAAAATCGTTCAAAGGTGCTTGACCGATCAATGTGTACGGGCATTCGATTGATTCAAGGTTCATTTCAATACGCATTACGTTCAAGCCGCATCTCTAAACTAATATCATGCAGTGTTTTTAGGGTTTATTGAAATAAGATGTTTTTTGACAAAAAATGACGAAAAATGATTCGGTTCAGTCGAGTCTGAATTACACGCGTTACGAGATCTTTAGGTAGAATGAAGCGTCGTTGCAAGCGGAACGTACAACAGTAATCTGGTGGCAATTTTCGAAGAATTTCGCACCGTGGGCTTAAAATTTTTTTCTGGGATAGGCAAATATATGAGCGCGGGGTAATTGGCAATCAAAAGCTTAATCGTCGAATCCTGTTGTAGAAAATAATAAAGTATAAAACGAGGTAACAGGTTGTACGGATTCAATACATTTGGGATCCAAAATGAAAACGACAAACGCAATAATGTTAACACAAACGGATCTCAAATGAAACCCATGCTCACAGTCTAATCGTTAGCTTATCAGCAGAGTGAACTTGTGATTAGGTACGATTAGCCGAATTCGTATAGAATTTAGATAGTATAGAAATTATATGATTGAGATGCTAAGTCAGTATTTCTGTAGCGAATTACCGTACGCAAACATGCGCACTCGAGCTAAACTAAATATGCCATCACGAGTAGCGAAACACGACCTGCGTCATCGTAAGCGCGGAATAAGCGCTTATGCGTACCCATAATAGCTTTTAAATACGAGTAGTTATATGTCTACGTGGCTTAAATCAAAGCATCTCAAATGAATTACGAAATGAAGGTTCTACCTTGAATAAAAACTTAGCTATCGGCCATGAATAACTTTTCGCCTACGCGCCTCATTTTCGGTGAAAAAATTCAGAGATTCTCCGCGAAAAACACCAGCGAGCCTATCAGCGGCGAAAATCGCGCTAAGTTTGACGCCTAAGACGTGGCGGTTTCGATCGAAGAGGGCGTAAAATGTTTTCGCCTTTTCCATTGGTGTGTTTAGTTATCCGGTCCCGCCCACTTCGGCTTTTGGAACGCCTTACGATGTTTAGTAGGCGGACCCGCAAAAAGTGGTCAAATTAATGCGTATGCAGCGCTTCTTCATACAGGTGAGATTCGCCTAATAATAATACATCCGATTGTCGTTCGATTATGCGAATAATGCGCACCGGTGCTCGGCTCAGTTCAACGAAGCGCCCTCTTCAGTGTAACGTTACGTCCGTCCGTTCCTATCTTATTCTTCATTGGAGCCGAATTATGACCTTAATAATACAACAATAAAACCTATATTTTATGGGCTGTCGTGGTTCCCGCTGGGCGGAGGGCGGCACTAAAGTACATGAAAGAGAAGATTGTTAAATTTGATGGCCAATTCAAGTCGCACCGCACCGAGTGTCCCAAGTTTTCGGTACAAGTAGACACTAAAAGTATAAGAGCTTTGCCTTTTTTATATTCGACTTTCATTCGGTGGGCTTGCTTTTATGTGTTACCCCTATAGTCGTCGTCGGACCATCCGGTCGACTGGGCGCCGCACGCATCGATAAGTATCTTGGAACTCGACCTACCGTACCCCGTCCCCACACTGACACGTTTATCTAGTTCGGACAGTGCCAAAAGATGGGAAGTCGCGCGTTATAAGTGGAGTAGAGGTGTTTTTGTTTCATTAAGTCGGCAGGTTGTTGAGGTTTCTCCCAATTACAAGGCATTACGCAGATGCCAAAATATGCTAGTTTTCATGCACTTATACAGAAAGTGTGCCTTTTTTAAATATCCGATATTACGAAATACCAGCGTATACTAATGTTTTGCGTGTATGGCGAATATCTGCATTACATTAACAGGTTGATTTGCGCAAGTGGCCCATCGGACACCTTTTGCGGTTTTTCGGTTTTTTTATTAGCGGCGGCTAATTGACCAGACTCGGCGACGGCTTTTCCGTAATTTTACGTTTCGTTCGCGCTTTTTTAACTCACAACGCATCTTGTGTATTAGTAAAGTAACGCACTAACAAAACAATGCGCCAAAAACAATGCTCACGCGCTTCGGGTGCGACATAAATGGCGAGTAATATTTCGATGTCAACATCCGTTAGATCAGTTGAGTTTTTTCCACGCCGCGCGTATTCGACAAACGAGAAGTCAGACTGATCTAAATCAATGTGAGAATAAAGAAAATCGGCCAGTGTTTTAGTTTTCGTTGAGAAAATAAGCTGGATAAAACAATATAGAAGGGTATGGTTCGACATTCATTCACTTCCAATATTATTTATTAGCTCGCAATGAACAAGTGCGAATTTGAGATTATTGGTGCGGACGTGGACATAGAGAAATTAGGGAGCCTGACCTTCTTTTAGGAAATATGTGAAAATATGATGAAATGACTGTAAATCATACGTGACCAGATATGCATATGAGATTTATGGAAAAATGGGACATTTTCTCCGAAAAATGAGGCAAAATGAAGGCCAAAAATGGATGAAAATTGAAAATTTTCTTCAAAGTGATTTAAATTGACCAGAAACTGTGTAATAACGTAGTTTTGACGCTATTTTTGCGCTAATACCAGTTTATGAGATCATTTTGGCCAAAAAAGCTCAATTTTTTACCCCCTAGAACGGTTGACCCCCAGATCGGCAATGCTGTGCATCTAAGGATTTCACATCGATCGGCGAATACGCAACTTTAGAATAAAAAAGTTATGGAGGTCAACCTGGCTTGATAAAGCTCAAACGTCCTTTTGAATCTAAATTTCCGGCACGATTGCGCTGTCTGAATACTTCCTAATCAAGGAGATAAGACGGAGCTTATTGACTTTGGCATAGTGTCTTACGTTGATAACGCCATCCAAATTTTCAAATATCTCCAGATTATTATATAAAACTTATCCAGACTAAGACGGTTCATAAATCCTTCTTAAAATGAATTGTAGTAATTTAAAGTTTTTAAAAGAATTTGAAAAAATCAAAAAATTATGCTTTTTAACCATTTTTTACGCTAGCATTTACATACTTGAAATGAATGTCGATATTATAATTGCTTCAAAAAAGTATGTCAAAGCTAAATAACGGATTATATAGAGACTTTTCAGTCAAAAGGACTACCGCACCTCTTGAATGAATCGTGTGGTGTATTCGATTCCAGTTTTCATTTTTTTTAATTTGCTGCCACTGCTTTAATGATGGTCAATAAATTAATATGGGCTATGTTAAGGCATTATGTCAGAACTTAGGAAAACAACTTTGACAGAAAATATGCCATTTTGTAAAGAAACAAAATATCGTACGATTTCAGGAAGGTTAAAATTTGATTTTCGCCCAAACCTTTTTAAACTTGAGTATTTTATTTTGTAATTACTATATTTTTCGAATCAAATGTACCACAGGCATATCCTCCGATTTAATAAACTAAGTTGGGAGTACGCTTGCTCGAAAAGGTTTTTGCAAACATAACGTTTCAATCAAAAACTGATTTCTCTTGATTCGCATTTGAAAATTACTTTTACTGATGAAACGCTAGTATACCAGCGCCCGGTTGCAATATCTAATGCTGACAATCGCGAGCTCGGTATTATACCCTTAATGCTGAGTATTCGCTGAGCGCGAGATCGTGATCAAATTACCGGTTGCAATATAAATCTCAATGTCGTGCTCAGCTGATCTCAAATTTTAATCGTGAACTTTAAGATAATCTCGAACTTTTTCGTGTTTATATGCAATAATATACAATCCTATGACAATGGTTTCTTAAAATAACGATTATAAAAACGGCGCGGCATAAATTCATAAATTCACTGCATTCCTTCCATAGGTGGGCGGCACCAAAATTCTGGGGGTGCAATATTTTTCAAAAGTCAAAAAATAGCCTTAAAAATGGTGGTATGGCGCAAAACACCATTTTTCAACGTTTGTCATCGAGCACTATCCATTGCCATCAAAAAATTGCGAAAAAAACAAAAAAAATTCAAAAATTGAATTATGTGGGGGTATTTTGGTTTCTGGGGGAGGGGAGGGGTATTTTAGTTTCTTGGAGGGTTGCATACCCCCAAACCCCCCATGCCCAGGTGTGATCCCTTCACGAGTAGATCATATGTATAAAGGAAAATTCGATGAACGCTTATTTTGAATTCACAAATTGCTCTATGCTTTGTGTGTGTGCTAATCCTGCTCATGAACAGGATTAACTTCACCATTACGACTTAATCGCTAGCTCGGGATTAAAAACTGGCAGAAGTTTATTGCAGCTCACTCGCTATTATCTTGCGAGCTCAAGATAATCGCAAACTCACGATTAGCTCTAACTCAAGATAAGCGCGATTTTATTGCAACCGAGTTCCTGATTAAAAGTTTGAGCGAGTTCGCACTAATCTGCGATCTTAGAAAAATGGTCAACCCCTTTGAAATTCTGAAGCTATTAAAGTCACGACCAGATCAATTTTACATTGCACTTTCCTTTCGTGCCCAGCAAAATTAAATGTCTTCAGTTTTCGCTTTAATAGTGTATCAGATAAAAAAGAAAAACTAAAAACTGATTAATTAAAAGCCGACAACATACATGGGCAGCGACCGAATTCCGGGAAGGTCTGCATAAGGCGACGGTAAAAAATCGCAAAAAAGATGCCAAAAAATCTTTTCTGGGGTAGGTATTGATTGTTTAAACTTTAGATAGTCAAAACTCCAGGCCCACGGCTTCAACGTTGGGAGTATTTGAAATCAGTTTGAACGGTTACACAACAAAACACAAAACAGTCCTTTTTATGGAACGCAATTTAAACTCTATCGCATAAATTTTGATTTTAGTAGCTTAATTACCCTATTGAAACAATGTGAAATCTAGCGGTTCATCATGCCGAAAAATCCGTCAAATTTTCAGACCGCAGATCACAAAAAATGTCTGGATATGTATAATAAAAATCCTAATCCCAAACTGACGTTTATTTCAAGGTCACTTACACGACGCTTTCTGATTTTTGTCCGATACTGCAGAGAAGTTGGATGAATAGCGAAAAACATTTGGCTAGCCAGGACCACATGTTGGCGTGGGGGTTGTAGGGTGTGCCCCCAGAAGTCCGAATACCCCCCAGAAATCAATTTGCGAAATTTTTTTGTTTCTGCGATTTTTTGATGCCAATGGATAGTACTCGATGAGAAACGTTGAAAAATAATGTTTTTTCGTCACTTTTCAGAAACAATTTTTTACTTTTAAAAAATCTTGCACCCCCAAAATTTTTATGCTGCCAGTTATGGCCAGGACTCGAACCCGGGCTTCCTGGTTACCGGCCAAGCGTGGTTAGACATCAATTTCCTGCCGTACGGCGCTTGTTAAAAATTTTTAAAAAGGTACAATTAATTCTGGTACAAATATATGCAAATATAAAAACAAAAAGTGGAATCGCATCACTGATTAATAAAAAATTTAGCATAATTCTCAGTAAGCAGAATGATGGAAGGAGAAGGTAAAATAATCTTGATTTTTAAATAGGTATCTCAGAACGATTTTATAAGCTAAACCGACTAAAATGATAAAATTAATCCTAATCAACCCTTTTGCGTCGATTTAAAATATATACAAAATCGGAATATTTGAAATAACGTTTTAAAGCGCGGCTCTCCTAATTTAAAATAATGAGCATAGTCTTTTCATGCAACGATGTTTTTCTCCTGTGTGTGCAACGCATGCTTTTTTTGCAAACATATTTGATGGTACCTACATATTTAGACAAATCAAGGTTCATCTTTCTCGACGATTAAAATTTGATATAAAGCGAGATAATTGCCTTATGGAGGCGGCACATACTCGCATTTACTTAATGCTACAAAATAGAAACTGTAAAAGTGCGAGACGATCGCAAAGTCAAAGACATTTCACGCATTGATAACCTTAATCAATAGGTACTTTTTAGAAGCCGATAAAACAAACAGCTATGAGTCAATGTATGCTATACTGTGTTCTCTTCGGGTGCACCTTTCATGAAATTGTTCAGGTAAAAGAGTTCCCTGGATGTTCAGATAAATAGAACTTACATCTGGCCTTCTAAATTAGAGGGCTGATATCTCGAAAATAGGGGGAGGGGGTTAAAATCAAGTATGTAGAACCACTATGAGGCAAAAATAGTTATTTCTAGCGTCTTTGGGTAAGCTCTTTAGAGTGTAGAAGGGAAAATTCAAAATAATTGAAAACATCTTTCTTTTAATTTTAATCATGTGCAGAAAATCTACCATTTTAAGTACGTGCACAAACGATTTCTCAACATTCCCTAGCTCGACTCCAAATTTTTTCAAACATGTTTTATACCTATTGGTTTTGCAAAGGAAAGCAATACAAAAAATTAATAATTAGTTGCGAAGCGCCGGAGAATTCTAGCAAATTAAAATGCTCCAATAATTTTTAATTTGTAATCTTGGGGACCCTAGTAAAAAATGTACGTACTTCTGGAATTCGGGTGTATGGTTCAATAGTTCAACTCAGTCACTGCACGCATACATGTAACGGCACAAAATTTTGGGAGGGGCTCCCCGGCCATTTTTTGAGGGGGGGGGGGTAGATGATCTCCAATTTTTGGCTAAAAATAGCCAAAAATCGCATTTTTCCAAAAATCAGGGGAGGGGTCAAGAACTTTGTGTAGGGGATGGGGGAACGACCAACGTTGGGTGGGGGATCCCTTATCCAGTAGTATTCTAGCACGTCTCCATCTTCGGAAAAACGTATCCTTGAACACTGTTTTTGTGCAAAAGTCATCAATTATAGTCATATTTGCTACGCTGATGACGAATATAATAGTCATTGTTAACAAAAATGCTTATATTTAATTATATATGCAAATTAATACAAAATTTATTTAAATTTGAAATTGTGCCTCACCAGATGTGGTCTGATTTGATTAGCTGATTACGAATACAGTAAACATTCATGATAGAAAGGTGTACATTATTTTAAATTTTTTGTTTTTAATTTTGAAATTTTGAGCAAAATTGCTCCGCAATTTTCGCTCATTTAACTAAGGCTTAGCCTTTGCGCTGGCACCAATGTGGACGCACATAACTAAACCTAAGCCAATAAAATGATTAAGAACAACCAGGGCTGTTGTTACAATTTGCTTAGGCTAAGGCTTAGTTATGTGCCTTCGCATTGATGCCAGCGCATGGGCTAAGCCTGAGATAAATGGGCGAAAATTTTTGCCCATTTATGTCTTAGGCTTAGCCCATGTCTGGCACCAATCTGAAGCCTCAAGCAGTGATCAGGAAGGGGTTACCAAGAAAAAAATCAATTGAGCCAGCAGTTCAGAATGAATATGCCAGCAATTCAGATGAGTGTGTCAGCACTTTGGTCCAATATGCATAAATTTGCATATATAATTAAATGTACGCATTTTTGTCAAAGATGACTATCATATTCGTCATGAGCGTACCAAATATGACTATAAACATTTACTTTTGCACAAAAACAGTGTTCAAGGACACGTTTTTTCCGAAGGTGGAGACATGCTAGGATAATACCCCCTTATCCTCCTCTGTTACATGTCTGCCTGCACGTGCCTGCAGGTAAAGTGCGCAGTCGCTTTGAGCCCAATAGATGCGGCTTCAAGGACGACTAGAAAAACGATCAAAAAATGGTCAGTCACAAAACTAAAAAGCACAATCTCAATTTAGGCAAGTAGAAACCATCAAAATTGACGACTCTAAAATATGATACGTTTCTCAGTTATTAATAAAAATTTGAGATAAAGCAATATTTGGAAACAAGAATTCGCAGGTGGTTTACTCTCAAACAAAATGGCTTTTACTGGCTTCCTCGCTCGAGTCATCCGATCAGACACGCTTTTGCGAATTTATCAATGTCAGCATCAATTGACCAAAGATAATGTCATACCTTATAACTTTACAGAACAGTAAAAGTGGTTGAAAAAGTTTAAACCCTGTAAACAATAATAAATTTAATATGCGTAGAAGAGGACGACAAATATGAGGAAAGATGTAGTTTGCGCAAAAGTCGTGGATTACGCACCTGTGAAATACTACGACTCTACACTTTCATGCATATTGTGCCATGCATTTGCACGTGCATTCATTGCGCACATGGGTTAAAAAAATCTTCTCTTCTAACACGTTATTACAAGGTTTTCAAAAAGGTGTTAAAAATATTGGCCAGTCCGCGCCTGAACGCCTTGTTCGTAATCGAAGTTTCGAAAACACCCGCGGTTAAATTGCGTGTGATGACTAATGACCTAATGGAGTTCTTTTCAAGTGTATAATGGCCGCAAAACCGTCGCAAATATGTTATATTTCATGCGTTTAAGAAATTGTGCATTGTAGTTGATCTTTTTCCGTCATCATCATCACACTGCACGCCTACAATAACACGCATATGCGTATGCATTGAGCATACAATGGTGGATGTGCGGAAAAATTAAACGTTCTCGAATGCATCTCGTATGCAACGTACTTAGTACAGTAAGTAAGTAGGACCTGTAAGTATGGTGTTGCGCATAGTTAAGTAAAGTACCTAGTGGTAGTACGTTGAGACTGATGTGCATGTATTAAGTGTTAGACTAAGATAGATAAGATCACTCGAAAATATCGCTCGTGTGGACCGGGCGACCACATTTCGTCGTTTTATTATCCAACTTTGACATTAAAGCTTCGAACACTGCCGGCGGCGAATTTCAACGAGAAACAATCGGAAGAGACAAGAGGAGCGCATTTTTCTACTGAAGACGCGCGGTCGGGCGAATGACGCGACGAGGTGTTGCTCCTTTTATTTAATTTCGAAATTTTAACACGAAAGTATGGGTCAAACGGGTAAAGAAAGAACCCGTCAGCTGAAAGATATTTAACACAGCCTCGGGGCATACTGTACGGCGTACTGTATGTATCTGCACGACTTCGCGCGCGACAATGTCATGTTTATCGGCCGTTCTAAAAATGTTTTTACACCTCTTCTTATGCACATCGCTCTCCCGACGAATAATACCGCCGATGATATTATTCCGTAAATGCGTTAGTATATAACTTTTGATAAAACAACTGGATCAGTCAGCCAGAGCAGTCTAAACGACGAAATAATTTACCTACTCAACCGACCAAACTTCATGTTTATTTGATACAATTTTGCAGTGCACCGCGGCAAAATCGGTTTTATTGTGGCGGCGGATTCGGTTCGGTGTAATGTTAGGTGTACATGTTTTCGCGCTGTTGCAATAATCAGCAGCCCGAGGGCACGAAACAACGCGAAAATTTTGAAGGAAATCGCGCGAAATCATAAGAGAATAGGATTTTCGGCACTTTTTCCAGGTTTATGTTTGAAAATCGTCTCATACGTTCGTTAAGTGCGCAATACTGCTTACGCATTTGCATACCGAAATTGGCATTCGCACAAAAGCGTGTCGAGATAATAAAAACCCTAAAGTGTAATAAAACAATAATTACTGTACGGTGGCGTACCAATTCGGCGCCGTCGGCAACTTTCTATTCCTATGGTTTCTTTCTTGTATACTTACCCGCATACCTGCCCAATTTCAGTGCTGAACACTCGCGCTCATACCCTTTCATAAATTAACGGGCACTTAAGTCGCACTCCTTAATTTTCTCGCGTACCTTTATTACTTATACGCATAGTTACCAGATTATTGTACCGCAT
This sequence comes from Mermis nigrescens, assembly GCA_036768485.1. Classification (NCBI taxonomy): domain Eukaryota; kingdom Metazoa; phylum Nematoda; class Enoplea; order Mermithida; family Mermithidae; genus Mermis; species Mermis nigrescens. The sequence continues at coordinate 1,058,468 of JAVLUZ010000172.1, forward strand.
TTTCATACCTGCGCCGTAATTTAAATTATGCGCAAAAAATATGACTTTCGCAAATTGAACTATCCATCGCCATTTTAGATAAATTTTCCCATGTTCTAAAAAATGATTGACTTTATTTAAAAAAATTAATTACCACCGTGCAACATGCAATACATACTTTTCAGTTTCGACTGCCGACTTTTATGCATAATACGCATGTATGTATGTACATACGTAAGTATAAGTTTTTCGTTGCGTTTAGATAATTTTGTCGCTTTGAGTAAATTTTATAGCGACGTTGTTGGTAACTTTATTTCGCATGTCCTTTAAAAACAAACGAAAAAAATTAAGCGCACGGCGTGTTGAATGAAGCGTGTGGGTTGCGCAAAAATTCCTCATGTGGTTAAGTATACCTTACGTATTTATACTTAGCAATACGTGTTTATATCTGCATACTTATACATACAAATACATTCGTTCAACGCAGATGCATATCGGAAAAATGAAACGGTTGGAAAATATCGATAAAATTTATCTTGAAAATGTCGAAGCGTTTCTACTTTTTCATTGACCGAAAGGCATACTGACAAGGACATGTAACGGGCCAATTTATATACTGATGAATAAAAATTTAATTTTAGTTTCAAATCGCATGAAAAAGTTTTAGCAGTCGAGCGCATAACTGCCATTATTATAAGTTAGACATATTTCAACGGCTAGGTTGGTTTCGATGGCCCTTGTGGCTGCTGCGCCAAAGTCTTCGGGAGAAATGGGTCAACAGAAATGATCACTTGCAAAAGTTATAATGAGAGGAAGCAAAAAAGGATGAAGATCTTCAAGATTACTTTTTTGCATAACGTATTGTTATATAATCCAGCGAAGCAAGTTGAAGATAATCTCACAAAAAAATCTTTATTACGAATCCGCATGTTCATTCTGTTTTTTGTGATTGTCATATGTGGTCTTGGGGGTTTGACCTCCCTCCCATAAGGCCAACTGATCTCTCCGTAAAGTGGCTGCGGTCCCCGAGAATTATCGATTTTTCGTAAAAATTGCAAGAAGTGTGCCTTTTTATGCGTTTTTAGCCAAATTTTTGGCTAAAAAGTCTCAAATTGTCAGCGCTTTGCGCCATATACACATTTTTTGACTGATTTTGTTCAATTTAACTGATTTTTTAAAATTTTTATACTTTCTATGTTTTTATGTTTTAAAGAACCAGCGTTATCCGAAAGGTCAAAAAACGTTGTTTTCCATCGTTTTCTTAACCAATACACATTTGGCAATTATTCATAATAGGCATAAGACTGTAGAGATGGAGACTAACTTCCCAATCCTTTACAATAGGCATGTATTTTTCCTCATGGAATCTTTTAGCCTATATATACATATCATTGCATGATTACTGTAATTTATTTCCTTGTCCTCCTTAAAAGTCCCACAACTTCTCGCCTGAACTTCATTTAATCTACATAGTTAAGCCTTCGTATCTAAAAAGACAAATCTATCTTTCAGAGAAACTCTGTTCATCTTACACAGTCACACCCATAGATGCGCAGCAGGGCCCATCTGAGGGGTCAGCCGGTTTAGGAGGGGCCAAAAATTGCGGTTTTTTGGGCCAAAATGACCGCAAAAACTAGAAAGGCGCTAAAAAATATAAATATTATAATTATTACACAGTTTAAAGTCAAATTGAAGCACTTTTGAAGAAAATTTTAAATTTTCATTTATTTCTGGCCTTTATTTTGTCTCATATTCCCTCAAAATTTTCCATTTTTCCATTCTTGGGGGTTCTAGACCCCCAACTCCCCCACGCGCATGTCTGCTCACGTCATATGTTCGCTTGGCTAATACATACATACTTTTCTGATTTCGTGCTCTTCTGGCAACTTCGCCCTTGTGTACCCCTATCGTTTCTACAAATACGTTTTTCTTCAGTTCTAAATTAAGCTTTCAGAGGTCCACCTTAAACTATATAGGTACATAAGTTCCGACTGATGGATTTTCGACAACGATCACTGGTTCCAGACTGACTTACGCGACTTTCCTACAATTCTAATTTTAGTTACAGCTGAGAGAGCATCAAAAAAAGCCCCAGGTTAGTCTGTAATCATTTCTGTTTGATTCATAATGAACGGTCAAGTGACATATGCAATAGTAGATATCTGCTGCCTAATGGACGCCTTCTTCTAAGTATTAAGCTCAATTTACCGTCCTTAATCAACGTGCGAGTATCGGAAGAGTACACAAAAGCGAATTGGATAGGTTTTTAACAGATAGACCCCGTCATGTCGGACTACAGTAAATCGCGGTCATTTTTTGCTGTTGGGGTGACCACACTGGTCAATTCTTTTGTGATTTGTCAGGTTGGTAAACACGGGAATTTCATGTATGTTAGAAAAGTCACACCGGCGGCTTTAGTTAGATTAAGCGATTAAGGGTTTTCGGCGAATGGCGAGGACGCCTCGGAAGACGGATTTTTCAAGAGGACCTTACTTCTACGAACTATATACATTTGGGCATATATTTTTTATATGAATACAGTAACCCGATGGTCCCTATTCAGACCATTGGAACAAAAGGTGCTCTGTTCGCTTCGCACTGACTAATGCATTTACAATGTACACACACAGGCAAACAGTAATAAATAACTTCTGGTCTAACAAAAGCCAAGGTGCGTTTGCCTTTTGACTGCTGGTTCAAAAAATAATAACGCTTGATTAACCGCGCCTCAAATTATACGATTGGCGTCCGAAAGCTGGTCCGCTAAAAATTAGCTGTATTTTTTCCTACAGTAAACCGGAATAGCGAGTCGTTTTAGTTGGAATAAAAATATATATAATCTAGAAAAAAGCAAGGATCGTCGAGCAAACACTTGGAAACGAAACTAAGTGGGCGGCCTATTTTTGAGATAAGTCCCCCAAATCGACCTATCTTCGTCCTTAATCTGTTAGTTGTTCTGCTTTATTTGGTTTTTGCGCTAAAAGGGTATCGTGAATTTAGATAATCCGCTGGACGCCGTGTTGGGAAGTGGAGAACGATTAGACGGAAGCTCTTTTGTATACGACGCTGTATAATTCGCTGTCACCGTTTAGAATAGGATGCCTCTTTTGTTCTGCTTTAATTAAGGCAAAGTATTAGTTGGGCGATAAAAACTTTGGTGTTTGGTGATTCCTTGCTTTTCAATGTTCAATGAAAACAAAAACAGATAAATGAATTGTGTACATATTTACGTAATATTACAGTTTTTACGAATCGTTGCAGTATTTTGCGTTCGCTGTGCATTCAAAATCGTCGAGTGAAACAAGCGCGTCTATGTGAATAAATAATTTATTTACAAAAAAGCCAAATCAAATAAGGAAAGATCGCGTACTAAGCATACACGATAGCATGAAAATTCTAGGGAGCAGGTCCTAAAATTTTTCAAAAAGTGCCCTTTTGGACTAAAAAACAATGAGTACACGTCAAAAACCCTGTTTTTAGGCATTTCAGACAATACTATTTCTTTCTAGAACATAAAACGTTTGAAAAAATTTGATTTAAGCGAGAAAATTCAACAAGATGTAGTAAAAAATGTTTCTTTACCAGGAAGCCCCTAAAATTTGAGACTTTTGTGCCGAAAATGAGCTAAAAACGCTTAAACAGGCACATATTTTACAATTTTCACAAAAAATTGACAATTCTGGGGGTCGCAGCCATTTCGCGGGAGTCATTAGCCATTCTAGGGGTCAAACCCCCTAATCCCCCCAAGAACACATATGGTTTTGAGTATAATGTCATATTGAAGTACTTATACTTTTACGATATTCAGCTAAAACTCTTGATCAGAAGTTGAGCCACCTTGTCTGAATTTTTTTTCCAAAAATTGTTCGTCTAATATAAAGTGAAGAAATAAGCTAACACCGGTAGGTCGTTGCATTTGGTAATATCTTCTTTTAATTTCGCAGCTTCATTTTAAGTTACACCACCCATATTTATGTAGGAAAACATGATATATGTATTATACGAGTACATATACATCCATGGTGATTTTATGGCAATCGTATCTGCGATATTGACACGGGCATTAAGAATTTTAAGTGCGGTTTTACGTGCCGCCGGTTCAGTTGCCGAATCATCACATTTCGAAAATATCCCCGTGAGATGAGGAATTAAGCTCACTTGAGTCGTTTGCCACTGGAAAACGTGTAAAAGGCCAGTGTGTATTTACTTTTATATATTCGTTTTAGCTTTCCTACTGTAGCTTAATGACAATTTTGCTCCGAAAAACGACGGTTAATAGCTGCGAAGTTTCGGCCGAAACCGGAGAAAAGAATTTATTATTAAGGTTAGCGAACGAGCACAAGCAGCTTTAATTTATGTCGTAAAATAAGCCGCGCTTGAATAAGAAGACGTATAGTTAGTAAGTAAATCTTGTTGCGCAAATGTGGCATTTTCTCAGCTTATCATCGACAATTTAAATCGTTCCCCAAGAGAAACTCCGAGACCACCAGATAACCATTTTTAGTCGCATTATTTTCTTGTTATTTACGCCTAGAATTGAATATAGGTTTTACATACTTATGCACATACTTCGAAAAATTGACCAAAATTTTCAATTACGTTCGCGAAATAATTCCGAACTAATGGAGAAGCATCGGTTGAACAAGGGCAACGATAATTTTCCAAGATGATATATTGTCTAAGCACAAAACGCATAAGATTATGTTTGGTATAGCCAACCTGATATCCGAGTACACACATTCACTTATCTACATAATATAGGTACACTGTAGCCTAGCTGGCCTTCTGAAATAATGGGGAGACTCGTTGGATATCTCAGCAGCCGCTTGTAGATAGACAAAAATAATGGTAAGCGTTTCTCAGAGTTTTCAAAAATTCAACTTGATTTCAATTATATTGAATAAATATGTTGTACATTGGGCTTATTAGCTCAAAAAGTGTGCTAGGCTAGCGGTCTATCAGATAGGCTTGAAAGAAGATTCAATTGTTTTCTTTGGGGAATCCTTGTTAACTATACTCACTCATACTTTCAAAATTTGGAGGACTAGTCCCCCCGACAGCTACGTCATTGAAGATACATATTAAGAGTCATAGTCAGGGCATCACAATTGGCATGGATAAACTTTAGCTATCAGCATACATGAGCTAGAAGCACACATGGGCAGCAGCCCAATTATAGAAGATCTGAGTTGTGTAAAACCGGCAAAAATAAAAAAAACATGCCGAAATCAATTCTAAGGTCTATCGATTTGAGGGTCTATCGAATTCTCGGGGGAGGGTCTAGATCCCCAAGTCCCTCTACACTCATATGTTATTAGAACGATAGATTGGGTTACAGCATGGCCGTAGGAATGAGATATTCCAAAGTACTTTTTTTGACTTAAAATAGCCTCATTAGTATGAATGCAAGGTAGCTTAACGGCAATACATTCAGTTTCTAATATATTTGAAGCCCTTTTGCAGAAAAAGCATGATTTTCTCCCACTTTTAGCCTAAATTTTACCTTATTTTTTCTAAAAATTTGTTACTTTTATTTTTGGAAAGCTCGACCCCGCCGAAACCTCATGCGTGTCTGATTGGAACCATAGGTGGGCAGCACCGAAATTCAGGGGGGAGGGGGGTGGAAATATTTCTGGGGGAGGGGGATTGAAAAAATTTTCAAAGGTCAAAAAATGGTCTTAAAAGTGGTCGTATAGTGAAAAAACATCATTTTTCGACGTTTCTCATTGAGCACTATCCAATGGCATCAAAAAATCGCTAAAAAAGCAACAAAAAAATTCAAAAATTGAATTTTGGGGCATTCCAACTTCTGAGGGGGTGCACACCCCCAACCCCCACGCTCACGTGTGGTTGGAACCACACGTGGACGTGGAGGGTTTGGGGGTATGCACCCCTCAGAAGTTGAAATACCCCCCTAGAAATCAAAATACCCCCAGAATTCAAATTTTGAAATTTTTTTCTGCTTTTTTAGCGATTTTTTGATGCCATTGGATAGTGCTCGATGAGAAACGTCGAAAAATGGTGTTTTTTCGCCATACGACCACTTTTAAGACAATTTTTTTACCTTTGAAAATTTTTTCACCCTCCAGAATTTCGTTGCTGCCCACCTATGGTTGAAACCCTAATCATCTGCATATATGCAAAATGGACCTGTTATGTTCGTTTTAAACAACAGATATCTCATACGAATTTCGTGAGATATTCACTGGCAAAATAGTTGTTCCTTTCTCAAGTTTCATTCCCAGCTAGTTTTTATAAGAGTCGGTGCCGCAAAAAATGATTGCAAAAGGAAATTTTAAATTTTTTGTTATGTGGGTGACTCAACTTCTAGTTCATGATTGAATCAGCCCATGATTGATCGTATCTCTTAGCTTAAAAAAATTAACCTTGATATTTACTCAATACATTCAATAATTTATTTAAACAAACGTCAGATGCATATTACTTTTCCGTTTTTCGCCCAAACTTTCCAAGGTCGTTTGTTGTGCAATGCAGAAAAATTTCACAGGGACACGATATAGCAAATTTAGCGTTTATGTAGTATTTTTTCAGTACAAACAAATTCATAAAAACTATATGCGCTATGTGCTAAATACAACTCTAAGTGCACGTTAGGCAACTCGGAATAAAGATTTCTTTAACAAACCTTTTTACACTCAATAGGACAAAGATCTAGGGGTTTGAACTTTACACTCCAGTGGATGGTGTAAATATAGGTTTTGTCTAAGATTTCTCCGCCAACTTCTCCGGTCTCCGGTCAAGTCGAGATAAACAAAGTGAAATAAAAATAAGGAACGTTCTAAGGGGTACACGCCGCAGCAAATTGCGTTTAAAGAGACTCAATATTGAATTACTTATTTTTTTGTAAAGTTCGAAATTATAAGTGTAACATTTGGCGAAAAAACTCGTTTCCTTTCTTTTTGATGCTTCGATATCTCAAATATTTTGTGGAACAGAAGTTTTCCATACACAAACGTACTAAAGCTGAAGGGCTAAAAACTGGTTAAACCCGAATTTGTCTACACTCCATAGGGAGTTAGGTTCAGATTTTTAAAGTTTACAATGTGGTGGATCTTGGAAAAATACACTATAGTCCTTCTTTTCTTCGCAACTTTCTCCATTTAGAAGTCGGGATAACTTGCATAGAATAAAAGTAAAGTACTTTCTAAGGGGTACACGGCACAGAAAATTGCGTTTATTTATACCAATATTTAGCTTTTTCGGGAGGTGTAAAGTCTAAAATTGTGTAAGTTACACGTGTTTCTGTCTCGTTTTTTTCTATCAACTCATCCGGTTATGAACCTGGACTTGATCTCAAGTCTAAAAATGTACCAGGAATCAAACGTGACACGCCAGTAAGGCGCTTTTGTAAATACTCATTAGTGGTGTGAAGTGATTTACATCTAATATTTATTTGACTTTAGCCATTGTAGAGACTTAATTTTTTGAAAAATATTGATCCTAATATCAGAGTAATATCAGAATTACGAAGCCAACTAAAATCTTCTTTACACTTGGTGGTTGTTTAAGGTTGACACTGCAAATTAACCTTTAGTTCTAAAGCCTTGCGGAAGCTTAATTTTTTTCAAAGTGTTCCATGTAACGTCAGAATTCCGAATCTGTTAGTTTTCTCTATACCTAACAGTTGCGTAAAGTTTGCACTATTCATTTATTGTTTATGTGTTAAATTTACGCTTGAAAAATATTTCACTTCCAGGGGTTCGTTGCATAAAATTTACAAGCTACAAGCTACAAGCTACGAGCTACAAGTGGAAATGGCTAAAAGTCCTACAAGTATGCGTTGCATAAAAATTTACAAGCTACAAGCTACAATTACAAGTCCAGGGGCCGTTTTCTGAATGAAGGGGCTAAATATTAAGGGGCTAACTTTAGTCAAGGGGCCAGCTAGCCCCGAGGCTTGTTAGCCCTGGGGCTAACCTAGCCCCCGTTTTTGAAATGAAAGTTAGCCCTAGGGCTAGCTAGCCCTTGGCTAAAAAAATTAGCCCCAGGGCTAACTTTTATTTGATTGAAAACCATAGATACCTATCGGTGACTGTAAGGAACGAGGTTTATGAAACGCATAGGTTTCGCTCTTTCTCACTGGACTGCAAGACGCATCACGCTTTTTTCTCTGTAACTTTGACCGACATTGAAATCGCGTTTTCGGTCTACGGAGCCTCAGCAGCTTAACACAGAACTTAGCTATCTACCATATTTTTAAACATGTCCTACGTCGTTCGTCTTTGTAATAATTCTCGATATTATTCCTTCCTTTTGTTTTTTAATTATTTGGCAATAGCAAAAATGAACTTCCAGTCCAATAGGAATTCAGTGTGACGGAGTCCGTCAGTTTATTCAATTGAGTACCCTTACCAGTGAGAAAAATTATCTTAGTACGGCAAACTGTCACAAATCTCACTGAATGTAATTTTCTGAATTTGAAATTCGTACCTAAAAATTCATCTTAAACTTCGAAATTGTGGTAAAAGGCATCGATAAACTGAAGCCGAGAACCAACTTGTAAGACCTCTAATATTAGAGAAATACCGCACAATTAGTAAGATAACCCTAGTCAACACCAGGGCCTGATTTTAGGGGGCCAACTTTTAATATTTAAGCTCGAAGAAGTTAGCCCCCTCATTGAGAAACACGGGCTAAAAATCAACAGATATTTAGCCTAAGGTCTAAATAAAAAAGTGCTAATTTTTGACACTTAGCCCCGAGCTAGCTAGCCCCTTCATTCAGAAACTAGGGCTAGAATAGTTAGCCCTATATTTTCGGACTTAGACCCAGAGCTATCTTAGCCCCCTCATTCAGAAACCAGCCCCAGACAGCCAATTTACAAGTCTTGCAAGCTAGTTACAATTCCTACAAGTGTAGCTTTACAAGTCATACAATTCTACAAGAGCACGCTATAAAATACATGTGCTAAAAATTACGTGTCCTGCAAGTGAACTTCTAGTCGTAAAAGTTGGCGTTGCATAAAACATTGTCAGCACCTTGTGGTAAAAAAGTCACGATTTTTTTCGAGTTGCTAAAATGCCGTTATCAGAAGGAGAAAAATTGGCCTCATTGTCCATGATGAACTTTTAAAAAATATGTAGGTACCAGTTTCTAGACGAGTTTTCAGTGAACTGATGCGAAAGACACGGGCATCATTTATAGATCCAGGCCACCTGGAAGACACGCGGTAGAATTTTAGATCAGGGCCACAAGTCAGCATGCAGTCTATGGAATGATCCCAATGCCGGTTAACAAACTGTTCCTCGTGGTTTAGTGGTTTCATAATGTTGATATGCGTTCCATCAACGGTGCCGAATACACTTGACATTCCACCTTTTTCGTGAAAGTTTCAGAATTTGTCGCAAAGCTAAATCCTCCTGAGGCCAATCAACTATTTTGAATAGCTGTGCGTTTACATCATCAATAAATCGGGACAAAGTTCGACAAACTGTGGATTCATATGCACACCATGTGCATCTACACCTGGGCGTGAGGGGGAGGGTTTGGGGATATGCACCCCCTCCCGAGAAACCAAAATACCCCCACAGAAACCAAAATACCCTCCAGAAACCAAAATACCCCCCAGAATTCAATTTTTTAAATTTTTTCGTTTTTTTTCGCAATTTTTTGATGCTAATGGATAGTGTTCGATGAGAAACGTTGAAAAATGTTTTTTCGCCATACCACCATTTTTAAGACCATTTTTTGATTTTTGAAAAATCTTTCACCCCCAGAATTTTGGTGCTGCCCACAATGTGTGCATCTCCAATCGCATAATAAATTGAGGAACTTGAAGCGAATTTGCTGAACGGGATGGATAGCGCAAACTTTCGAGAAGTCTCGTGTGCAATAATCGGACCAATAATTTCACATAACGTATTGATATTATCGTCACTCAATCTAAATCATTCCATATTTTCATTTATTGATCTATTTAAATTTATACGTGGTCTAAAATTCCTTTTAGGATGATCGTGAAACAACGTCATCATAGTCACCGTCACTATCGGAAAAATCCATAATTTTTAATAAAACAAGAAAAAACTTCCAATTTACAAGTCAAAAACGACTTTTAAAAAATGTATTACGAGTTACAAGTCTCCAACCTACAAATATATGCATGCCCCGGACTTGTAGCTTGTAGCTTGTAGCTAGTAGTTTTATGCAACCTACACTTGTAACTACAAGGCTTATACGACTTTTAAAACTTGTAGCGATTACAAGTGATTTTATGCAACTCAGACTTGTAGCTACAAGACTTGCAGTTTTGCACTTGTAGCAAGACATGTAGCTTTCTTTTGTCTAAATTGGAGCAGCAGTTCCTGAGATTTGCTCAACAAACCTTAAGGTATGAAACGCTTTTTTTGAGTGATCATCAACCATTTTGTACTTTAAAGGCTTACAGTCAGCTTATTACTGTAGCAGCGGACCTAAAAGTACATACTGGTGAAAGCACTTTAATTACTGATTCCAAAATGCATATAATCATGTCGTATTATTCGTATTGTGTAACTGAATTACAGTAGACTATCAAATGCTAATTTTGCCGTTTATAGTGAAAACTATGTGTAGGGTCAGGATTACGAATCTGATGTATTCTTTCTCTACACCCAATAGTTGTGTAAAATTCACACTGAAATTTAACTTTAGTTTCAGAGCGTTGCAAAAGCTTAATTTTTTTCAAAATGTTCCATGTAAAGACAGATTACGAATCGGAGTATCAGTGTTCTTTACACGCAACAAAGACGTTAGTTTATGCTTAAAACATTTGAATCGTTTAAATAAGGTAAGGTTGTCTTGCTTTGAAAAGATAAAGCTGATAGTCAGATTAACATTATTTTTTCGCGTTCTTGGACTGCTGTCATTATTGTGGAATGTCACTGTATGTGTTTAATGACTGATTTACTAAAAAAATGCTAATTTAAAGTAGGGTACTAGCAAGAAAAAATTCTCGGATGGAACGAAAAAGACGAATATTCTCGGGATTACGGATTATTAACGATGTAAAATAAATGGACTGGGAAAAAGCTCCTACATATAGGCCAAAAGTCGCAAAAACTGTTAAAATCAGACTTTTTCTAACCATCGCAAAAAAATCGAAGTACATTTCGGTCTCTGAAAAAAATGTTACCTTCTTTAAATAATTTTCAATGCTTCACATAAGACTGTATAAATATAATCTAAAATGCAACCTTTTTGTAAATTGCTTGCAAGTTGCAAAGCTGACTTGCTTCGTACCGTGTTTGACAGAAAACGATTGTCTATTTCACATAAGTATGGGCACATAAAGAATTGTTCCGAAAGGCCGACGGATTATAACGATAATTATATATCAAATCAATGCTATAATCGCAATCTGTCAGCTTATTGTCGGACAAATTTTTAAAAATTCAGGCCCAAACTTGCGTGAAACAGACTATAACTGCAATTCTATTTAAAGGAGTTTCATTTTGTTATCATGCACATTATAGCAAGCAAATCTGGCGTCAATTGGTAAGTGCACACAATCATTGCGGGAATGGCAAGTGTACCTACATGTAGTCTGTTTCACGTAAGCTAACGCGTTTCCTGAGTATAAAAACTTTGCGGTTTGTTGCAATCTATGCACAATTTATTGGTTTATGAGCTGATGAACTTTTGTTGAATGGCTTTACTTAGCTAGGTAAACGCATCTATTTTATTGTACGTTATTTTCTTTGAACCGTCTTAATTTTTCAAAAATTGTTCAAGGCGAGGGATCATAATTTTGAACAGCGTTTAATACAGATGCGTTAAAACAATGCGAATCATAACAACATTAATTAAATTAATGTAACAAATTAATTTTATATTATAATTATACATTTTATTTGATTACTACATCTTTTTTCATCCAACATCTACAGATCTTTTAGCGAAAAAATAGTAAGATAAGTTTTTATTCTATATCAGCAAACAGAAGTTCTGAAAATGTTGAGACAAAATATATTCTAAAATATATGTTGTCTATAAGCTTGCAAAGTTTCATATAAAATACCCAGCCAACTGATTCAGAATGTTAACTTAACTGAAAGTCGTTTTTTTCGACTCACGAATTTTCAGCGAGAAGTCGGACAACAAATTTCGGTAAATCTGCGTAAAATCAGAAAAAATACATTCGAGAGTAACAAAATTCCTAAAAACAGATGAGTTTACGACTGATTTGTTTCTGTATACCCTTTATTTACATGTACGTAGCTAAGACAAAAAAACGACTTCAGTAAGGTTTTTGTTTTGACCTAGGTACCTAACAAGAGCCATTCATCGATACCTCGCAAACATAAAGCTCATTGAGTTTTGCACAAACTGGAGAAGACCGCAAGGTCAGAGCTGTTATACATAAAAAGTAGATAATTGATTTAGATATGATAAATGTTTATCATGGGTCATTCTCTATATCTTCCTTCACGAAAATCCTGCAATTAATAGCCAACTGCGTATAAGGTCGAAAAAATTCATGTGAAATTTATTAACTAGCTTCATTTGAATTACATAATTTTCAAGAAAATGATCGAGTAATTTTTTCTAACATAATAATAACTTATGTACCTACTTATTGAGAATTTTTTATGATCGCTAAAAACAGTTTCGTCCAGGGCCGCTAAAGCCTTAAGGACAGCTCTGCTTCTGGTGGCCTGCTAATTTCGTATTTAGTTTTTGAGAAGTAGGCTGAAACCCTAAGAACTTTCAGTTTATTGGGTCAATGATCTCAATCAATGAAATGGAGGGATTTAAAAATTGAATTTGTCAGAAAGACTTACGGTAGAAGGTCGGCGTTTCTTTGAAAATATAATCCACTTACTCGTATTGCTAATTTTTTGGTTTTGTTTTAATGGTAAGATGTTTGTCGTGGAAATAATTTTTAGAAATTCATGTCAAATATGAAGTTGTAGTTTTCGAAGAATACCTACTTCCTACGTTAGACCTAAGTGATTTTTGATTGATTAATCTATCTCGACAATAAGTTACCACATAAATCAAAATGTCACCAAAACCTTTACCTCCGAATTTATCGCAGAAGAATGTAAAAATATGGCAAAGTACGAATGTAGAAAATTAGCAATCAATTCATTTTGTAATAAATTTAAATACGACATGTATTTACGAATAAGCTATTCTCGACCATATCAATTCAAATATTCGCTCAACAATACGGACCTAAACAAGAGGAAGGTGTACAAATTAATTTCATATGGAAGTATATATATGTATATTTCAAATGCACTGTATACTCAAAAAAATACCCTGCTCCAAATATATGATTGGGTACGAATTTTTTAAAGTTTTATTGACAAGCTAACTGAATGATTGAAACATAGTGTTGGTCCGTAATCATCGTCCACTGTAAGCTTTCATACCTGGGCGTGGGCTGTTCAGGGGTATGCACCCCCCCCCCCCCCGAGAAACCAAAATACCCCCCCCAGAAATCAAAGTACCCCCAGAATTCAATTTTTTAAAATTTTTTTTCGTTTTTTTTCGCAATTGTTTGTTGCTAATGGATAGTGCTCGATGAAAAACGTCGAAAAATGGTGTTTTTTTGCCATACCACCATTTTAAGGCCATTTTTTGACCTTCAAAAACTTTTGCACCCCACTCCCCAGAATTTTCTTGCTGCTCACGTATGCTTAATGTACGAAATAAATTTTATACCTCTTGAAACAGCTTATTAATAGACCACGTTGTCAAGTGGATTTACCCAGTGTTGTAATCTTTCAATGCTTTCATGTATCTATTTAAATTAGATAGTAGTAAAAAGTAAAATCAGAGTAAGCAGCATAGAACTCTGATCAGCGATCCTGTGAATCAAATGTTCCGACCAGGGATAGAACAACTTAAAAAATATTCATACTTTCTGAGATTCTTTACCGGTGAAAATCACCAAGTTGAGTAAACATAATTCGAGTCGGCTTTAAAGTCTTGATCACTTAGTTCGTTGATATGAGCCATGAAATGAACGACTGAGATGTAAGAGACTTATAAACAATAAACTTACTTTCAAATCAGATTTTTTTAGAAACATTAAATTGTACTGAATCAAGCATTCAGTTTTCACCATGAACTTGTCAAGCTAAAAGCTATACTGGTAGATATTGACTTAAAGCGTATACTATGTTGTACCTGCAGTAGTCGAAGCTTCAGTGGTCGAAGTCGTTGATGCTGAAAAATAATCGTTTTCATTTAAAAAAATCGTTGACAGTATACATGTAATAGGGGATGAGAGATTCCCTACCCAAAGTTGGCTGTCCTCCATCCAAGCAGGAAAATTTTTGACCCCCTCCCTAACTTTTGGAAATAACTGAATTTTTTGGTCGTTTCTAGTTATTTTCGGGCATTTTTGGTCAAACCTTGAAGGTCATTCACCCTCCTCCCGTAAAAATGGGCGGACACCCCCACCCAGAATTTTGAGCTCTTACAGGTATGATCGACAGAATGATTAGCCTGCATACTTCTTTGTGGACAATCTCCCGTTCGGAAATAAATCAAATGCGAATTAGACATGGGCTTATGCTGTTTTACAGCGCCATTCGGGCAAGGAGCATCGTACAGCAACAAGCAACGAGTCCCTTGTCTGTCGTATAATCCACCCTGAATATTAAAAAATAAGCACTCATTAATTTTGAATTTCAAATATTGAGTAAGTGCAATGCGTATGAGATTTTAGTCCCTTCAAAAGAGCAATCATAAGCAATATTAAATAGAGACGTTTCCTCCGAAATTCTCATTTTATTGAAAATTCTTGAGTTCTGGATTGAATATATGACGAAGAACATTTAGGTGATGAATTAAATGTTGCTTGAGTTTTCCTTGATTAAGCCATTAACATATGTCCAAGGCGATTCTACGAAATGTCAAACATTACGTTGGGTATACCTGCTCGTATTTTTTCGTGCGAATCTTCAACGACTGGATTTATTTTATGCATTCACTTAATACTTTGTCTCTCCAGATTTAAATCTTGAATACTTTTATTCGTATTTAAATGCAAAAGCAGAAAAGGTAGATCGAGAAATGAATTGCTAGTTCTCATAAGTCTTCAAATACCTTGATCAAATTTAACATAATTAATCTGCTTCGTGTAAAAGCTTATTATTTTTGTACGAATAGATACCACTTGTACTGGGCCTCTCTAGCTTTATGCACAGCTCAAAATAAATGCCTTTGAGTAAATTTGAGTTAGTAGAGGGGAGCAGTTCTCGGCTCTGAACTTCTATAGCAAAAGAGGCGAAGCCAAAGCTTGTTTCAGTCAAACATTCAAGTATCTGGATATCAATTTTGATTTTTCATTTCGAGTGATCGGGCCCACATATCTGGAATAATTGCACGTTTATTATGAGTCATTACGTGAGAATCAGGGGCGAATTGAAGGGGGCGCCTCCTTATTGGCTTAAAATTGGCAAGATAAAAATGGAAATGTAATTTGCAATGGTTTTTGGGAATCTGATCATAATTTCTCTATTTTTCTGGAGCTTCGCGCCAGATAATGCTGCCTATTAATGACATTTATTTACTTTCATGGTCGCCTGTAAGATATAATTTTGCTCATAAGATAGGTTTTAAAACGATTTCGAGAGCAGAAACAGCCTTTTCAGCATTGTTTTCTTCCACTTTCAAGCATAACTTTTTAAAATTCTAGACGTTCCGCACCAATGGTTACGAACACTAGAAATTTAGCAATAAATAAAGCTTCTAAACGTCCTTTCGCCTGAATTACACAAGGT
Source organism: Mermis nigrescens (assembly GCA_036768485.1). Taxonomy (NCBI): domain Eukaryota; kingdom Metazoa; phylum Nematoda; class Enoplea; order Mermithida; family Mermithidae; genus Mermis; species Mermis nigrescens. The sequence goes on from JAVLUZ010000172.1 coordinate 1,074,187, forward strand.
TTCCGGCGCTTAGCGCTGAATTTTCGCTGAAGAAAAAGAAATTTACTGATTTTTCGCACAAAATTGTCGAAAATTTCGAAATTATTTAAAAAAATGTTCGTTACGTCAAAAGTGAAATAAAAGCAGACAACGTAAAATACCGAAAAAACGCTATTTCACACGTGAAGAGCAAATTTTCAGACCTGTTTCTGACTGTTTTTGAAAAAAGTCGGAGTACCAACCGCCCCTTAGGAAAATCCTAGATTCGCCACTGGTGAGGATCAAGATGTATACTGACTATTCATTTACTTTATTTATTCGAATGCAGCGTTTCTTCGTATTATTACGTTTTATCATGCATTCAATATGGATTTCCACTTTTCCAATTATTTGGATTCATGCGAAATGACAATGTAATATTTTTACCGTGCACTTATCTTCGTCCTCTTCTTGACTAAAGTGATCGCACAGCATGAAACAGTCGTTGAACGTCTGGCATTTAAGCACTTTGCCGATCATATCATCTTTGACGATGTTATCAGGCAAAACATCGTTGTAGTAATCGAACGAGCGGTAGCCGGGCACGTCTTCCGGGCGTATTTGTTTGATTTTGCTGAATCTCTTGTCGGGAAAGTAGTACAAGTCGACTACGTATTCTACTGTTGCGAGTTGAGCGTCTAAACGGGCATTTTCGGCCTGCGCTCGCGAACCGCCTTGCGGTTGACTCCACTCAAGAATTACAATTACTTGTATTAAGTAAACGCGATGTTACGAAATCACTACAGTTTATGCCATACGTGTATGTACGGCACGGGAATTCTGGGGCGGGGACATGCTCAAAAATTTTCAAAAAGTGCCTTTTTTGGGCTAAAAACGATAGGTACACATCGAAAACACTGTTCTTTGACGTTCCAGACGCGCTCGTTCTTTCTAGAACATAAAAACAAAAAAATTTCCGAAACTATTCGGAAAAATCAAATATATTGGACAAAATATAGTCAAGAATGTTTATACGAAAATTTGAGGCTTTTGAGCCAAAAATAAGCTAAAAACGCTTACAAAGGCACACTTTTACAATTTTTGCGAAAAATCTACAATTGTGGGGGATTCAGCCATTTTGCGGGGGTCAGTTGCCATTGTAGGGGTTCACACCACACATGGGCGTGGGGGGTTTGGGGGTATGCACCCCCACAGAAGTTGGAATACCCCCAGAAATCAAATTAACCCCACCCCCAGAATTCGAATTTTGAATTTTTTTTTGCTTTTTTAGCGATTTTTTGATGCCATTGGATAGTGCTCGATGAGAAACGTAAAAAAATGGTGTTTTTTTCGCCATACGACCACTTTTAAGACCATCTTTTGACCTTTGAAAAATGTTTTCCCCCCCAGAATTTTGGTGCTGCCCACCTATGGTTCACATCCCCAAGAATACGCATGGTTTTAGCGTCATTTTTAAGTGAATTACTCTGATAAACACGTAAAACGCTAAAATCGAATTATCAACGAGAATCGGTAATAGCGTGCACGAGCACTGGCCATACGCGAGCGGTAACCGAATTCTGGAAGTCTGGTGGGGGCGAAATCACAAAAAACGCGCCAAAAATTTAATTCTGGGTTCTACTGAATTTAAAGGGTTTCAGATTCTGGGGGTTTTGAACCCTCCAAAACTCCCAAGCATATTTGTGACACTAGTCCCAAAATACTTTCAGCCATTAGAAGAAATCCAGACTGATTTTTCAATTAAAAATCATGCCAAATTTTTTAATTTTCATTTTTACTTACTTCATTATTTTCACTATTGCACATTTTCATTACGTTCGAAAGACGAACGGAATTTGAATAGTTTCCTTATGTATTAAATTTTTGAGCATTCTGAAATGAAAAGTCGTCAAAGCCGACAATGAAGAACCATTTAAGACTTTTATTTGCTGCCTGCTATTTTCAGAGTGATTCTAAATTAATTTTATTCGTTGATTTTCAATCTGAATAAGGTTTTCCATCACTTCAAAATGTTTAAGCGAACCTATATCCCGTAATAACTGATAACCTATGTTTTATGCAAATGCCATTCGAGGCTAATAAGCACGATATAGAAAAACAAATATCGCTGACCTTTTTTATTTTTAAATGCATGCTTCGAATTCTCGCCTTTGACTTTCCATTCTAGGGGTGCAGACGCCCCTGACCCTTCCCTTCATGTGCACGTCTGAACCGGACCTCAACCCTCCGTCGTGCATATTTGCTTACAACCAACTTGCTTGTACATTTATATATCTTACAAGAGCAGGCAGGAAGCTCAGCAAGCCGATGAACGCAGCGAAAAAAATCATATCACTTGGGTGTGTCAAATGGATAAATCAAACCGAAGAAAGCTAATCCTAAAACCAAAAGTGATAAGTCTGCAAAAATCAAAGTAAATTATAGGTCAACGACGCAGCTTTAGCATAGCAAACAATGTCGCGTCAATGTCTATCTCGATCTTAAAGCTTAAGAACCACTAAACACAATCATATACGCGCAAAAGCATATACCAGTTATATCGTACTTAAGTATAAAGCTAACGAAAAATGAAAATTAAGGCGTCCGGTTGAAAACCATATTGCTGGTTATAACCGAATTAATCTATGTACATAAAAGTGAAATGTGAGCACCATCTCAAAGACGGTACAGATTTTTCAATGCAAATCATATTTTCTTCAGAGCAAATGTCTTGATCTAAAGAGCAGAAGGAACGCTTTTAAACCGTCAATATATGATTGTAAAAAAACAACTAAGTCCGATACTCCGACCATCCTGATTCTCCGACCGTCCTGATTCTCCGACCATACCGATTTTTCGACTTTCTCGTTTAATAAATACCTACATCATGCATCTATATTTGTACGTACAGGGTGTTTCAAAATAATCTGCTCCATTAGAAAACGTACACCAAGACCAGATGTATAAAATCAGATACATCATGTTGTAGAGAATACAATGCTGCGTTCAGTAATGTCCTTCTAATGTGTCTAGCGTAGCGTAAACTTAGGAAACGTTTTCAAAGTATATTCAGAATTTGATTTTTTCTACCATTTTGCATGTCTTCGATTCCTGCCTGCTGAAATGATTTTTCATTCAGAAAAGTCAAACTTTCTTAAAACACAAGAATATTCAATTCTGAGGCAACGATTGCGGCCTGGTAACAGTCCTAATTCGAACCGAACTGGGGATCTGAGTCAAATTCCGCAGGACAGAATCAAGACACTACTAGGAAGCCGGCCCAAGACATTTCCAAATAGAACCTTGCACATAAAATTGAATAGGTATCTCATTGTTTGAATTATAATTTGATGAAGATTTGTTTCAAAAGCTGTAGTGTTCCATACTAGAACAATTAAGTCAGGTTAGGTGCAATGATAATGAAAATAATTATTAAATTTACAGTATTGAATATTTACAATTTATTCCGTTTTTGTGCAATAAAACTATAAGTGCTGAACCTTGTTTAATGAAACTTACACAACTAAACGCAGAATTAAATATTAATTTTCGTGTATCAAATATAAAAGTGTTTTCCAAGGTATCAGATCGCTTCGTTTCGAAACACCCTGCACATAGGTGCTGCGCAATTCGAATGCCTTCCCAAAAATTCACTTGTTTTTCACGCCGAGCCCATTAAATTTTTTCATGGACGAAGAATCTGGACAGACGGGAATATGGGATGGTCGGAGGATAGAAAATTTCATGTATAAAAAATCGCGTCTTTTCAATTGTTCGGAGAATCGGGATAGTCGGAGAATCGGGATCATAGATCAGCCGGTCTGAGGAAAGTCAAGAATTAAGCTTTTTAGGCCAAAAATGACCTAAAAAACTGGTATAAGCGCTACAATAGCGTTAAAACTACGTTGTAACACAGTTTCTGTTCAATTTTAGGCACTAAATTCCCCATTTTTCTATTCTGGGGGTCTAGACCACGAAACTCCCCGTGCATGTCTGATCGGGATGGTCGGAGAATCGAGGGGATCAAAGAATCTGGACGGTCGGAGAAACGGGATTTTCGGGAGACTAAAAATAACCTGTCTTATCATTAGACGGAAAACTAGGATGGTCGGAGAGTCGGGAAAGTCGGAGAATTGGGACGGTCGGAGAAACGGGACAGAGCGTTTGTATGTAAATGAAATTTCTGTAGAACACGTCGAGAAAACGATCTGTAAGGCTGCTTTCTTGTACGAGCCTCTTTATAATGTACACAAATATCCGAAAATGTCTAGGTACGAGCGAAAATTTTTCTGCACGTATAATACCTTCATAAATACTACGTATACTGTTAAATAAAAAACACTGTTTACATACTATCAGTCTGTAATCAGCGACCTACTTGCTGCCAAAAAAGAATTACTTCTCCAGAATGAAATTAGTCAAGCGCGAAGCGCCAAAATTTTCATGAGTTTTTATCTAAATTTACGCAATTGAACTATAATAAGCTAAAATATTTGTACTGATCAGAAATGGCGATTATAATATGTTGATTGAATTTCATAATAAACGTCATTTGCATTTATGATAACAATCAAAGAAGCGAAAAAAATATACATTATCTTCAAATCGCAGAAAACAGTATTAACTTGTAAAATAGCCCTTATTTCTTCGATAAAATTCAAAAGGAAATGATGAATTGCAAGAGATGTTTGAAAGTGCAGTACAAAGATATCTGACACGGATATTGATTTTGGAGAAACAGACTATACGATATTTGACGAAAAGACTAAAAATCTTCAAATTTCGCTAAAAAATGCTCAAAAAAGCGGCGAAAATATCACTTCGCCTTCCTTAAAAAGTGTTTTACGTTGTGCGAAAACGGCCCAAATATCTCTTTTGAGCCTCCTAATCTTTATCACTTACAGAAAAGCATGTTGCAATTAAAAAATCATCACTTAAACGCTGAATCGATCGAAAAATTATGATAAAAGCTCTACCTCGTATTTAATTCGTGCATCAAGGCGATAACTGATAAAAACTATTATATTTTACGCCGGCTCAATCACAATATTATATGTGGAAAAGACTGTAGGAGTTTAAGATCACCACACTAGAAACTTCTGCTGAAAGTTTGTCAAACTAAGGGTCAATCCGTGAGCTTTAAAATTTTAAGCAAAGTAGTGGGTTCCAGGCTCACCAGACCCGGACATCCACGTGAGTTATTGGATAACGGGGTGTGTAGGAATCGGAAATTTTCTGGGAAAAAATAAGGCAAACTGACAGCCAGAAATAAATAAAAATCAAAAATTTTCTACAAAATGTTGAAATTGGTTAGAAATTGTGAATTAACATTGTTTTTACTCTATATATGTTAGCATTTATATCAATTATTGACGCCATGCTGGTTCAAAAAGCTCTCTGGCTAGGCCCAAGACAGGCCGACTACCCAGACCGGCTGACCTCCTCTAGACTGGTAATGCTGAGCACCCATGTACACCACACCACGATAAGTACACGATTTAGTAATTTTCAGTTCTCAACATCGAAGTAAATTTTCAGCTATACTTCATCATGAAAAAATATGAGTAATATAGTTTGTTCGTCACGATATACCTAAAAGGCAATACTAGTCGGTGTCAGCTTCTCGTGACTTGTTTGCTGGTACAATGAATTGTGAATTAAATCGTGCAATCATGTGAAAACTAAACAAAATGAGGTTATTTTTTTAAATGTGAGCTGTAATGCTTTGCGCTTTGTTTTTCTCAATAACAGCGTTTTAAGGCCGGTTTTAAAATTGTCAACAGTGCGAAAAATAAGTTAAAAAGCGTGTTAGTTCATTAAAATAAATTTTCAAAGGATAATGCAGGAGGAATTCGAAGGAACTTAAAAAAATAGGAGCTTGAACATGTAAAATCATTGAAGAAAAATATACAACACAAGGCAAGGCAACGCAAAGGTATATCGTATTATTTGAAAACGGTAGTTCAAAAATTGAAGCTAACAATGCCCAATGCAATTTTCAAGTTTATGCATGGTGAATGCATCCGCTAAATTCCTCTTGAACTTGCTCTGCTTATCACATTATACAGGGTGTCCGACCTATGCCCCACCTGTTTTTTCTGAATAACTCCACTAATTCATAAACACCTTTTAATTATTTTTTGTGCGTAGCTGGAAGGTCGTCCAATAGGAAACCGGATGGCATCATTTGGTTGCTTTTGCTCGTTCGTGGTGTAAGCTACAGAAGTTTGTGTGAACCCTAGTTTTCGCAGGTTCTACCACCTAAGCATCACTATGAAAAAATTTTTGCACTTGCCCAGAAAGTTGGGTTAAGGGCCTGTTAACCTAACTTTGTTGGATTAAAGCTGGAAATTCCGTGCAGTGGGCTCGATTTTCTCTACAGAGTTAGGTGAGTAACATCAAAGGGCCGAATCACAGAACGTTGGGTAAGGTAAATGTATGGCACAGGTAAAGGTTGGGTTAAGTCTAGGAAGCTACCTAAGGTTAACAGCCTTGGTAACCTACCTAAGGTTTGCCAAGCTCTGGTATCACAGACGGTTGGGTTATGGCAAGGTAAGTACCTACGGGTAAACGTTAGGTAGACGAGAAAATTTATCATTTTTATTGCAAACCTGTCCAGTTTTACGTCTGACATTCTCTGAATTATTGTGAAATACAAATTAAATTGATTTGTATTCGGCTTTAATGGATACCAAAAAACCCCGCGATTCGAATTTTTCTTCGGAGGAAGTTTACTTTTTGATCGAGTGCATGCAACAATTTGCGAATATAATCGAAAACAAAAAGACAGACGCAGTAACAAGCCAAGCGAAGAAGAAAGCATGGATAAAACTCAAAGAAGCATTCATCAAAAATCCAAATTGCCAAACACGCGCTGTATCCCAATTGCAAATGAAATGGAATGACTTGAAAAAGGTATTGCTCTTACACCGATGCAATTATTAAATTGTTTTTAAGTTGAAACAAATTAAAAGTATTGGTCTATGATGGCTTTTCGTTTCGATGCGCCTTGTGGGTTATCATGAAGTAAAATTTGAGAGTCATCAATGTCACCTGTATCTTGATTTGCATCTTCGACTGAAGTATCATATTCCCCAAAATTGATAGACAAATTGTGGAGTACGGCGCAAGCAACTAATACTAGAGCATCTTTTTGGATTGAATCGTAACTTGCTACATAAGCATGGGAATCTACGTTTTAAATCCCATTCAGCCGTTCAATAGCCATGCGTGTAGACGACCTAGCGAAATTGTATCGCTTTTCTGATATAGATTGGGGGTTCGCTGAAGGTGTCATTAGGTAACGCATGCACGGGTAACCACGATCCCCCAAAATGTGAAAACGGCCCGGCAAGGCCTCCAAGGAATTTTTAAGGCGTACTCATCGAATATGCGAGCATCGTGGGTGCTCCCTTTCCAGCTCGAAACAACATTTAGAATTTTGCACTCAGCGTCGCACACTAACTGCGCATTAATCGAATAACAACCTTTTCTATTTCTGTATAACTCGCCATTTACTCCGCCAGGATGTTGAATTGGCACATGAGTACAGTCTATTGCACCTAAAATTGATGGTCATTGTAAATTTTGAGCGGTTCGATCCGTTTAATGAGCCGGTGTGCATGAAAGAATAAATCTCCCTCGTTTTCACTTGCATCATCCGAAAATTCAATCAAATCCATTAAAAACGTAGAATAATTGAAGGTTAACAGACCTTTACCTCTGCTCTTAGCAAGGGTAAGATCATTGGGTAAATTTGTCTTTATTTACCAAAGCTTTACCTTACCTTTACCTTACCCAACCTTCTGTGATATGGCAATCTCTAAGCTAACCCACAGTTTACCTAAGGGTAGCTAATTTACCAAAAGGCAAGTCTTACCTAACCTTCAGTGATACGGCCCAAAGTTGTGTTGGATTTACCCAACAAAATTTGACATATGCCTGGCATAGACAGCCAGCGCATTTTTGCGTTTAAACCCTTGAAAGAATGCTACAAAATTTGCTTATATCATGGAGCAATAGCAACCGCATCCTATCTTTAACATGCGAAGCTTTTTTGCGCCTTGTATGTACAGACAGTGGCTTGAATGGCCGCTATGCGTATGTGCACGTATTTGGATGCTGGGTGGGATCAACCCATTTTTTCTCATATGTGTAGATAGTTCTTAAAAGTTTGAGAGGCTTTATCCAATTTTTCTTACGCATTAATTCGGCAACAATTGGATTGGATTAATCCAACTTTGTTAGGTCGTGTGCATCAAAGTTGTATAGGAATAACCCAACTTTGTTAGGCTCGATTGATTCAACAAAGTTGTGACGTAAATTTACACCCAACTTTGTTGAGTAAATCCGACAATTTTTTTACAGTGATACAAACCATTATCTCGCGTTAGGTCAATAGATTCTTAATATTTTCAGAAAGTTTTTCGAGCGAATATAGAATATCTAATAGGCCATTAACTGATAAAGTTTGGCATGATTTGGTTATATACTGTTCAAAATCCAGCACTTTTGCAGAACTGACTTTCCATCGTTAAGCAAAAATCAGAGCTTTGTTAGGGTTTTAGCGGCCCGGGGGAGGCAGCGTTTAGCGGCCTTTAAAATTCTCAATGTTGTACATAGCAGCCATCATATAAGTCAGATCCCAAACATTTTTAAACTATATTTGTGGACTAATGATGGGTGAGTACACATCAAAAACACCATTTTCCGACATTACTGATAATGCTATTTCTTTCTAAACCATAATAAAACGCTAAACTTTTTCAAAAAACTTGATAAAACCAAGCAAAACATAGTAGAAAATGACTAGCATCGAAAAAATTGGTAGTCTTGAGCCAAGAAACCGCTAAAAAGTGCTCAAAGCAGAATGCTTCATTAGCTTATTGAAAAAATTGAAAATTCTGGGTGTTAGTCAGCATTTTACGGGGTCAGTGCAGTAGAATTCTGCGGATGTCAATCAACCCCCGCAAGAAAATATATATACATATGACAGTAAGTGAAGTTGATCGAAAGTTTCAATCGTAGAGGAACGAATTTTTCTAAATTTTTCGTGGAAAAATGCATTGAAACTAGTTGATGTTGAAATTTGTTTATTTTCGCTCTACTCAATCTCAGAAGATTGTAAAAACTTATTTTAAAATTTTTCGCGGGTCTCAGCATCTTTCTTCAGCACAAAATAGTGCGTAGGTATCTGACATTAAATTATCAGGTGTGCACTGTAAAGTATAAAGCTTAATAAATTTAGCAAAGGTAGACATAACATTTTCTTGATATTAAACAATTGCTTGGACCATGAGCCAGCTCCTTTATGTCTGCGAATTTTCGAAAAATTTTTGGAAATTTCACGAAAACTATTCGAGAAAATTCAAAAAAAATCCAGATAATCAGTGATTGATAGGATGCAGAGCACTGCGCGGGGCAGGTTTGAGCCTATAAAAGTAAAAAGTGACGTCATTTCAGCGGGGCAGGCCTAAATTATCGTGAGGTTCCTATGCTCAAGCATAGGGATTTTTCCAGGGGGTCCTCAAAATTCCAACTATGATGTCATTCTTGCCGGGCTGGCCTTGAAAATCCGGCCCGCGCAGGACACTTATAGGATGTAGTCGGAGTAATCACGAATGTTGTACGGCAGTGTGTCGTCATAGAAAAGCAAGTCATAAACATAGACCGGATAGTTAAGGGCTGCACCTTTTTTGAATACGGATTCGAACTCAGCTCAACGAGAAACGGCGAAGAACCGTGTTTTTAACTCGCTACTATAACTCTTTTTTGCCCTTATTTGCCCTTATTTTCACTGTTTGCCCTAATTTCTACCTAAAATGCATAGTCATCTCCACCTGCACCTAATTGCATGATTTTAAGAAACTATACTCAGAATGATAGGGTGACTCGTTTAGTATATTATGTTTTGGTAATGCTTTTACTGTAAGTGAACGGTGTATTGACCATTTTCATGTTCTGCAATCTGCTATCTAGTACGAACAAGCAAAAATGCCGAAAGTTGGCAGATGTGAATTAAACAGCATTGCGGAAAAATTCAAAAGCGATAAAAACCCTGAATTTCGATTGAAAACATTGTTGATGTAGATTGTTTATGCATTCAGTATGTCAGCTGCTTTTGAAGCCAAGCGCTATACATCTTTAAGCTAATCCTTCAGCAAAGTTCGTTTTCGCAATACAAGATAATTTTAAGTGACCGTCGCCAAAACTTCACGTATGAAAATATCGAAATGGTCAGCATTGTGGCATATAATAAATTAGTAAATTAATTGTGTTGTAATTTTATGTGGAATTAAAGTTATGTTGATCTAAGCATTTTGGTGGAGATGTAGTATTATTGCCAATAAATTTAGTACCTAAATTGGCTTTAGAATATGCCCTTTTCTCCCTTTTTCGCCCTATATTTGCCCTTTTTTGCCATTTTTTGCCCTTAACTATCCGGTCCCTAGTTATAAACCTAATTTAAGTACACAAGTCATACATTAAATCGTGAGTTTTCAACTATCATCCACGAGGTTATACTAGTGTAGGATGTAGTTTGCACGCGAATTACGTCAACTGAAACATAATAATATTTGATTGTCATGTAGGCTTGCTTAACAGCGAAGGCACTAAATTTAAAATCTGGGTCAGACTTAATCTTAGGTTCAGATTTTGTAATAGTTTTCAATAGTTTAAATTTAACACAGATTGTTCCGTGTCCTCTGAAATTTTTTTGTAGCCCTCACTTTTGGCGTCCCTGGGCGACCACCCGGCTCGCCGCCACCCCCTAAGCACGGCTATGGTCAAAATTGTCGCACTGACTTTTGACAGCAATTTCATATGAACTAGCGTAAAGCTAACCAATGGTTTTTTATTGATTTACAAGCATTCCGATATTGAGAATCTATTGCCTTTCATTGCTTGAGTGACGTGAATCGTGGGCTATGCATTGATCGCAAAATACGTATATTTTAGGAGGACGGACTATCAAAAATATAAGATTTACACTAATTCCTGCAGTTTACTCAATGAACAGGCGGAACCGATAAAACTGTCAGTTTTTTCATATTGGACCTTCTAAGTATATTTGAAAGAATCATTAAAAATAATAAGAATTGACGGAGTTATGAAAAACAAGTTGGATACTTGGGTGGGACAAACTGTATTTTCGCGAAACTCAGGTTCAAGCTTTAAAAAATTCACTGAAATAAGGCTAGATTTATGAATTTACTTCCCTTACGAATTAATTGTTCTAAAGATTTATAATAAAATGTAGATAATAATTCGATAAAAAATCTGGACGTGATAAAATTCGGCAACGTTTACATAATCTAGTACAAGTTTTTTTCAGACGCTTTTTAAACGAATATCTACATCTGCGTGATAAGAACATGGACGGCAAGCGCGTATTTAGAGGGGTGGGGGCGGCCGCCTCCCCTGCCGTCAAAAAATAGTTGGTCGCAATAGAGAATAGAGTGTATTTTCTGATGATTTTAAACATTTGTCATCACTATTTTTCGAATTTTTTCGGCGTTTCGCGCCGAGTAGTAATCATTAATGACATTTACTAAAGTTTCCTGGCGCTCTAAAAATTTTATTTTTAGTCAGAAGAATACTTTATGTTTTGCACAATAATTTCTTACTTCTTACAATGATTTATCGAGTATTTTTTTGTGTTTTGCGCCAATTTTTAGCACTATTTTGCGTTCATAGTAATTTTCAAAAAATTTTAACTTTTTTTGGATCGCAAATGATTCCGTCTATCAAGAGACGGCAAAAACCGATATTTTAATCATAATGGACGGATTTTTCGAACAATTTTTGACACTATTAGAAAAATTTGGGATTTTTTTCTCCTGTCATAAAATCCAGGATGCGCCACTTATGAACGGGGTATATAAAATCAGCTAGTGCAGCGAGATTGTCCTCATGGTGCTTCAAGTCTTCATTCTCAGTCTTCCAAATTCTACCTTTTTGCATTTTTCGTGCATTTTTAAATAATCCCTTTATGCGAAGACGTTTTTTGCGGAATTTCATGTAAAATTTAGTCATATTTTTGTGAAAGTCTCTCCTTTCAAACCAAATGTTTTTATTTATTTAGGTTTCGGGTATGCAGAGAATAGTTTAAATTTTATATGGGTAGCTTTCAAATTCTGTGGACATCTAGGGTAGGGGATCCATGAATTTTCAAAGGTCAAGCCAGTGCTCCAAGATTGATAGTCAAGTGCACTAAGCACCATTTTCGACGTTCCTCATGATCTATCGATTTCCAAAGGAATTGCGAAAAATTTTTAAAATTGAAAATTCAACCTGGGACGTCCGACGGAGACTGTTTGGATTCTGAGCAGGTCCAACTCCATGCTACATGTGATCTGATATAGTTGAAAGCACTAAAGTCTTTAAGGGCCGGATGATAGAAGGCGATTTAGCATTAAGCCGAGTTTAAAGTCGACTTAAACGTGATTTAAAAACTCGATTTAATTTTTGTGGTATGACAGAAAGCAATTTAGGCTAAACTCAATTTAAAAGTTGACTGTTTTAAATCGAGATTTTAAGCCTGGCAGGGGCAGGTTTATCTTCGATTTAACTGGATGAAACACATTCATATTACAATTTCGCAAATCATGAATGCAGTCGAGTTTGTAGAATTTGTCGAGCTTTTAAGCGATTCTGATTTAGAAATTGACATTGCCCGAAATGTTATCAGTCGGATGAACCCATTTGTAAAGTATCCGGATACAAAGTTCATTGAAAGATACTTTTTTAAAGGTATTATGTATAAGTATTTACGACATGTGCTTCGTTTTTGAGCCACCCTGTATATTAACTTATAATATTTAGGTACGTGAAAAATATTTCTTGCTGCCTTCAAGTTCTTACACTTCGATTCGAGTTGTGCTGGAATCCGTGTTTTACAATCCGGATTTCCTTTAAAAGCTTCGGCTATGGCGCTCCACGATTTCTTTTTCGAATTTGTTGTATTACTGTCTGTTTTCTTGTTTTCGAGTACAATCAAATGTTCTGAGACGCATTCGATAAGATAATTGATTTCCAAAAGTGAAAAGTTACTATCCTGATCCTAATTCTTATCCGTACTCATTTTATTTAAGCAGCACAAATAGCAGTACTTGAAAAAGGCACCCAGTAGTTTTACCTAACAGGTGGAGACACAACACGAACTTTACAAAATGAGGTTGTAATATGAAAATCTTATTACAAACATGAAATATTGTGTACAATGATTCCAAACTGTCACTTTAAATTGAGTTTAAGCTAGGTTTACGGAAATCGACTTTAAATCGCCTTCTGTCATACCAAGTCGATTTAAACTCGACTTGACTTAAATCGAGATTTAAGCTCGGCTTCGGTAAGCGGAGTTTAAATTCGATTTGCAGCTAAATTGAACTTAAACTAAATCGCTTTCTGTCATCCGGCCCTAAGAATATAGACGGAACAGCTTCCATTCAAAAATATCTGCGCACTGTTACATACAAAAGATAGAGATTCAGCTCCGCCCAATCCTTTATTTTATTTGAATGACCCTTTCCCGATAGTTTAAAAAAATTCAGACATTCAATAGACATGCAGTAAAGCAATTATGGGGCATTGATTGAACACATCATATCTCCTTCTTACATAATATCGTGGGTTGCAATAAAATTTCAAGTAAGATCAAATTTTCAAAAAAACTAGCGTAAAACTTCTCGCAAAAGATCATTAGACTATTTAATGAATTCTCTCGCGGTTTATAGTAATTTTTAATGAGTAAATTTTAGTTAAAGTCGTCCCAAGTCGAGGCAAGTCAAAGGAAAGCACTCCCTTTTAAGATATCTAATATCTAATAGTTATTTGTCTTTTACATGCACACATCATCTAGCATGAAAGTTAATCATAAGAGTTAAAAATAAATAATCACAAGAATGCAATTAATTTTTCAAAGAATAATTAATAAGACCAAAATAACAATCTTGAATTTTGTTCATAAAAAGCTAAACGGAAGCAGTTGAAATCAAAAAAAGGAAATAACAACTTGTTGAAGGTCTACGTACGCAATATGCTTATATTGAGCAGAGGTGGCAGGATTCGGGATCATATTTCGTTTTTTTTCTATTTTTTTGTTTTATTTTGTTTCTTCCTAACACCTAATATTTGCACTAAGCTTCTTTTGCTATGAGACATTTACATTCGATCGTCTTAAGTTTTTTAAGTGCACTACATACAATGTAAAACTTGAAATAAAATTTATATTTAAATGAAAAGCTGTCACTATTTGTACATATCTGATTTTCGGCATCAGTTATGCTTAATCCCAGCTCTGTTAAGAGTTAAAAAAATTGAAATGCTCCAACGAAGAATAAAAAATACAAGTATGTATATGAAAACAAATTTTCAGCACTTAATACGCATGGACGTGAGGTCTGAACCAGATATGCACGGGAGCTTAAGGGGGTCTGGCTGGACCCCAGAATGAAAAAATGGAAATTTTCCTAGTGAAAATGAGGCAAAATGAAGGTAAAAACGGATGAAAATTGAAAATTTTCTTCAATAGTGCGTCAGATTGGCCAGAAACTGCAAAATAACGTAGTTTTAATGATATTTTAGCGCTTATATCAGTTTTTGAGGTCATTTTGGCCAAAAAAGATCAATTCTTGACCCCCTCCAGACCGACTGACCCCAAGATCAGCCATGATGATCATGTATGGTCAGGAAGACCCTCGAGAATCAGGTGCACCCCCTCAAAATCAACAAACCCCCAGAATTTAATTTTCGGGGTTATTTTTGACCATTTGGCCCCATCCAACCTCCAGAATTTGGCTGCTGCCCATGTAAGCTTTCAAGTATATTGTTCATTTGAAAAGAAAAAAGGAACCAACACCATCTTAATATTGACGTGTAGTGACAGAAGCAAGAAAATTAAAAAATGGACAAACCAGTTCGGACAACTGATTTCACTGGGCCCAGTTGCAATATCGCAGATTAGCGCGAGCTCGAGCTTATCTCAAACTTTTAATCGGGAACTCGATTGCAATAAGGTCGCGCTTATCTCGAGCTCGAGATAATCGTGGGTTCGCGATTATCTCGAGCTCGAGATAATCGCGAGTGAGTTGCAATAAAATTCTGTCAATTTATAATCCCGAGCTCGCGATTAACTCGTAATGGTCAAGTTAATCCTGCTCGTGAGCAAGATTAACACACACAAAACATAGAGCGTTTTGCGAATTCAAAACTTTTCATTCGTTCATATGATTAACTGGTGGAGCGACACTGCAAATTTATGCCGCTCCTTTTTACCAATGGTTATTTTTTATAGAAACTATTGTCGTAGATTGCACGTTACTGCACATAAACAAAAAACTTCGAGATAATCCCGAGGTTCGCGATTAACGTTTGAGATTATCTGAGCGCGACATCGAGATTTATATTGCAACTGGTTTAATCTAATCACGAGCTCGCGCTCAGCTAATACTCAGCATTAAGGGCCGTATGCAAAGAGGCCGATTAGCGCTAATCGGAGATTAAATTGCAACTTTAATCTCCGATTAAATTTATCGGTATGCAAAAAGGCCGATTAGTGGTGGTAATCGACGATTTGACTAATCGTAGATTTTAATCCTACCCCTCCCCAGGTTGAAACGCCGATTAGTGTGAATTTCTTTCGTTTTGTAAGCCAGTTGCTTTCTGTTTTCTTTGATTATGGACGTTCTTTACTTTCATGACGATTTGGACGGAAATTATGACGAAAATTTAAAAAACGTGATTCCATGAAGGGTATTTTTGGGACGAGCAAATCCGCTAGAAAGTTACACTGATGATAAATTTTGGTCGCAATACAAGTTGAACAAAAACAGCGCTAGGGAATTGATCAATTTACTCGAAAACTTTGCTGCGATCTTTCACGTTAGGATTCGCTTTGAAAGCTTCTTCAATAGCACCCAATGCCTTGCTTTTAGGAATCGCCGTTTTTGAATCCGTTTTTTTTATTTTCGATAATTTCAGCTTTCTCGGAAGCGCATTCGAAGAGAAATTCGAATTCTTCATTGTCAAAATTTTGCATTCTTTCGCGAAGTTTATTACTGATGTCCATTTTTCGCAGTTCTAATAAATGCGATCAAATATGACAAAAAATTTCAAAACCACAGCTTCCCACCCAACCTATTTTTGTTTTTGTACTTTTATCAATCTTCTCTAGGCATGCCAAAAAACAACCGAATCAAACAGAAAAACCACTGACCTGCATAGGTATTCGTTTTTCTACCTACTGGACTTGTCAATACCCGAAATTCCAATCAAAATTGCTGTTAATCGGCGATTAATCGACGATTAGAAATTTAATCTACGACTAGTCAATCGGCCTTTAATCGGCGTTTTTGCATACGGATTTTAATCGGTCGCTAACCTCTGATTGATTAATCTACGATAAGCCTTAATCGCCGATTAAAATTATCGGCCTTTCTGCAAACGGGCCTAAGGATTTAATACCGAGCTCGCAATTATCCTCAGCATTAGATATTGCGACCGGGCCCTGCTGGTGAGCACGTGACTATAATAATCCTTAACGAAGTATTAACACGAGCTAAACTCAGATAGTTTATTTTCATACAGAAAAAACCAGACTAGCAGTAAGACGTTCATATTTATTTTGTCTTAAGCCTTCTCATAATCGCCTTTTTTCTTAATATTTGTTCACATGGGCATTAAATTATGATTTAGCTAAACTCCTTCTTTGCATGGTACACATAAGCTGGTCTACACGGTAATGAAAAATATATACGAGCATATCATATTTTTCAGCTCGACTAGGTTTTTTCCGACATATGTATAGAAATAATACCTATCTGCAGACCTTACTAACTCATGAGGTTGAAAAGTTAAACTTAAAAACAACATTTTTTAGCCATTTTTAAGTTGAAGAACCAAAAGGTGGAAAGACTTAAAAATTTTAATAAAGCTCAAAATAGTGCGTAAGCAGGTACTTACCTCAATCGCAACTTCTCATATCGATTTCAAATAATTGGCAGATAAGTTTTGATTTCCTTTGTGTTTTATCGTAACTTTTACATATTTTCACCGAAAAATTTTTCTTTTTTCTTATGAGGATCTAAACCTCTCCAAACTCACAGTGCACGTCTGTTTGGACTAAAATGGTCGATCGAAAAACCAATTATTATTATTCGGGCCGTAAAGTCTAAACCGGAGTTTCGAGCACTGACAAAAAATGATCATTCGCGCATACATCGAAGAGTGTCGATTTAACAGATACCTAAATTGAACAAAAATAAAATGCTGCTTTTCTGGATTGAATAATTTGCCACTAAAAACAAAACTTATTCATTAAAAGGCAAAAACCGATGAATAGGTTGAAGCGCAAACAACTTTTTATTAAACCTTAATCAATTTATTTGATTATTATTATTCTAAATTCGCATCAATCGGAATGATTTTACGCTTCAAGTGGGACTAGGAAAGATTTTCGGCGCACGTTTTAAAACAAGATGCGCCCACTGTTCGAATATTGGCGCATTCAATATTTTTCAATAATATCCCAACGCACTGATATGCTGATTAAGTTCATGTGCATGCCTACAATATCATAAGACAAAAATAACTAAGCGCTGAGCCGCGACCATAAATTCGAAACAAGTTTCATAGATTTGCGAATATAGCGTTCTATGCAAGGCGACTATTCGCCTTCTATTTTATCAATCTATATGTTTTTGAATATTGTATGCGGAAGATGTTTTGGTTTTTAGCGATTGTATCGTTTTATTGTTTAATTTATGCCGGAGAAACGCATGACAGTAAGGCAAGATTTCAATAAGTGGTATAATGCAGATTGATTAGATTACTGTTATGCTAAATGTATTTTTTACTAAACTTTTAATTTAATTATTTCGAATGAAGATTTAGCTCATTGAGTAGAAATTTAGAGTTAGAGAAGTAGTAAACTTTTTTTAATCCATAAGACGTCAGATCGAGAAGAAAAACATGTTTTTAAAAACGGTTTGGCATTATTTAAATACTCTTAAGCTGTTCCTTGTATACAGATCAGATAAAAATAAAAGTGTGAAACTTATTCAAAACGACCTGTTTTAGGTTTAGGTAAAAACTAAAAGTGACGGAAAATTAAAGTTTTTATGAGCAATAAAAGCAATTCATGCATAGAATTACCTTTAACAGCAAATTATGATCAATAAACTGAAATTCAAGTCATTCATTAATTACAAACATTTTTTGAGGAGGATGAGTTTCTAAATCGATTGAAAGTGGAGATTTTTAAATCAAGTGAAAAGTTGAGTTATTGCGCTCTCCTGAAAGAAAAATCAAATAAGATGGATAATATTAAAAGACAAAAAAGGGATTGTAAGAATCAAAAAAATTTACAGTGTAATAAACCTATGTCTCTTAACGCAATAAATCTTAGGCACCATGCAGAGCTAGCTTGCATTAGTTTAAAAATAATGCGTATTCGAGGTTAAAATAAATTGTTATTTCGTCAAAACAAAAATAATTTATTTACCATAATGTAATATTCTAAAATAAAAAGAGGGCGAATATTTGTTTACGCTATACGACACAGTAAACTTTTAGCAATTAAATTTACTCAATTATACTTGTTTTCTACTTTCACTTGAATTACTTTTGAAGAAAATCCAGTCGTACTAATTATCGAAAGTTAAGATGGTAATTTTTCGCAGAATTCGACCTCAGTCATTTGCCATTTGATTTAAGACCAGTTGGCAAATTTGTTGGCCGGTGGGAATTCAGTACATTGACCGGATATGGAGCTGGTAGTTTTCCATTTGGCAATATAATTGAATTCGGCATTGATCCATTGCCTCACTTTGGTGCCAGATGCTTAAATTACACGTATGATTTATGAAGTTCAATGAAAACAACAGAATGGATTTATGGTGCACCTAATTAAAACCTATTAGTAATTCATGTTCGGTTTCAATCACATGTGTACCTGGTAGGCTTGGGGGTTTACAACCCAGCTACTGACTCCCAGCTGCTGCGACCCCCAAAATTGTCAACTCTCCAAAAAAATCGTAGAAATTGTGCTATTTTAAGCGTGTTTATTTAATTTTATCTAAAAAAAGTCAAATTTTTGGCTTCGCGCTATTAACCATTTTTTGTGACACTTTTCAGTCCAATTAACTCTTATATTTCTCTCATTTTTTGAAAGATATTCATGTCCTTTTATTCTAGAAAGAACGAGCTTCGTCAGAGACGTCAAAAAATAGTGTTTTTGATCCGTGAATGTATCTATCATTTTTTAAGCCAAGGAAAGACACTGTATTAAATCTTTTAGGGGCTGACTCCTCAGAATTCGCACGCTGTATGTATGGTGTCAACGGTTAATCTCTTAATTTTAATTTTCACGTAATAGGCTCATGTTGACTTTCTGAACCTTAAATATGCGGGTAAATAAGTTTATCCGGGGAAACGGCGAATTTAGAAAGGGCGGGGGGGGCTACCGCCTTCTACTGTTGTCAAAAAAATAGTTGGGCGCAATAATGCGTATTTTTAAAATGATTTTAGCCATCTTTTCATAATTTACCAATTTTTTCCTGTTAATACTCATTAATGGCATTTATCGACTTGCTTGACGCTCTAAAAATCTTATTCTTTACGTCAGAAGAGTTGTTTAATTATAGAACTTAGGACTTTTTAGCTTACAACCATTTCTCGAGTATTTTTTCAGAGCTTTGTGCCGATTTTTGTACTAATTTTACGCGTTTTTCTTTGAAAATTTTCAAAAATTTTAAAGTTTTTCCGGATAGCAAATGATTTTGTCTATCAAGAGATGGCTGAAAACCGATACTTTTAGCAGAATGGAAGGATTTTTTGAACAATTTTTGATTCAAGAAAATTTTAATTATAACACTTTCAGAAAATCATGGATCTGCTACTGTCTGGGGACTTAATTTTTACCTTCAATTCGAAGATTTATCTTTATTGACCGAAAATAAACATAAATCAAATTATGCAGTAAAGAAAAATGACACAAAGCATATAATGAATCAATAAAAAGCTGTTTTATAACGATCACAAATTATAATATGTACTAAAAAATACCGTGACTTATTAAAAAATCGACGGCGAATAAGGTTTTAATTTAAGCCAATTGACCGTTTAATAAAGAACTAATGTATTTTAGAAAAATCTTACGAAATACATATACGCTGTTAATGCGCTTTAAACGATTTATGTGGCCCTAATATAAATTATTTTTTGCGATTTCCTATGAAGAATAAGCTTCGTTAGAAAACTCGAAAAACGATGTTTCTAACGCTTGCATACCCATTAATTTCGAGTCTAATGGAAACTTTGGAAAATTTTTTGGCTAACCCAGAAACGAACCTAGGATTTTCCAAAACAGGAGGTCAGTACCTTTAATTTCCCAAAAAATCAAAAATAAGCCCAGAAATTCGCCCGTCACGCACTAAGGGCGTTTTTCGGTGTTTTATATTGTCTATTTTCATTTAAAATAATCTTTGACGCAACATTTTCTCAAAAAATTTCGAACTTTTCGACAATTTTATGGGAAAAAAATATATTAAATTTCTTCGACTTTGGTGAAAATCTGGCGCGAAGCACCAGAAAATTTGCGAAACTTAGGCAGAATGACGTTTAGAAGCTTGCTCGATTCCCTGTATTTGTAGCCTTTGATGCGGAACGTCGAAAATTTTCAAAAATTGTGCTCGAAAATAGAAGAAATTTATGTTGAAATAGCTGTTTCTGCCATTTAATATAATTTGAAACCAATTCCATTAGAAAAAATGGCTTCAAGGCCGCTAAGAAAGTAAATAAATGTCACGAAAATCATTGCAAATCACATATGTATCCTTTCTTTATCTTGTCAACTATTTTGGGCAAATGGGGGGAGCGACCGCCTTTTCCCCCTTAAATCCGTCCCTGGACTCACCTTATTTCGAAAATGTTAAACCTTAGAAACATTCATCAAAACCATCCTTTAAAGCTCGAATAATAACTCAGGGCCACTACTTACCAAGAATGGCAACGAAGTTCGGTTCACAACGGTTCGCGAATTATTCATTTTGAGTACGGATTTTTGCCCGTCAACAATAGAACTAAAACAAATCCTCAAATATTGTGCGCTTTTTTGACTACCGCCAGCGAAGGATACGCCATGATAGAATACGGAATGGTGGTCGATGATATCATCATGCTCGATCTGAATAAATATTTGGCCCGCAGTTTCGGTCTTGGTTTCGCAATGCCGAAATTTTTCATCCATGAAGTAATATTTTGGGCTTAAAGTCTGCTTCACACAACTTCGGTCATAAATTTTAAAACTATCTCCGACAATAAGCTGAACAGATTGCGATTATAGCATTGATCTGATATATAATTATCGTGAAACTCGGATTATACTGTCGTTGAAAATTCTAAGAATTTATGCACGAAGTTATGTGAAACAGACTATAATTGTTTAATGAGATGTTTTTCAAATATAACATAGATGCGACTTCAGTTCCGAAGAGACAATGTGAAGGTATTTAGTGAATGAAGAAGAAAGTGATTCCATTTGCTACTTTTTCGATTTTTTGATTATTAGGCGGATAGTAACAATTTGCAAAACAATAATATTGTTATTTCCAAGTATATTGAGCATGAAATTAAATTATCAACACAACGCTTTTCGGAATGCACGATTCAGACCAACTTCTGAGCGTTACACCGGGATAGTTGGGAGCTTAAATGCACAACATGGTCTATCTGATGGTTTGAGATGTTTTGGGTTGAAACGGTCTCGAAAACCGATATAAACCTTAGAAGAGCGTGAAAACTACCTTTGAAGTTTCTAGTCGGCTTCCAGCAATTTCGGGAGAAAGTTGTGATTTTTTTGGGGCCGTAATCTTACCTTATTTTTGTCAGAAAGCTCTCCTTTTTGTCCATCTGGGAAATTATCTCCAGACTCTTACAACGGTAATCATGTTTGGTAAAAAATCCGTCCACCCAGAATGGCAACTGATCCCCGCAAAATGGCTGGCGACCACACCTGGGCGTGGGGGGTTTGGGGGGATATGCACCCCCCCCCCAGAAACCAAAATACCCCCTCCAGAAATTAAAATACCCCCAGAATTCAATTTTTGAAAATTTTTTTCGTATTTTTCGCAATTTTTGATGCCAATGGATAGTGCTTGATGAGAAACGTCGAAAAATGGTGTTTTTATCGCCATACCACCATTTTTAAGGCCATTTTTCGACCTTCAAAAAAAATCTTGCACCCCCCCCAGAATTTTCTTGCTGCCCACGTATGCTGGCGACCCCCGGAATAATCGATGTTTTGTAAAAGTAGGTAAAAATTGAAAAAAGTGAGTCTTTTTAAGCATTTTAGCCCATTTTTGGCTCAAACATCTCAAATTTTCGGCGCTTCGCGTCATACGCACATTTTTGACCATATCTTGTTCAATTTATTCGATTTATTCAAATTTTTTTTCGAAATTTCTTTTATCTTTTTGTGTTCTAGAAAGAACGAGCACTGTCTGAAACGTCAAAAAAGTGTTTTTGACGTATACCCATCGTTTTTTAGCCCAAAAAAGGCACTTTTTAAAAAATTTTAGGCCTGACCCCCCAGGATTCCCATGCTGTACATGTATAGTTTAAATACTAGAATAGCACACAACAATTGTCAATTGATAGTATGATGCTTCCGATCACTTATGTGGAAAAATGTCGATCATTCTTTTATCTTTACGACCTTGCATCATTTTCCCCTGATGATCTAGAGCTTGAGCATATATGTGCAGCAGCCGAATTCTGGGGTTCCGGTTGGTGTAGATCTGGCTAAAATCCCTAAAAGCATGCCAAAAATTCAATTCAGGGGTCAGGGGTTTATCGAATTCTAGGTAAATCTAAATCCCCTAAACCCCCTGCCCATGTGTGGTCTTGAAGCTACTAAAAACGTTCTTGTAAAAAATTGCCTTAGACTCTTCGGTGATTTTGAGCATCTTGTGGAAATATTCAAGTTACAGCCATTTGTTCTGCTATTCAGTTTTCAATTTATGATAACAAAGTCCACACAAGTGATCGTATGCATAGGTGGGCGGCACCAAAGTTCTGGGGGGTGCAAGATTTTTTCAAAGGTCAAAAAAGGACCTTAAAAATGGTGGTATGGCGAAAAAACATCATTTTTCAATGTTTCTCATCGAGCACTATCGAAAGGCATCAAAAAATTGCGAAAATAAAAACAAAAAATTTCAAAAATTGAATTCTGGGGGAATTTGGTTTCTGGGGGTGCATACCACCAAACCCCCTCCAAGCCCAGGTATGATTGTATGGTCAAGTTAAGATAAAAGGTGAACAGCATAGCCGGTCTGGGATAAGATGTCAAGCCAATCTAAGGGACGTTAAAATAGAGTGAAAATGCCCTATTGAATGTTTCTGGACAATTTCAAGCATTGTTGCGAGAAAATTGACAAAATTGATAATCTAGTCCATTTTTGACCCTAATTTTATCAGAGAAATGCACTTTTGTCCTTCGGACTTCGAAAGCGTCTAAATTCCCCAAACTTCCCCCCATGTGCATGTCTGTCAGGAACATATGTAAATGCAAAGCATGGCCGATCTGGGAGGTAGCCGGTCTGAGGGGAGGGTTGTCGAAAATTGCGCTTTTTTGGGCCGAAATGGCCTTAAACACCGGTATGAATGTTAGAAAAGCATTAGAACAACGTTAGAAAATTTTCCATCTTTCCATTCTAGGGGTCTAAACCATAGGTGGGCAGCAACGAAATTTGGGGGGGGGTGAAAAAATTTTCAAAGGTCAAAAAATGGTCTTAAAAGTGGTCGTATGGCGAAAAACACACCATTTTTCGACGTTTCTCATTGAGCACTATCCATTGGCATCAAAAAATCGCTAAAAAAGCAAAAAAATTTTCAAAATTGGAATTCTGGGGGGGTATTTTGTTTTCTGGGGGGGGTATTTCAACTTCTGGGAGGGTGCATACCCCCCACGCCCATGTGTGGTCTAAACCCCCACGTGCATGTCTGGTCAAGAATCAGTAACACAGCCAAATTATCACATCTAGCTCCTATCATTCTCATACGCTTATTATGAATGGGACCTACCTATGTCGAATGTTTACTATCTAAATGTGAAAACCTCCATCTTGAATATCAAGTATTTCAGCTTCATCGACAGTTCAGAGTTTGGGGCGATCGATTGGAGCAAAGGGTGTTAGTAAAAACAAACATGGGCGTTTCGGACTTCTCAGTATTTTACATTAAGACGGCACCGAGATAGATTTTATCCTGATTAGTTATGGTTACCAAGTTCATGAGTACCTATATCGAAGTAGGTACATGATTTAATGCGCCGTTTTTGCTGTTTTATGGTTTTTCTTTCTTCATTTTAATAGAAATCTGTACTTATAGCCAAATACCCAGTAAAAAATCTGCATTGCTGTAAATTGCGTATCAGTTGCCTGCATGTACATATGTTTGTGGAGGCACGTATCCAAGATTCCGCTTAGGGACCAACATAAATTGGTCTTTATTTAGGAAAATTCGTCGGGATAGCATGCAAAAACCGCATTTTTCGATGTTTTTAGACATGTTCTATCTATTAAGATAATAAAAGTTCAACTTTTAATGAAAACATTGCCCTCCCCTTAAATACGGCCCTCGTACCTAAAAGAATAAGAAATGCTACAGCGAAAAGAGTAATCGCATTACGCGGATGTGGGGGGGTTTGCGGGGTATGCACCGCCTCCCCCAGAATTCAATTTTTGATTTATTTTTATTTTTTTCGCGATTTTTTTATCCCAATTGATAATTCGCGATGAGAAATGCTGAAAAATAGTTTTTCACCATACCATCATTTTTAGGACCATTTTTTTGAATTTTGAAAAATCTCGCACCCCTCCAGAATTTTTGGTGCTGCCCACCTATGATAATCGCTATATGGTGAAATTAAAGTCAAATGACGAATTATAACAGGTGATAAGATCAAAACCAGCTCAGCTTAGCGAACCTTTCTTGTTGATTTCAGCTTGTTCTAAACTGCGCGTAATTTTAAGAATACTCGTAGTTTTGATAGCAATCTAACATTTTCTTAGCTATAACAGACTTGTTGTATAGCTCATGTCAACTGAGAACTTCTACCACTGGCAGATTTAGAGGGGGCGGGGGGCGGCCGCTCCCTGTCTTCAGAAAATATTTGAACGCAAGAACAGATGCGTATTTTTTGATGATTTCAGACATTTTAATCATGATTTTTCAAAATTTTTCAGCGCTTCGCGCTTGGATTGTAATCATTATCGACATTTACTGACTCCCTCGGCGCTCTAAAAAATTTAAATTTACGTCAGAAGAATAGTTTTGTATAGAACAAAGATTTTGTTTCTCCTGCAATGATTTCTCGAGTGTTTTTCAGCGATTTGTGTCGATTTTGGCATTAATTTTGCGGGTGTTTCATTAAAAAGTCGGGAAAATTTCGAAAATTTTTTACTTCTCTTGCATGAGAATTAATTCTGCTTATCAATGAACAGCAAAAAAACAGTACTTTAAGCATAATTCACGTAATTTTGGACAATGTTTAACACTTTCAAGAAACTTTTGGGTTCTGCCCCTCCTGTCAGAAAATCCTGGATCTGCCACTGGCTCCTACAATTCATTTTTAAACTTTGTATTGATAAAAAGATATAGTTGCATTCCAAAAAATAATTAATCCTTCATCCGCATTACCTTAACAGCTACTATTTCTCATCGAAACACGAAAAATTCTGACTTGTCGATTTTCTTATATCTATGCACTGCAGGTGATCAACAGCGGAAGCAGACCTGGGCAATGAGAGCAAAAACAAACGCTGCCAGAACATAAAAAGATATCTAAAGATGTCTAAAATAAGTTTAATGGCGTGTGCTTTGAAATCTTTATATCAATAAACGGTATGCAACTTTAAACAAATTAATTGGCCCTGAACACAAATTCCTGATCAACAGTATACAAAATTAATACAAAACAGAACACACAGATAAATAGATAGTATATCAAGAATCTGACTATTTTGTCAGTCAACGGATAAAAGTTGAAGCATTTCAATATGTTAGAGAAGAGTATAATACCAGAGAAAATGGACAATAAAACTTCCATTTGAACACAAGATGCATTAGGCCTGAACCGAAAAATTCCTTATGAAAAGTTTTATTCTTTTTCGGAATTTTAATGCAAAGAGTTATATTTTGTCTGAGAACGTAGAAGAATTTCTGACGAAAAAGTTAACCTAGTTTCGTGTTAACTTTTTAAATAAAAAAATTGGCTCCTTTTCCCCATATTTTGGACCCGCTCTGACAATTATTTATCGACTTCCGTGTAAGCGTAATATATTACTAAGGGTCAATGCGCGAAAAACTATATCGCTTCGTGTTCATGCTGCGCCGAATATTTTCGCTCCTCCTTCTGGCTCCGGAAAGTTTTATAGAAAAGGAAACAAATGAAACCGAAAATTGAACAAACGGCCGGCGTTAAATAAGCAGTGAGCAATACGCATCGTTTGAATGTAGCTGGTGCGTATCTGATGTTGTTTTCATATTGTTTGTAACCGGCCGAATTTATCAACGCCGTTACAGCCATCGGAGCCAAGGAAATAGTGCTTTTCACTGCCGAACTGTGTAGCGTAAAAATAAGGGTTGAAGCAGGCAGGTTTAAAATAGAAATGAAATTAAGCTGACGCAGCCAAATTTCACATTTTATAATTCGCCAGTAATATTTTAGTCTTTAGCTACTTGCTTTTCGGAGTACGCTATCAGTATCTTATGTAGAATCCCCCAGCGATTTCCATATGAGCTGCAGTAACCAAACTAAAACTTAGCATATACATTGCTTATAGTCATAACTTTTGCTTAAGATATCAAGTATATATGACACTAGTAACGGATCAGCAAAGTTTGGTCACTTAACTCCTTTGGAAATCGCTGAGGGATTCTACATGCGATCCGACTTTCATACTCCATAAAGTAAAAACTCAAATAAAAGTAGAGTTTGCTACGCCAGTCTTTTTTATAATATGTTTGTGACGCGTCTAAGCGCCAGTTTATGGAAATACCAAAAAATCACAAAGCAAGTAACTTCATTTCAAATTACTAGATATACTTGAAAAATTGGCCCTGAAATTCACGAAAGCGTCATATTTGCAAATTTGAACTCGATTGTACGACGATTAAGTGTTTTTTATGTTATCCTGAGCTATTCTGACTGCGAAAAACAGAGTATAGCATTGGGCTTATCCAAGAAACTCAAGCAAAAATTCTAATTGACAAAGCACGTGGAATTGAGGGCAAATGAGAAAAAATCTCATCGAGGCGAAAAATGGCGACGTCAATTAAATAATCGTTCGGAAGCAAAACGTCGTTGAATTAGATAAATAATTCTTTGTAAACTATGTTGAAAAACAAAATAGTAGAATTAAAATTTTTCTGCTTCCTCAACTTATTTTAATTTATTGATGCGCTTACGATCGTCTGTTCTTCGCCGTATCTTCTTCGATGAAGTCGCTTATAATTACCATGAACATGGTCTGAAAGCGCAGCAGTATGCTATAATATACAAATAAGAAATTAAAAAGATCGTTGGATAACTCATAATATGTTTACTTTAACCTGCAGCTCGACGAACAATACTGAACGGTGAAGGATGTAGGATTTTCGTAAGGAAGGTGGTGATACCCCAACTTTTTCCAAAACAGTAAAAATAGGTCCGACACTAGATATTCATGTGTGGTAGAATAGCGCTTTTCATCGATTTATTTTATTTCTCGTGCGGGAAATTTTTCCGAAATTTTACAATTTTAAGCAGTTTTTTGCAAAAAAAGTAATTGAATTGCATCTTTAGCTAAAACCCGGCGCAAAGTGCAGTAAACTACTTCGTTATTTTCTATTTGCGCATATGGAGCAACGCCTATCGAAGCATTCAACGCGAAGAGCAGAAAATTTTTAGAATTCCTGCTAAAAGAAGGAAGAATACTACAACGAAACATGGCCATCAGGCCGTTATAAAATTGAATAAATTTGATAAATGGGTATTATCTGGTGCGAAGCGTGGAAACATTTGAAAATTTGCGATGGTATATGGTCAAAGATTTTACAAAATACATATCCACCCTTTATTTCGTCAACTAATTCGGGTCAATGGTAGGCGGCCGCTCTCTTAAACCCGCCCATGATACTGAAAAGTCGTTTGCACCTTACAACATGACAGACATTGATCATGTTGCTCCATTGGTAGTTGGCAAGATAAATAACAGATAAATTTCGTATTTTTAGTGATTTACAGCCATCGCTTGTCCTAATTTAATAAAATTCCACCAGCGCTTTGTGACAGATAATATTTATTATTAACGACGACTTAGACTTTTACTACTAGAGCAAAAGCACGCTGAGTTCAATAAAAAATAATAAATATAAAATAAGTAATATTTGAAATAATAAATAAAAACAAGACGTTGCACTGTAGTGCAGTTTTGTCCGAAATCAACACATCCATTTTGCAAGAAAGCATGATTGTGAAGTAAATGAGAGATATGTTAGTGAGTTAAAAGACCGTTCTCATATTAAAAAGCTGCTGTGCCTGAAATAATGCTGATAAATGAAAAGGAGACGGATTTCGACGAAGTTCGAAAAGTCACATTGAAAATTACTATAACTAGAAAAGAAAAATGCTCCGATGGAACGAAAAGGACGAATGTATTTGGAATCACGCATCATTAAAGACATAAAAGGAGGGAATAAGGAAAAGTACCTATGCATGCCTGAGAAAGTTGTAAGAATCTACTAAAAATTAGACTTCCTCTAAAAACGCTTAAAATCAAAGTATAATCTGCTGCCTGCAGAAAGGAATTGCACTTCCGACGCAAAACATATAGCCTGAGTAGCTTATTTCTAGAAAAGAAGCGATCAATAATAAAAAACGACATAATGTGCATTGTTACACTTGGGTGGTATGCATTGTATGAAGTAGCAATTAACAAGATAGTGAGCATGTCATAATTCACTTATCCAGCCATCGACGATTACTATGTAAGTGTTAGAGAAATTTGGCATTGATAAGAAACTAAATCGCTCATTAAAACACATCGAGGCTTCCTCATTATCTCTTTTTCTGAGCCAGTGAACAATGTTTTGTGAAGGCTCACTTTTTTCAGAAGTCGCAGAATATACTTCAGTTTTTAGCGTTTTTTAGCGGAAGTCTAATTTTTATAAGATTCTTACAACTTTCACAGGCATATATAGGTAACTTTTCCCTAGTCCCTCCTTCATATGTCCTTAATGATGCGCAATTCCAAGCATATTCGTCCGTTTTGTTCCATCGGAGCATTTTTCTTTGAAAGTACCCTACTTTTGATTAGCATGATTTGAGTAAATCAGTCAGTAAACACATACCGTAACATGCCACAATAATCACAGCAGTCCAAAAACGCGGAAAATAATATTGTTCTAAATATCAGCATTATCTTTTTAAACAAAACAACTTTACCTTATTTAAACAGATCAAATTTTTTCAACGTTAACTTCACGCAATTACTGGATGTAAAGAACACTTACACTCAGAATCGCAATCCGTACGTTACATGGAACATTTTGAAAAAAAATTAAACGTTTTGCAACGCATTTTCAGTGTAAAATTTACACAACTGCTGAGCGTTAAGAAAGCTTACAGTCAGATTCGTAATCCTGGCCATACGGGACATATTTTGAAAAAATTCATGTTTTGCAACGCTCTGCATGTAAAATAAATTTGTAGTGTAAACTTTACTCATCAACAATAAATGAATAGTGTACAATTTACACAACTACTGAGTTTAGAGAAAATTAACAGACAGATACGTAATTCTGACATTCCATAGAACATTTAGAAAAAAGCTTCCGCAACGTTCTATAACTAAAGTTAATTTTCAGTTTAAACTTTACACAACCACCCAATTTAAAGAAGATTTTAGTCGGATTCGTAATTCTAATATTACTTTGATATTGCGATTTTTATTTATGAGAAAATTTACTCTCCACAATGGACTGAGGACAAATAAATATTGAATTTACATCACGTTACACCGCTGCTGAGTGTAAACAAACGCGCCCAATTGACGTATGACGTTTGACTCCTGGTAAATTTTTAGACTTGTGATCATGTGCAGACCAGAGATGCACAGCACGGCCAATCTGGAGGGGGTGTGTAAAGAAATTTGGTTTAGGTCAGTTTGTAGCATTTAAATTTTAGTACGTTTGTATGTGAAAAACTTTTGTTCCACATCCGATTTAAGATATTGAAGAATAAAAAGGGAAAAAGACGTGTTATTTCGCCAAAGGTTACACCCCTGATTTCGGACTTTACACTTCCATAAATAACTCAATGTTGCGTTTTTTAAACGCAATTTGCTGCGACATGTATCTCTTGAAATGTACTTTATTTTTGTTCTATCTAACTTGTCCAATGTCCTGACTAATAATCGGAGAAGCTGGCGGAGACAAAACCTGTTTTACATTATCCACTTAAGTGTAAAGTTCAAACCCCATATCTAACTCTGTATTGACTGTACAAAAGTTTGCTGGCAAGCCGAAAGTAGCCCTCTGATCGTAGTTCATTTCTATCTCAAAACATTTCTTGCGACTCATAACTGGAATTGTTGGCAGACAAAAAATGGGCCAAAATGTATTTTTTCACCCTCAGATTCTGTACACTCTTCATACTGCCAAATCCGTCATTTTAAATAAAATAAAAAAATAGTTTTAAGCTTAATCAATTGTCTACATTAAAAAACCAGACTAAACAGAATGCAAAACTGAGTTTGAAAAGTCGTGCAACCGACCAAAATTTAAAAAAGCCATGTTATAACGTTACAGTGAAACTTTACACGTTCTTTACACAATCGGTAAGAGTGTAAAAAAATTGAAAAATGGCCATCGAATTTTTTATCATCTATCTTTGGAAAAACGCACAATACAGAAGTGTCTCAGTGTTGCTGTAGGGGAGCGCATATGTTGGGGGTACCCAAGTATATTACAGGTACGCGCTAACACGCTACCCATGATAAAAAATGCTCCTTTTAATCATGCATCATTATCAAAAACTGCTGGAAATAGTGTTTTACGAAAAGTAAGGGAATGTAAACGACTACTGGATTGAAGAGATTCAGACTATTCGAATCAAAGTCTTCATTTTTCTTTTTTAAATTGAGAAACGCAATGAGCCAAAAATGTGAAAAAATGTACAAAATGTCCTTTTCCGCTGTAGTGAGGGGAAGAATTGTGAATAGACACATGCGCATAAGGGTCTAGACCTTTAGAATGGAAAAATGGAAAATATGCTGTGAAATTAAGACAAAATAAAGATCAAAAATTGATGAAAATCAAAAATTTTCTGTAAACTGCTTAAAACTGACTTAGAAACTGTAGATTGTCGTAGTTGTTACGCCATTTTTAGCATTTATACCACTTTTTGAGACCATTTTAGCAAAAAGTCTCTGGCTAACCCTCAGACTAGTTGACCCACTCATACCGACATGCTGTGCATTTATAGCCATTACATTAGCATACATGGGCAGCGGGCGAATTTGGGGGTCTGTAGGTGTAAAATCGGCGAAAATCTCGAAAAACATGCAAAAATTCAATTCCAGGGGGTTTATTAATTTTTGGGGGGGTCCACCGGATTCTGGGGGTCTAAACTTAACTTCTCACACCCAGGTGTGGTTGTAAGGTCGTGAACACGTATTTTTTAGCAAGACATCTTGCCTATTTGTTTAACGATTTCTAGCACATGATAATTACTTTGTGATAACTTTGCACTGTTTTGTGTTGTTTGAAGACAAAATAGGCATAAGCGCAGGTGATGTTTGTTTTTTATCAAATTAGTATATGGCAACCGCATTATCATTTTTAATGTTGTAATAGGTACAATGGTATCAGTTTCTAAGTTAATTGAGCATTAGGAAGCCGATAATTGTGATTTAGCATGAATTTCTTGATTTATTTAAAGAAGAAACATTGATCAAGAAAGAACATTGATCTGCAGAATCTCGTGGCATTCTTAAACAGCTAAATTAAAAAGAAAAGGACATGCATTACTGACACTATATGTAGGTATAATACAGGTAAAAAACTGATGTGCTAATGTAATCTATCTCGTGCTGATGAAAAAATTTTCAGCAGCATTGGTGCTGATGGAGGTCGTGCTCATAGGTGGGCGGCACCAAAATTCTGGAGAGTATGCAAGATTTTTCAACAATCAAAAAATTGCCTCAAAAATGGTGGTATGGCGAAAAAGACCACTTTTCAACGTTTCTCTTCGAGCACTATCCATTGGCATCAAAAAATTACGGAAAAACAACAAAATTTGAAAAATTGAATTCTGGGGTTATTTTGGTTTCTGGGGGAGGTTTTCTGGTTTCTCGGGGTGGGGGGTGTGCACAGGCCCTGTATCCAGGGGGGCGGGGGCCTTCCCCCCGGAATGGAAAAAAAGTTTTGTTTTTCCCAAGGGTCCCCCAAAGGGAAAAATTGAAAATTGGCGAAGTGCGTCTAAAACACCGCCAAAACAGGTTTTTAGCGTACTTTTGAGCAAGTAAACCCAATTTATTGTTTATGTATAGTTTTGTTTTCTGAACCGCTAAAAATCGTTCAAATTTGAGTTAGACATAGAGAGCATGTCAATTTTTTTCCAGCGCTGTGCGCCGGATTCATTGTTCAGCTATAGTTTTTGCCTTCTAGCTCACTCAAAACAGCTCAAATTTGAGGTTTGACATGGGAAACATGGAATTTTTCTGGCGCCTCGCGCCGTATTTATTGTTTATATATGTTTTTTTGTCTTCCAGCCCGCTCAAAACCGCTCAAATTTGAACTTGACATGCAGAATATGTAAATTTTTCGGCCCTTGGCGCCGAATTATTCATTATCTGCATTGTTTTTTCTGTAAAGCACAATGATTAAGTTCGAAGGCAAGAGATAAGAAATAATTCGTCGATTAAGTGATGAGAAATCAGCTCAAATGATAAATTTGCTGTATATCAATATTAAATAAAGTGAAAAATTTTTGGATTATTTTGTTGAAATTTTTTCACCATCGTATAGAGCTCGCCGAGATACGCTCAAAACTGCCTTTATTTTCGCCTATCTCCTAATGGTTTTCGAGATATCTGGCCTCAAAAATTTTCGCCCCTCCCCGAAATAAAATCCTGGATACAGGCCTGGTTGTGCATACCCCTCAACCCCCACGCCCAGGTGTGGTCGTGCTAACAAAAAAACGCTGATCGTGAGAGTATATTTAAATTGTAGTGCCTCAGAAATTTATTCACCTTTCAACCAGCAACACTCCTATGGCGACGTTATAAGAGAAGAAAGAAGATCCGAGTAATCCACAAGCAGAATTAAGGCATGTCAGAACTAAGGTGAACATGATAACGCGATACGTTCCAAACTTCTGAGAAAACGGCGTTGATAACACTAGACCAACCTTTGAAAATGAAAGAAAACATACGTGTTTGAAAAAGAATAAGTGCATGACGTAATAACAAAAAGAAATTCACGATATTATGTAATGCACAAATCATTTACGCAGATAGTAAAATAGCGGAGACAAATTGTCATAATTAATAATAATAATAATAATAATAATAATTATTATTATTATTATAATAATAATAATAATAATAATAATAATAATAATAATAATAATAATAATCATAAAAATAATAATAATAATAATAATAATTATAATAATAATAATAATAATAATAATAATAATAAAAATAACAATAATAATAATAATAATAATAATAATAATAATAATAATAATAATAATAATAATGATAATAATAATAATAATGATGATGATGATAATAATAATAATAATAATACTAATAATAATAATAATAATAATAATAATAATAATAATAATAATAATAATAATAATAATAATAATAATAATAATAATAATAATAATAATAATAATAATAATAATAATATTAATGATAATAACATTACTACAATTATAGCTTTAATTTTCAACTTTAGAAGTTCTGACAACTATTGCTTCCAAAGAACTATTCAAAATGTCTGTTGCAAATTTACCCTGGGCAACATCTGACACATTGTATAGAAAGCAGCTATTGAATACGAGCCGGTAGGCAGCGTGCTCGGCGAAACTAAAGCTTCGGTGAAGATGGCCAAAAACGAACTCATCACTTGGGTACGAAACCAGAACGAAAAATTGCAGCCTGCGATTAGCCAGAAATCCTTGTTGCGAATCACCTGCTTCGTGACTTTAAAAGCGAGTCGGATGCTTGAGTACCGATGCTCTTGGTCAAGGTTAGAGTCAACCTCAAAAATGAATGAATTTTTTCAAAGAATATAATGAATAGATCTGCAAAATTCTCAGAAAAAAGGGATAACGAAATAAAACTCCAATAATTGCTTAAACATATGGTTAAAAATCAGTATTGTTGCATGTCTATCCGAGGGTCTTCGTCTGAATGTTTGTGACACGCAACAGTTTGGCTACTTACGTAGGTATCCAATCTATGAGGCTACTCTACATTACCAGATAATTATTTTTAGAAACATAATGAATCTATCTTTTATGAAGGAGTTTCCGTCAGAGCGCTATGAAACCATGGAGTGGAGACAGTCAGATGGAGTGGAGTCCTTTATTTTCGCTCTTTTTTATTCTTTATTGTTATCTTTGATTGAAACTTCAGAAGAAAATGTCATTTTTTTAAGTGAGTTGCGAAAATTGAAATAAAGCCGAGAGTTTATGAAAACGACTTTAGAAGGAGTAAATTTAGCAAAAAGTAAAAATGGTTTCATTTGACAGGATTTTATCCTTCCTTCGATATAGATCTCGACAATTGTCACATAAAACTAATCGCAGTGGTATACTTTTTCATTCGGCAAAATCTTGTTTTGGTATCCAGCAGAGAGCAAGGGCTGCGTTTCGGACGCCTCCCCTTTTACTTCACCCAGTTCATTACGCACTGTAGCATCGGGCATGAGCAATTTCGATTTCGGAGGTGACCTAGTTAGCTCGGAAGGCGTCTAAACATGCGAATGCTTCGGAGACAACTTGAATGAATGAATCGACTAGAGAAATTAAATAATTATGAGAACAGAGGACATGACCAATGCGTTCTTGGGGGAGGGGTTACAGGATTTAAACCCCACCCCTAGAATAGCTACTGACTCCCCGCAAAATGGCTGCGAGCGAACCTCCACAATTGTCGATTTTAATAAAAATTGTAAAAAGTGTGCCTTATAAAGGTTTAAGCTCATTTTTGGCTCAAAAGTCTCAAATTTTCGGCGCTTCGCGCCATATACACATTTTTTGACAATATTTTATTGGATTTTACCGATTTTTCTCACTTTTTTCGAAATTTTTTAACATTTTCTTATGTTTTAAAAAGAAGGAGCATTGTCCGAAACGTCTGAAAAATGTTTTGAAGGTACCCGTCATCTTTAGCCCAAAAAGCACGTTTCGAAAATATTCCGGGCCTGCCCCCCCAGAATTCCTATGCTGGAGATGTATGGACATCAGGCCCGTATTCATGATCCGGCCAAGGGGGAGGGGGGCGGAACCAACATAAATTGGTTTATATCGAAAATTCGTCGGAATAGCTAGCAAAAGCGTATTTTTCGACGTTTCTCAACACGCTCTATGCATTAGGATAATAAAATTTGAACTTTATTGAAAAAATTTTTTTCTAACTCAAAAAGTTACAGAAAGTATCATTTTTTGGTCGTGCTTAGGCCAAAAATATGGAAATACTTATCATTCGGCGCTACGGCGCGAAGCGCCGAAAATTTGGAGATTTTGTGACAACGACAGCATTATCTTACCTCTCAAAATTTTTTCCGGCCAAGGGGCCCCCTCGCCTAAATACGGCCCTGAAGGACATGGCGACTGCTTAGTCTACGTATTAAGATTTTTGTATATAACTGTTATAGTCAGTCAGTTAGATATATTATGATTTAGCCTTAAATAAAAGAAATTGATAAAAAATACAAAATGTAGTAGTACACTGATCTGATCGATTAGGACCCCGTCCTGGTGGTTCACGATAGAGCGGGCGGACCAATTTTTGTTGACTTGTAACATGCATTTCGTACAATTTCACGTACACGTCATAAATTTACCTTGTTTAACGCTAGTATATTATGCAACGGATTGAGTGGTAGACCATTAAAAAACTGATCACCTCCGGCAAGTTATACCTGAAAAGTTTTTTAGGATCAAACAATCACGAGTCAAGTATAAATTAATCCTAGCACCTTTTCGATAAATTCTTAGCATTTACCCATTTCAGTCATCTTTTAGCTTTTTGAATTCTTTTCCTCCATGTCCCATTCGGGGTTCGTACCTGACTCGTGCTGCCCGTGAAAACGAAGCAAACGCAAGCGATGAACGAAACTACGAGACTGCAATAGCGGAAATTCGAATAATTCTTTAGCGAATAGGACAATTTGTCGATAGGGAAAAGAACCGTCGTAGCGACCATGTTGGCAATTTCGTTATAGCGCACCATTTTGACGCGATGGCGCTCATTTTTGGATACATCGAAAAACAAACCCCTTACGCACGTGTTAACAAACGGAAACGCAATATTCCAAGTGACCAGCGTCGTCACCAAGTGAACTCCAGGCAGCCACGAAGGGGCGTGGGCAGGATCGTACCTGACACAAAATTATGAATTTTATTCTTATTTTATTATTGTTTAAGGTCGTAAATACCAAAATACAACAATCAACTTTTCCGCTTAGAAGGACTAAACAATTACAATTCCGGGGATCTCGAGTCTTAGACACGAAATGCTGGTTTGTTTCCGAAACCTTATCTGCGTCCGCCCACCTCAGATGTCAACAAATTCTCAAAAATTATTTCACGCAAATACGAAAAATTTATCGCATTTTCATCAGAAAAACTCAGAATCATTTACGTGTTCTCTCATTATTCGTCTTAGGTTGAAAAACGCTACAACCTTCTAATTAGGTCACATGAAGAGCTGTATTTTATTTGCAAGACGTCCAGATATGAATTTGGATCATTTTGATAGCAGTAAATGCTTAAGATTACACTTAATGGAAGTATAAGGAGTGGTTTCTCGGACAGCTACGGAGATTTTTCGCTTCCACTAAAGGGTTTCGGAGATGTAGAGCAAAACATCGAGATATATTCATCTCTGCCCTTGTATTATTTTTAAAGCTTTTTATCCATAAATTTTTTAATTTTATTCGTTTTTGTGGTAAAAGCTCCGAAAACGCGTTAAATATGAGATTCTTCGTCTACGTAAAATTTTCTATTTTTTACTGATTTTTTTACTTACCTAACACACTTTTCAGTATTGATGCAAATTTTTTCATTGTTTAAGACTATACTTTTATATCCTAGCGCGGTAGTGGCTGAAGTTTTAGTTTTTATCTCATTAGCGGACGCAAAATATAAAATTACTTAGTAGAATTAGTACAGACAAAGTTTTTTTTTCTGAAAAATACATGCTTTTTATTTATTCCGATCATTTTGTAGTGAAAATCCATCGCTTTATTCGAAATCGCTTTGACAAGCCTAATTTTTCAAAACAAGTTATCAGATAAGCCCTAACCAATCAAGGGCACGAGATCTTATATAATTTGTTGACTACTTCTTTTGTGTCATCACAACCAGAGCGGTCAAAAAAGGCTTATGACATTTGAATCATCATGTGTTCTTGAACGGTTACATAACGATGTCAATTAAACAATATTCTTTTTGGTTAATTATATCGGCTAGGACAAGTATTAGGTCTGGGCGCTATGTCCGATAAGAACTATGCAAACATAGCCTAAAAACAGATAGGCGTATCAGCAATTGGTGGTAAACAAGTAAACATTTATAACCGCGGATTCGCCGCTTTATAACTAAATTATACTTAGCACTTCCTGTCAAATCACATCGATCACAGATAACTTAAATTTTAGAGAAAACAAATTTGTCACTTCGGCAAGTCCAGAAAAAATAAACTTCATTTCACGGTTATAATTAGCAGTTTTCTAAAACGAATCCCAGCATAATGAATTTATATTTTTTACTAATCAGTCTCGGCTTTTTCAATTTTTCGCTCTACATGTCAGGTTCGGTTTATTAAAATCCTTGCAATATTTCTTACAACTATTTTTTTCAAAAGAATCGACACCACGAAATAATTTCATGTAAATAATATTGCTTATCAACACTAGTTATTTAAATTATTATTCATATTATTTTTTTAACATTACTACATGATTATTTCTAATACAAGTAAAATTTATGAATAATTCCTTGCTCAATATTGTGTGTTGCAGGCATACACAGGCAGCAGCCAAATTATGGGGGTCTGGGTGGTATGAAACCGGCAAAAATCCCAAAAAAACATGTCACAAAGTTAATTATGGGGGTCTATCGGATTCTTGGGGGTCTGAATCTCCTCCGACGCCCATGGGTGGTTGTTGCTGATATTATCATTTATTGCATCTGAGCGTTGCGATTAATTGCGATAATCTGAATTAATTATTAACATACCAATTGAACCAAGGATATAAATAAGCTACACAAAGTATAGGACCCGAGATTAAGATCGTTTTGCGCCGATTGCGCATCCACGAACATGCATAATCCTGAACGTATCCTATTAATGGCTCGTTAATTAAGTGAACGACGATCAACGAGGTTTGCACGTATTTAAACCAATTTTCGTCGATTTTGTAAACCAGCAAAAACACCTTGACGTAGTAGAACATGAAAAGCCCGTTGAGAAGGTTGAGGCCTAGCGTCGTAGTCGAAACAGTAATGGCGGCCCAATCGATATCAAACAAGCTGCACATTTTTTGGCAACTTTTAAAAATGGGCGACTCATGAAAATTATTAATAAACTTCTTCGTGCGTCAGTTTGATGTAGGATGTGTGTTAAAAATGAGTTAAAATTTAACGCCGCTTTGTTTTCGCTGTTGCTATATATAATCTAATGTAAACAAAACGGAAAATCGGTCAAGCATTTGACACTGGGCATTGAACAATGCGCAGGCAATGTAGGAAGGGCTATGCTTACGAACGCATGTAGAGAAATGACCCTTTTTGTATATCATAATACATTATATTAACTTATTATTAGTCTTATGTTGTTATTATTATTATCAATGTTATTATTATTATTATTATTATTATTATTATTATTATTATTATTATTATTATTATTATTATTATTATTATTATTATTATTAATATTATTAATTATTATTATTATTATTATTATTATTATCATTATTATTATTATTATTATTATTATTATTATTATTATTAATATTATTATTACTATTACTATTATTATTATTATTATTATTATTATTTGATTTGATTTTACAATTTTATTGTCGGGGCATACCTAGTTATATCACACTCCGTGATATGCATGTCCTTTTGTTCAGTCGCTGTTTTAGCATGTATTTGTGTTTTATCAATTTTCGTGTATTTTTCTGGACAATAAATATTTTCTTGTCTTGTCTTGTTATCATTATCGTTATCGTTATCGTTATCATTATTATTATTATTATTATTATTATTATTATTATTATTATTATTATTATTATTATTATTATTATTATTATTATTATTATTATTATTATTATTATTATTATTATTATTATTATTATTATTTTTATTATTATTATTATTAATTATTATTATTAATATTAATATTATTATTATTATTGTTATTATTTTTATTTTTACTATTATTATTATTATTATTAATATTATTATTATTATTATTATCATTATTATTATTATTATTAATAATAGCCTCCTTCATTGAAATCATTACTTGTTTTAACATTAAAATTATTTTGGCATTACTTTTTTGAAGACCGTCTTATAATCAAATAATCATATCATATAATCGCACATTTATATAATCTTATAATTTTTCTGAATAAAGTATTGGTATGTATTAAAAAACAACTATGTATTTTATAATCTCTTAATATTTATTTTCGATACTTCAAAATTGAAGTTATGACAACCAAATCTCATTATCATTCAATGCATTTAGGCATTATCTTTATTATTAAATGTTTATCTATTATTTTATTAATTATTCATTATTTCTATTCATTTATTTATCCTAATATCGGACTCGATATTAATGTAAGCCGTATAAAAATCTAACGACACCTTTTCAACGAAAACAGTCATGAAGTCATTGACTCAAAAATGGGCGGATTTAAAGGGAGGGCGGGGGCGCCGTCCCCCTATCCCCACGTTGGCCAAAAATAGCTGACGAGATAAAGAATGGACATGTAATTTGCAATGATTCTTGACTGTCAGTGACTATAATTTCTCAAATTTTTCCGGCGCTTTGCGTCGGATAATACCTATCAATGGAATTTATTTACTTTTTGGCGACCTAGAAGCCATTTTTGCTCATGGACTAGGGTTTTAAACAGTTTTCAGTGCGGAAACAGCTATTTCAGCATAGATTAATTCTATTCTCAAGTATAACTTTTTAAAATTTTCGACGTTCCGCGTCAAATGCTGCAAATATAGCAAAAGCAGTATATCAAGCTTCTAAACGCCCATCAGGCTAAGTTTCTCAAATTTTGCGGCGCTTCGCGCCGAATTTTTGCTAATGTCAAATAAATTTAACGATTTTTTAACGCAAAATTGTCGGATAATCATTCAATTACTTACGATGAATATTTTACGGAACGACAGTATTTAGCAGGTTTAATAAAGGTATGTCATGATCAAGCTAAAATGGTCGCAGGAGACCCTAGAATGGCATTAAACCATCATTAACGATTTATGCTCGATACAATTTATTTTAAAATTTAAAAACAAACAATTTAAACAATTTAAACAATTTAAAACAATTTATTTCAACAGCAATTTTTTTAAACCACCATCCGAAATCTTTGTGTAGACTGTTGAGACGATGCAAAAAATCAATAGTTTGTTTCACATAAGTCTGGGCATAAATTTTGAGAATGTTAAACGGAAGCCGACAGATTATGATCATTATAAATGTGTTATTCTCCATTTTGGTCAAAATAATCCTGGTTTTAATTACACTTTGAATGGGGTAAATTTAAAGAGCAGTATTTCTTGTCGCGATTTAGGAGTGTTAATATCAGCTGATGGTAAATTTTCACCACATATCAATCAAATTGTTAAAAATGCGTATCATAAAACTTGGCAGCTTTTAAAAATTTTTGAGTCAAAAAATGTAAAGTTATTGGTTAGAGCTTTTACGACTTACGTTCGACCAACACTCGAATATTGTTCTGTCATTTGGTCTCCTCATTTTATTCAAGATATTAATTTAATAGAGAAAGTTCAAAAACATTTTACTAAAAGGATATGTTACAACAAGATAGCTACTTATTCCGAAAGACTAAACTTTTTAAATCTGGAGTCACTTGAAACCAGACGTTTAAAAATTGACTTAATTGAAACCTATAAATTCATGAACTGTCCGCACACTCGAAATTTTGACGAAATATTTTCTAAAAGTCTTAATTGTTTCAATCAGTCAAATAATTTATACATCAACTATTCTCGTACTGATGTCAGAAAATTTTGGTTTGGAAATCGTGCATCATTTTTGTGGAACAAGTTACCACCCATTGTCAAACTAGCAAAGAACCTAACTCAATTTGAGAAACTACTTGCAGAAAACTTTAACTTTAAGTCTCACTGTCGGGGCTGATTCAAACGGCATAAATAATGCCCTTCTCCCCTGTTACATTTTGCGATCAGCATAATTTTTAACTCTTTATTTTTTGTGTTTATATTTCTGCTTCATTTTATTTGCGTCCGCCATTTCAAGAAATATATCTACTTGTTTTAGCTGCTTTCGTTTTATGTGACAAATAAAACTTACTTACTTACTTACTTATTGACGGTAAAAGTTCTTAAAAGTTATGCCTAAAACCGTATGAAAAAGTATAAGACTTGTTAGACAAAGAAGCACGCTTTAAAATCAGTATCTCATTTGGCTAAGGTAACAAGAAAGTCGGAGTAATTCATTTTCATTCAATGCAAGTTTAAACGAATTTTTGTGAAAGATTTTTCAAAAATGTTTGCCCAAGAGAAAAATCGTTGTTGAAATTTTTTATCAACGTTGGCAAGACAGTATGCATATTAATCAAATAAGCAATTCTGCCTTTACTTAGTCAGATATATGGTCAATATAAGTCGTTTAATTCCATCACGTACAGCTTGTCGTATCGGCCTCATCACAAATGCGATATTTTCGACCTAAAAATAAATGGCAAGCTGAAGTTGCAGTAATCGTTTTATAATTATTAAATCAATTATTTATCTACTCGTAATTCTGGGAGAAATCTGATAAGGCGAAATTGCAAAAACACACACCAAAGATTCAATTCCGGGGATTTATCGATTTTGGGGGGTCCACCGGATTCTAGGGGGTCCAGACCAGGCTGCA
The DNA here is from genome assembly GCA_036768485.1 of Mermis nigrescens. Classification (NCBI taxonomy): domain Eukaryota; kingdom Metazoa; phylum Nematoda; class Enoplea; order Mermithida; family Mermithidae; genus Mermis; species Mermis nigrescens. The sequence continues at coordinate 1,116,591 of JAVLUZ010000172.1, forward strand.
CATGGCGTGTTTGGGGTATAGACCTCCAAGAATGGAAAAATGGGAAATTTTTTCAGGAAAATGAGGCAAAATAGAGGCAAAAAACGAATGGAATTGTAAATCTTTTTCAAACGTGCATAAAATTGACCAGAAACTTTGTATGTACTTTTGACGCTAGAGCGCTTATACCCATTTTTAATGTCACTCTGGCCCTAAAGGTCAATTCATAACCCCCCAGACCGGCTGCCCCCCAGATCGGCCATGTTGTGCATCTATGGTCCATACCCCACGCCCATGTATACTCATAAGATTTACGGTATGTGTATGCCATGACGTGCGCATGTCCTTCCATGAACTGCACTGATCGCCGAAATTACCGACATGCAGAACATCGAGAAAAACAACCGTAAAAAGTCAGCGATATCATTGATTCGTATTGCTGAAGCGGGCTTTTTCTTACAATTATACTCATTCGTACGACTCACATTTTCTTAAGTATTACAATTTTACAATTTAATTACCAAAAAACAATTTTAAAGCAATTCACATCTGAACAACTATGGTATCTTTTCAAATCTGAACATCTGAACAACTACGTATCTTTTCACATATGAACAACTATCGCCTCAAACAGTACGAAATAAATAATAATCCAATGGATACAATTTTTAGCATGACATAGCGGGTAAATTATTGAATGTAAAACATAAGTTGTTCAGATTGCCGCGAAATTCTCAACTGAAGTAAATTTGAAGAAAAACACTTGAAAACGTATATCGAAGTAACAAAAAGAAAATAAATGGTTTAGACATTACTTCATGAGAATTAACGTAAAATGCGTTAAGATAACTTTTATATAGCTATACAGCTAATCATATTAGTACATATTCATTCGCCATAAGTGGTTTTACCTGCGCAGATATTCCAAAGATAAATTGATTTAATAATGAAGAACCGCATTAAATTTGCACATCAGACGTACATTTGGTTAGATTTCCCTACAAAAATATCGTTATTTTGCACATTGTGCAACAGAAATTAAGCAGTCTATTGCGGCACGACACCATGCTACGCAATGTAACGATTTTTTCTGAAATTCATGCAAAATTAGATACAAAGTCTGCAAATTCAATATGACCACGAATTGTGGTAGGAAATCGATCAGGCAGTAATATTGAAGGCGCAATAATGCCACGAGTTTGCTTATGAATTTTCTGATGACATTTAAGGGATACGTCCAGCCTATTCATAAAAACCTTATTTAAATTTCGAGGATTCGATTTGTAAAGAAGATGGGGAAGTATTAATTTCCTTCACACCGTAAAAGCTTGCGGAATAGCAATAGCTAAAAAGCGCTAAACGCGATTTTTGTTCAAGCAGAGATAAAAATAATTTCTATGTGAACCTTTCATCTTTGTTAGTCCGTTCCATTCCAAACGGCCCATTTACACTTTAGGGCTTATTACTGTAGCAGAATATCTTACGGTTCAGGTTGTTACGGCGGCCGGAATGGGACGTTTTGGCGCCGCCGTTTTGGCGCCACACTCTTTGTAATATTATTAATTATTTACATTTTATTTATTATTAAATTATAATACAGATTCTGAAAGCCCATTCAATTCTCTACGTGAAGATATAAATTACTTTTATAATATATTTGAATTTAGTGAGATAATGAAATGCATCTAAACATACACTGGATTTTCTACACTTTTCAGTCGTACACAAATGAAACCTTATCAAATCGAAAAGAAGAATATGCTATTTTGTAGCTTGTTGAACCTGCTTCCTGAATATGTAATTTATTTTGAAATTGCTTCAAAATTTATTTTTAGTCTGTTTCACACAACTTCGGTCATAAATTTTAAAACTATATCCGACAATAAGCTGACAGATTGCGATTATAGCATTGATCTGATATATAATTTTCGTAAGCATTGGCTTACTGTCGATGAAAATTCTTAAAATTTATGCATGAAGGTATGTGAAACGGACTATAAGTATAATAATTTATAAGTTGGTGGCGCCAAAACGTCATAGACCGTGTTGCGGCAGTTTGTTATAGTCCGTTTCATTGAGCTTTGAGGTTTTAAAAAAAATTTAAAGTGCCTACAAAAGTGCTTTAAGTAACAAAATAGTTGTGATATTCTACAGTACACCAGGTTATAAGGAGACTTTTGCCTTAAGCCGCTTTACTGCATCAAGATTTTAAACCACTTTTGTAGCCTGATTCATGCGAATTAATTTGAAGAGGAAACCTCAATGTTAAATGAAACAGACTTTAGATGTATCACTTAAGCAATCACTGTAAACACCAATAAGAAGAATTAAAGCAGCCAGCTGCTACGCCGTCTGTGCAATGAGGTGAGAAATTATAGTCTGTTCCATTTATCCGAGAGCTTTTTTAGTACATGTTTTCGGAGGCTACAGTAACCCCTTCGTTCTTATTTACTGTAGGTCGCTAGATCTCACTGCAGCTACGTAGCAAAGAAGGGTTTTTTAATAGCAAATCGCGCATTCAGCTTATCCTAAGTTGAAACTTTAAACACAATAGACTATGATGTTAAGAAAGGCCGCGAACTCCCGCATGGCTCAGTGGTCAAACGTCTGTCTTCGAAGCAACCCAGGTTCGATTCCAGCCGATAGCTTTTTATTTAACGCACTTACTACAGTACATATGTCCCAGCACTAATTAAATGCCCCAAATCAAATTTATATGGGCGGGTTAGTGCATTAAAAATGAAAGAATTCCAGCCACTTGCCCTCACTGATCTGATCTGCCGATTTGCAGTAATTCGTCTTATTTCGCTTACTTTAGTCCATAAAAAATTTACTAAACAGCTCTTGAATAAACAAAACAGACTATAATACAGTAATAAGGATTTGAATAAAATGGGTTATCTGGAATGGAACAGACTATAGCACCAAACTGACGTTGGTAAATGGTGGTACTCTTGTAGCATGTTCAAACATGGAACTGGAAGAGTTGGGGTCTAAAAACCACGATGAAAAATCCCGGGAAAAATTAAGCAGCTAGAAATTAGAAAAATCAAGGTTTCTGTAAAACTGCTTGAAATTGGTCAGAAACTGTGGGCTAACACCCGGTCGCGCTGTACGGAGCTTGTCTCCCTCCACTCACGGTTTTTGTATTCGGCAAAATGGCTAAAATTGCATTGAAAAAAATGCCACATTTTTCACCGCGCTCAGAGCGCTACTGTATCATATTTTGGTAACCAAAAATCTGCATGGACAAAATGTACAAAAACTTTTGGGGGCCATCTTTGTGTAAAAAGTAAAAAGATAAATTGTTTTTGGGTGTATACAAAAGAGCGGTGTCTTCAGAAAAACTAAATTTAGTTTATGTTAGTATAATTAGCGGATTTAGAGTTTTAGCAACGAGCGATCTTCTTTCCTCATACAGTCATAGATAAGCCCAAAAAACCGCTATTCATACGTTAAATAGCGCTTCTTTTGCCATTTAAATGATTCATTTTTATTAAAAATCATTTCTGGTGCAGGACTTTTCAGAAAATTTCAAAGTTTCCGGCTAAATAATTTTGATAAAAAGTGCTTAAATTTCTTTGACTACGAATGAAACTCTAGTCGCGAATTTTTCGAGATTTAGACAGAAGGATGGTTAGACATCTGAATCAGCTCGATTTTCTGGCAATGGCGGATCCAGAATTTCTGACCGGACAGAACGGTAACCCAACATTTCTCAAAACTATCAAAAATATCCCAAAAATCCGTGTATTATGCGTGAAATAGCGTCTTTCGCTATTTTCTTGTGGGCGTTTTGAAAATCAGATGGATTTCGGCGGAGTAAACAACCAGGGTGTTATTAAACTTTTAAGCGAAATTAAAGGTATGTTTCACACAACTTTGGGCATGAGTTTTAAAAACTATCTCCACAATAAGTTGGCAGTTTGCGATAATATCATTGATATGATATATTATCTCTTGGCTTCCTGTGAATAAAAATTCTTAGAATTTGTGCTCAAAGTTATATGTATTTACCTACATTTCTCTACTTTAAAAGCATTATGTGTTGACAAACTCAATCGATTTTTAAACATGAATCACCTGTTTCTGTCGAATCAACGGCTCAGCAAAAGAACAAGTGGCATATAGTGCCGCTCAAACGTTTAAGCACCCCTTCTTCAGCTGACATAACGTTGAATTGTCTTCGTAATCTACTACAATTGAATTTGTTTGTCTGCATGTGCGAATAGATTCTTGGCATTTTCTAAGATTAAAAAATCGAAATTTTGTATTCATTTTGTGCTCCAATAAATTCTTTGGACTTAAAAAGGCAAGAGAAAGTATACTGTACGGACAAAAAAGAGCTTCATTTCTATCCATGTTTTAGTACTTAAATCTGTTACAGACTTTTTAAAATAAATCCAAATTGTATTATTTCGTTCGAAAGTAAATAGTTATTGTTCCTTGGCGATCAGGCAAAAATACAAATACAAATATTTAATATTGTTCCGTGACGATCAGGGAAAATACGCATATCAATATAAGGGTGCGCCCGATGCACTGGAATTATAGTCTGTTTCACATAACTTCGTACATAGATTTTAAGAATTTTTATCGATAGTAAATAAGCTGAGGATTACGATACTTATATATCAGATCAATGCTAAAATCGCAATCAGTCGTCTTATTGTCGGAGATAGTTTTAATATTTATGACTGAAGTTGAGTGAAACAGACTATAGTCATTTGGTTTTCATTTATTAGTGCCCCAAATTTACTGAAAATCAGTTTTATTTAACTTTTCTTGGAGAATATTAATATTCTATTAAGTCTAGCTTAGCGCAAATTAATGAAGAATGGATGTTACTACAAAGCAATAATCCATAAAGTAATAATGACAGTGAAATATTTTGTTTAAACGAGGAATTCCAAAAATTGACAGATGTCCTAATTACCGGACTAAAATCTGATGGCAACCTTGAGTCGTCCTGTGGAATTGGCATTAATTTAAGTAAACTTCCATGAAAAATCTAAAGAAGAATGAAAACAGAGCTATTGAGGCAGCACCCAAATTCTGGGGGGTTAGAATGGGGTAAATCGCCAAAAATGTTACTAAACATAGAATTCTGGGGATCTACAGAAATCTGTGGAGGAATTTAAACTTCTGGGGGTACAAACGAACCCCTCACGCCCAAGTGTGCCAGTGAGTGTTTGACATTATTTGAATATGTTTAAATCGGTAAGAAATAGCCTTTTTTGAGCGTATGCTTTAGCAGGCTACTTTTAATTCAAATGATGGCCCTGCTCGCTTTCTAAATTATGCAAATGTATGAAATTAGCTTAAGAATTTGAATAAAAAGCTGCTCCAACCGTGTCAAGTTCATTTTATTTATAGTTGTGCAGAAAAACAATTAATACAAGCTAAAATGTGCTTTAATAAAGGAGTGTTTAAAACCCTCGTACACCTGACTGTGTGATTCTGGATCAAACAGTGAAGTTTTTTTCATTTATCCGAGAGCTTTTTTAACCAATTTTTGCTGATACGAGAAAATATTTATTATCCAGAAAAAATACACGAAATTTGGTAGAACTAAAAATAAAAAATTCATTAGGATCAATACAAGATAAAACCGCTAATAATTTGATACATGAGACAAAGACATATGTGAAGACGACGAAGTTCCTAAGAAGGAAGGTTAAGGAGCCGATAATTTTTTTTGTTAAATTCTGTAGGAGGGTACCTACATACATGTGGAGCATTAGTAACCTATCTACCCACTTGAAGCGGATACAAAAATGGTTTAAAAGCAGCAATCTATTGTCCATTTCACGAAACTCCAGCATGAATCACAATTTTTGGACGAAAGCAAATAACATTACAAAAGCGATTTAGACTGAAGGAACAATCACGATACTGTGCATATCGATAAGCAGGTGAAAGTTTATTATGTAAAATTGTATGTAAACTGCCCACATACCACCTTTGTAACTATTGACTTGAGTGCAGAAAATGGATTTCCATGCGCAAGGTTTCGTAAAATGGACTATATGTATTAGTATTCACAGTCTGTTTTTAACCTAGTGCATGGATTAGTCCGGAAAACTAATATCCTTATTACTGTAGCGTTCGATTTTTTCCTTGCTCGACGGAGTCGATAGTTCATAGTGATAAGGAATGGTTTGCCGAGCGAATTCATGCACTGCAGTCTATTTAATTTACCCGAGAGCTTTTTCAGTCAATGTTTTCAGAGGCTATAGTAACTTCTTCTTTTTTATTTGCTATAGGTCGGTAGAGCTCACTGTAGCTGCATAGCAAAAAAGGAATTTACAAGAAAATTTTTTTTGCTTCATAATTCATTGTCGCCTTCCAACAGATCAATCAACTTGCAGAGAAAAGTCGGGCATTCAGCTTATCCTAAATTGACACTTTAAACACAATAGACTAAAATTTTAAGATGCGCCGCGAACTCCCGCTTAGCTCAGTGGTAAAACGTCTGCTTAACGTTGAAGCAAATCGGGTTCGACTCCAGCCGATGGCTTTTTATTTAGCTCACTTACGGTAGTATGTCCCAGCACTATTTAAATGCCTGAGCTGAATTTATATAGAAGGTCTACGGAAGCATACCACCCGCTCGCCCTCACTGAGCATATCTCTCGAATTACAGTAAATGATCTTTTTACGCTTACTTTGCTGAGGTTGTTTTCAGGACGCGAGGTTTTTTATTGAAATAGGTTTTTTATTTTATGCAATTTATGACAATTTGCTACTCACTGTAGTTCTGTACTACTCTGCTAGCGTTCCATCCAATCCAAGCACCGTTTTGTTTTTCCCCTCAGCGATTTGGCTGGCATCGCTGTTTTTTCCTAGCGATTTGGTTCACATGTGAATCATACTCATATTTTTTTCCACATTTCAAATTTTTTTACTAGGAATATCACGATCAGTAATATGATATATCTGTACGCGGCCTAAACATCAATTGGTATTCCTGTGCCTGTTGCAGGGCATTGGTGTAGCTGGTTCACATATGTATTAAGATAGCCACGTTATCAGTACGTATACAGCGAGTAGTATCCGGTGAAAGCTGCCACCTAACTGGTTTGATTTTGAAGAAGAAGAAGAAGAAGAAGAAAATTCATTCGGTAAAAGTATTAAAGAAGACACATAAAAAGTAGGTAAAAATGCATTGTCAATATGAACATAATACACAATCTGCATAAAACAAAGTATGTGCATAAAGCAACAGATAATGCAATGGTACCAGCAACTCGCGTCGCTCACTTCGCTCGTTGCATCCCATTACATAAGCTTATTTTAAACGCTGGTACCAACATTTTGGTCAGTCCATGATACTAAGCCTAAGCCTAATCAGCTGGTAAACCAACACAAAACATTACGAATACCTTGCATTCTTTATCAAAATAAGCCAGATGTTTCGAATCCGACTGCCAGCGACTTTCTCTCGTTTCCTCAGATGCTACCGACTGCACACATACGCCCTCTGTTAATACATATGTGAACTAGCTACACAATTGCCGCCCATGTCTGGCACCAATCTGAATCCTCAAGCATCCCAGAAACCTCCCTGATCGATATTGATACAGAAAATTCATCAATAAAGCTTCTCACAATCTCGAAATGAACAGGCCCTCGTCAATTGGTAAAGGCGTCATTCTTTGAATCAAGATGTCCACGGTTCGAGTCCAGCAAGCAGCAGTTTGAAAATGTTACCAACAGAATCAGCGCATCCGAAAACAAAACCGCAACTGCAAGTAAAGCAATGTTACATACAAAAAATAGGTGTGCACCAGGCACAGTAATACCACATCAGTTAACAAAAGTAATAAAACTGAAATCAACTAGGCGCCAAGCGCCGCAAAATTTCGACATGTCAGCTCTCCAAAACGCATTTTTGCATTACAAAAATTTTTAATCACATTGAAGTTCTTGAGCAAGTTGTCGATAGAAATGCTGCAATTGGCGCAGCGCGGTACATTAATAAAAAGTATGAATTATAAATCAATTCAGCGCAAAACGCCAAAAATATTGAAATTTCTTCTCTCCAAAACACACTTTTGCATTACAAAAGTTTTCCACAGATGCCAACCAAGCCCAAAACTTTTTTCCATTCTCCAAAATTTTGGTTGACGAAAAAGTGGAACGGTGGTTGGCACACTTTTTGTCTAAAAATTTTGCCCTCTGCTGGGAATATCACGATCAGTTATACGTTATTTCTGTTGAAACTTGAATTTCCTTCCTTCAATGAAGCATTTAGCCAATTCTGATGTCCCTTTTGACAATGAAAACTCGATAATTTATCAATATGGCGCAGCATCACTTATTCGCACCAGAGGGCGGATAATTTTTTAAATATCCGCCACCGGGGTGAATATTACCATGATAATACTCGCCCGCGATGACGGATAATGTTTTAATATCCGCTACCGGGGGGCGAATAATGTGATAATATTCGCCCCTGATGGCGGAGAATTGTTTTAATATCCGCCCCCGTAATAGTAAACATAGGGCATAAAGATTTTGTGCATTTTCGTTCATCCACAGTATCATCGTGCTTAAAAGGCCATGCAGATACACATTGAGCCTTTTACCCTAATTTTGAGAGGGTTAGGGCCGACCGTCTCAAAAGGGAGTAATGATCGGCACTTATACATAATGGTAACTGCTGTTGCGCAAAGTATAGTCGCAACCAAACCTCGGCGTGGGGGGATTTGGGATGGGGGTATGCAACCCCCGAGAAATAAAAATACCCCCAGAAATCAAAATATCCCCCCAGGATTCAATTTTTGAAATTTTTGTTGTTTTTTCGCAATTATTTGATGCCAATGGATAGTGCTCGATGGGAAACGTTGAAAAATGGTGTTTTTCGCCAAACCACCATTTTTGGGGCCATTTTTTGACCTTTGAAAAATCTTGCAACCCCCCAGAATTTCGGTGCTGCCCACGTATGGTCGCAAATCTCATTGATTTTTTTCAAACTTCTAGATTTTTCCTAAGCTTAAGCTTAGATTTACGTGGGTGGTAATACTTGCGCTCAGGTCGGTATCGCTCCCGCCTAGGTCGGTATCGCTCCCGCTTAGGTCGGTATCAATCCCGCTTAGAAAGTGTTTTCTATCGAAAAGCTCAAATTTTATGTTCTTAATGGATAGAGCATGTCGAAAAACTTAAAAATGCGGTTTTAACGATCTATCCTGGCGAATTTTCCGACATATAGACTAATGAATGTTGAATCCGCCTCCTCCCTCCCTTGGCCGAATCCTGGATACGGGCCTGACTGTTTATATGATTTATAATCAGTATTTTACGTGCATTACCTACTTTAAAAACACGTATATACATGACAGAAAATCTGTTTATTCTTTTTAATATTTTATTGCGACTTTTGTTGAGAATTCCCTATTTCTCCTTTTGTGCAGTTTTGAAGAACTGTTGATATATTCCTTCTCGGTACCATATTTATTGAAGGACGTGGGGTGTTACGCCATGGTCCATACCTGGGTAGTAGACCATCCGGCACTTAACAAGTGGACGGGCTGAAGGATTTATCTGAATGGGCTGATTTTGAAAAAATGAGAGAAAACAGTGGAAAATCAAAAAATTGTCTTATTCATTTTTAGCCCAACTAATGGACCAACCAACCTTTGAGAGCCAATGGTTGGACGGGCTGTAGTTTTGACTATTGCCCAACCAGATGTGGTGCCCCCTTGCCGTTAAAATTTGTTTGAAAAGAGAAATCGCGACACATGCGCAGCATGGGATTCTGGGAGGGGGGGCTGAAATGTAAATGTGCTTTCTCTTGGGCTCAAAAATCGTGGATACGCGTCAAAAACATAGTTTATCGGCGTTTTTGACGATGCTCTCTGTTTCTAGAACATAAAAACATAAAAGAACTAAGAAAAATAAAAAGATTCAAATAAATTGAACATAATATGGCCGAGAAGATTTCACACTTTTGAGCGAATAGATGGCTAAAAACGCTCAAATAGCACCTTTTCTATTAATTTTTCGGAAACTTTTGGAAAATCGCGAATTTTGGGGATCGAAAGAATTTCTGGTTGGGGGGTAGTGAAAAAATTTCCGGTGGGGGGAATTTTCCGGGGGAGGAAGTGAAACCTGAGTAAAACCCCCAAGATCGTATATGGACATTGCACTGAAATATAGAAGTTTCACATTTTTTCCATGCTGACTGAACTTTTCGCTTAGTATATATTTGTTGTTTAAAAATATGCAAAATCTTGTGCATAAAAGGAGTGCTGTCTGTCTAATAGGAGATTATATGTTTTTCAATTCAATTTAATTTTTTACTTTTTTATTTAATTCTGTTTTTCACATTCTTTTTTTGAATTTTCCTCCATGAATGAAAAATTTAAATGAATTTTTTAAAATTTATTTTCGTTACTTATCTTTTTATCTAATTTTTTATTTAGAATTTTCTGCTAACATTGAAATTTTTATATACGCAGTGGATAGAGTACGGTAAAAAAATTGGAAAAATGCGCTTTATTTTTTCCGAAATGGTTTTTGAGATATTGGTTGAAGTACGGGGTCCGCCTATCGAACATGGGCATATTCTAGATATGGTGTGAGTCTAGCGAATAAAGTTTTATGTTTGTGTAAGACTGTTTTAGAACTTGCATACTTTTTATGCACAATTCATTTGCATTCATCTTTTCACGCACCTATTTATATCGATCTAATGAATTATGTCTTAACGTCCTACATATATTGAAAAATTGTTGTGGGTTAGTCAGAAAGTGAAACGTATGGTCTCGTCCATTTATGGGCAGCAAGAGAATTCTGGGGGAATGAAATCGCCAGAAAATGTTAATAAAAGTAGAATTCTGGGATTCTACAGTAATCTGCGGGGGTTTTTCAGCTTCTGCGGGGTGTGTATACCATAGATGCACAAGGTCAGGATCGGCAGGGGGTGATATTCCAGAAATTGAAAACAGTTAATTTAACAGGCACGATTTTTTTTGCTGTTTAAACGATAAAAATAGTCAAAACAGCCTATAAAACGTTTTTTCGTGGTAATATTGCATTTTCAGAACATTTTTAGTTCATTTTAACTGCATTATACGACTTTTAAGACTAAAAAATGCAAAAATTGATCAATTTTGGGTGCTTTTTGAGTAAAACGTACTTTAAAGTACTAATCCTGGCCTCAAAAATGATGCAAAAAAAACGTTCCATCAGCTCAAAATCGCCGGACAGTACCTGTCCGGCTGACTCTTCAGTGGGCTTACTCTCTCACCCACTATGGGCATGTATGGTTTATACCCCAGACCCCCACGCCCATGTATGGTCTCATCCACACTTGAGCAATGCCCTATATCGCATTCAATCACCAGCGGGCCGGAGGGTATCTGGGTTGCAGACTATGTTTTATACATTGGTTATAGACAGTGGTTTTTTTGTACAAGGTCCGTGTGTACATGTACAACGATGGTCTACAAAAGTCTTTGTACATTTTGTACATGCAAATTTTTGTGTACGGTAATATAGTACAGTAGCGATTTTAGTGTGGTAAAACAGGGTTTTCGATCTTTGATAGTGTATTTTAGCTAATTTCTGGGTTTCTGACGCCTAAAATTACTAAACATTGTCTCAAAACGACGCGAAGCGCATAAAAATTTGACTTTTTTCCATTCTAAATGCAAATTCTGCCATTCTAAAGATATATAGGACAAACAATTACTCGAAAATTTTTGTGAATTTTACACCTTTCTACAGTTTTTGTCTTCCCAAAAATCTTTGTACATTTTGTACACACAAATTTTTGGATAGTAAAATATGGTACAGTATCGATTTTAGTGTTGTAAAAACAGAGTTCGACTTTGGGTGGTATATTTTAGCTAATTTCTGGGTCTTTAAAGGCAAAAATCACTAAGAATCGTCTTAAAACGGCGCGAAGGGCCCAAAAATTTGTCATTTTTCCTTTTGAAATGCAATTTCTGTCATTATAAAGATATATAGAACACACTATTAATTATCTCGGCGCGAAGAAGAAATTGAGAAGAAAAAGAAAAATTAAGAAGAAAAAGAAGAAAAAAATTAAGAAACGCCGAAAATTTGACACATTGGAGTCAAAAGTTCGCTAAAAATCCATCAGTCAGCACATTTTATATGAACTTTTCGGTAAGTCGTCAATTTGGGGGAGGAGTGAAAAATTTTTCTGGTGTGAGAGCAGACATGCACAGCATGAAAATTCTGGGGGGAATGAAATTTCAAAGTGCTCTTTTCAGGTTCAAAAATAGTGGATTGGATACCATACATGTTCTTGGTGAGTTTCAACTCCCAGAAAAATTTTTCAATTTCTAGAATTCGCGATTTTTCAAAAGTTTCAAAAAATTTTCCAAAAGTTCGCAGAAAAGGTGCTTTTTAAGCATTTTTAGCCATTTATTTGCTCAAAAGTGTTAAATGTTCGGCGTTTCGTGCCATATGCTGCTGCTGCAAATTTTATTCAATTTGTTCGATTTTTTTCGATATTTTTTCGAATTCCTTTTGTATTTTTATACTCTAGAAAGATAGAGCATTGTCAGAAACGCTGAAAAACGATGTTTTTGACGCGTACTTACTGTTTTTGTGATCAGAAAAGGTACTTCAAAATTCCCTTAAGAATTCCTTTGCCGTGCATGTCTGGTGGATACGCATCAAAAACATCGTTTTTCGGTGTTTTTGACGATATCCCATCTTTCTAGAGCATAAAAACATGAAAATTTGAAAAAAAATAAAAAATTGGACAAATCGAACAAAACCTAGTCAGAAAATGAGTGTATGGCGCGAAGCGCCGAAAATTTGACACCTTTGAGCGAAATGATAGCTGAAAACGCATAAAACATTCATTTTTTACGATTTTTTTTGGAAAGTTTTGGAAACTTTTGAGAAATCGCGTATTCTGGCGAATGGGTGTAAAAATTTCTGAATGTGGAGCTCATAGGTGGGCGGCAACGAAATTCTGGCGTGTGCATGATTTTTAAAAGGTCAAAAATGGCCTTAAAAATGGTGGTACGGCGAAAAAACACCGTTTTTCAACGTTTCTCATTAAGCACTATCCATTGGCATCAAAAAATTGCGAAAAACAAAATTTCAAAAATTGAATTCTGGAAAGGGGTATTTTGGTTTCTGAGGGAGGGGCTATTTTGGTTTCTCGGAGGGGGAAGTGCATACCCCCAAACCGTTCCATGCCCGGGGGGTGGCTGAAAAAATTTCTAGATGTGTGAAAACTTGTTGGTGTGAAACCTTAATCTATATTCCTTAAGATTAGAGCATGTATGGGGGGATGAAGACTGAAGACTTAACAAATCCCTAAGATCAGGTGTGACGTTGTGAATTATAAAGAACGGTCTTTCGAGTCCGACATAATTTGCTTATTCTTTTTACCGTGTGTTTTCAACAATAATGGAATATTGTCTTTGGTAAATGTCAAGAATTTTCAGGCGAAAACTTTTCTATTCAAATTCTAAAAATTATTTGTGTCCGCGTCAGGTCGTTTGAAATTGTGCCTTACTTCAAGCGCTGAAAAGCTAACAAATACCTCATTACTTTTGCATTTTCTAGCTTAAGTTTACAAATGTTTTTATTTTTATGCATTAAAAGGGTATTTACTGAATTTTTGTCGGCAACCATAAACACTTCATATGCTACAATGTTCAAGCTAATTATCTCGTTTTTATTTACAAAACGACTTCTCAAGTTGTCGTTTTCTCTACTGTTCAGGAGCAAGCATTAATACTTGACTCGTCAAAAATTGTAATTTCGTTTCTTGCAGTGGTTGCACTAAGTTTTTTGATTCATCCTGTAGGCAAATCGTAAAATTTTACGAAATTAAGGCAAAAATTTGGCTGTTTAGCATGATAGTATGCTATCTAATTGATAATATAATTTTTTGAAAACAGAATTATGATTGTTATTAATTTTAAAGTAGACATTGTTAATACATGAAACCGACAGAATACTGACATTCATGCATGTAGGAAAATGCAGCTGATTTCCTGCAGAATTCTTATGTTCAAAACCTTTTGAAAATATGATCTGTTAAGCTTTTAGTTATATCATGGCTCAAGCCAATTAATTTTTTCAACCCTCCGCGCTAAATAGTCATTTTTGACCATGTATCGTTGAATTTCATTACATTTTTTTCAAAAATTGCGGATTTTGTTTTTTTACGAGAGCTTAGTAAGAAATGCTAAAAATTGTGCCGTTAAAGCATAACACCCATTCTTTTGAACGAAATAAAAGGCAGTTTGAGAAAAATTTCTAGACAAGCCCGCCCTCGGAATTATCATGCTATACATCACAAATATGTGGTAGAACAATAACAACAACAGTAAGAAAAAGCATAATATGGCGAAAGCAGATGGATCTTATTTGAAAAGGAGAAAAATGATATATCACTTAAATATGCATTTTAAAACATGTCTACATCACTGCCACTTAACCCCTTTAACATGTTCTCATACACAAAGTATAGCATTATAGTGGCACCGGCACCGGCAAAAAGGATTGTGTGTGACCCGCTTGACCCACCTTCCGGCTAGACCCACCGTCCCGCTAGACCCACCGTCCCAATAGACCCACTTTTTCGTCCCGCTAGACCCACCGGAAGTCTCGCTAGACCCACCACGTGCATAATGAGGTGTCCCACTAGATCCATCATTTTGCGACCGTCCCGCTAGTTCCACAGTCTCGGAAGACCCACCCGAAAAAATGAAAACATACATATTACATGTGAAATGAAAAATAATTATCAAGACGTTTAAGTGAGTTCTGCAAAATTTTTTGTAATCATTAATTTAAAAGCAAGTTTGAGGTGTGTGGCAGTCAATAACAAGCGGTTAGTTTGTTTTCATGAATGTGCACTTGTATATAATTACCATAGATACTTCATTCGAATATGACAAGTCGGTAGGTACATTAAAAATCAGCAACTTTTATCATATCAAACAGTACTGCCTAATTTTCGGCACACTATAATATTATCATATCTGTACTGTTATCGGAATGCAGTGTCAACGCTTCAATCTGTGTGCCTTAGTATGCGGAAATTCCCTGATCGGAGGATACAAAGAGTACAATACCATTACGATAAAAAGCAAAAAATGCACTCAGAAATGTGTTCGACAAGAGTGTATTCCTTGACATGAAAAATGGAAATTTATTCTTAAAAAATAATCGGCCATGGCTGGTTACTTACCATTGCCACACACATGCACGCACGCACGCAACAATATATCTTCTTTGCTGTTATAATTTCTAATGTACACAATTTCATGCAATCATATACAAAATTTATTTATTTATTAATTAAATTTAATTAATTAGGTGGTTAATTCAATGTAATTATTTTTTAATTAATTATTCATATATTTGACTAAACATATATACCTACTTGAATGGTTACACTTTGCAAGCGTTTCTGTTTTCGCTTATAAGCGTACATGATTTTCTTCTCTGGTGGGTCTTCCGAGACAGCGGTTCTAGCGGGACGGTTGCAAAACTGTGGGTCTACGGGACACCTCATTATGCACATGTTGGGTCTAGCGAGACTTCCGGTGGGTCTAGCAGGACGAAAAAGTGGGTCTAGTAGGACGGTGGGTCTAGCGGGATGGTGGGCCAAGCGGTATGGTGGGTCTAGCGAGACAGGACAAAAAAAGCAGCACCGGTGCACCTCTAGTTTTACGTAATCTGTACGTCCAGCGTTTTTTATCAAACTTTACCAGCACTGGTGCGAATAGAAACATTTTTCCATAATCACGGGATTGCTTACATTAGCACGCTAGTTTTTACCTGTATAACACGTGCGCTGTCAGCGATTTATTTCCTTTTTTTGTTTTAACATAGCTGTTTAAAAATTCCATGATATTCTACAGTGCAATATTCTGCTTGCGTTGACGTCAGTACGACTAGATTTAAGTAAATCAAGAAATTAATGCTTAATCACAATTATTGGCTTTCTAGTGCTAAAATTGAAGGTATAACAATTGTTTGAAAAATTTTTAATCACCAGAAATGATAATGCCGTTACGAGTTCAACTCTTGGCACATATGAACACTTCAATACTATAAATGCATTTTTTTCCAAATGCAAATACGTTATTTTTTCTTCGCCTAGATCAACAACAAAGTTTTCTCTGACATAAATGTGTATATAGATTGATTAACTGCATGCGACCTTTAAAAAACAACAAAACCAAAAATTTTGCATCAGAGATTCACTTTAGTCTAATAAGCGTTAAGATGTTGAAATTATTATAGTGTAATGTGCTCTGAATTTTTATTGTGAATGGAACTCGCATTGTAGTTTCACTGCACAATATAAGCGCAATGCTTCGAAGGTATGCATAAGCAATGAATCGCGTTTAGGCTTCTTCGAAATCAAAATATTCTAAAAATAAAATCGTTTGCTTTTCGGAATGGGCGAATAGCTGATCCCTTATTTTTTGTGAAAACATACATTTGTTACGTGATTCGTATCTATGCTGCGTTAGATTCATTCGCGTGAAAAACGGAAGGCGATTTTGACATCGATTAGTAGGTCACACACACAGGCTCTTAAGTAAAACAGTACAGTGATAGCTGTTGGTGATCTACACTTAGAACATCTGTAGAAAAAAACCACTAACTTTGCTCACTCTTTCTGTCACTTAATTGGTCGGCCTCTCGATGCTGTTGGCGATATCGGAATAATCAGTTGGCAATGTTTTGAATGACAGATCTATTTTTAGCACCATTTGTAGGTCACCCGGGACTGTCGGCCACCTGGTACAGTCGGCCACCCTGTACTATCGGCCACTCCGAACAGTCGGCCAGTCGGGTGGGACTGCACCCGAGAATTTTTTGATTGACAGATCTATTTCTAAAACCATTCGTCCACCCGGGACTGTCGATCACCCGGTACCACACCTGGGTTTGCACCTGGGCTTAGAGGGGGAGGGTTGGGGGTATGCACCACCAAATACCAAAATATTCCCCAAAATTTAATTTTTGAAATTTTATTTTTTTTTCGCAATTTTTTGATGCCAATGGATAGTGCTTGATGAGAAACGTTGAAAAACGGTGTTTTTCGCCATACCACTATTCTTAAGGCCATTTTTAGACCTTTGAAAAATTTCGCACCCCCAGAAATTAAGTGCCGCCTGCCCATTTATGCCCTGGACTGTCAATCACCCGGGACTGTCGATCACTCGGTATTCAATCAAAATTTTTGACCCCCCCCCCGGTTTTTGGAAAAAATTGAATTTTTCAGCTATTTTTAGGTGTTTTTTGGCCGTTTTTTTCGGTCAAAACTTGGCGTTCATTAACCCCCTCATCCCATTAAAAAATGGCCAAGAAACCCCCACTTAGAATTTCGAGCCGTTACATATATGTCTAATGTGAGGCAACGTAATTTTTTTTAGGATTTTAGCCCAGAAAAATACGTTAAAAACCGTCGATATCACTAACTTTTGCCCGAAAAAGTATTAATGTCTGTTGAAATTTTCATTAGCGCGAGACAAGTTTGATTAGTATGGTGCTAGCGAAATTATGGTACTTGCCTTCTAGGATAAGTAAAAAATATATATAACTACTCAATAAGTAAAAAACTAATATAACCACTCACTAACCAGACAAAAAGTAACCAGTCAGGAAAGAATAATGCTTTTGACATAAAAATAATGTCTTTGTTTTTAACCTGCAAATCTTTCACTAGGTTCCTACTCTTTCAGCATTTGATGGTTGTATAAGTTCATATTTCATAACATAAGACTTAGCAGATATTCTTAATTCCTGCATTTTTCATTGAGCAAAATGTGATGATGAGACATTGTGATTGTATCTCTAAAAGGCAAATAAATGAATCTAATATGCCGAATAATTGCTGAGAAATTGATTGCTCTAAAAATTTGTCTAAGCGCTTATTACGTAAAATATTCTTAAACATTTGAGGACCGCAAACATTAATTCTTCCCAGAGCCGTTTAAACCCTAAGCGCGGCGCAAGCTTTTTGGATGATAATGTTTCTGTTTTGTGATGAAAAAATTTTATGTTCAATTTCACAATCCGTAACAAGAGTTTGAATTTGGTCGTTTTTCGCAATGCTTCAATTTTCAAAGTCTTCTTTTGCGCGTATTCAGAAATTCGGTTACTTCAGTAACACGTCCATTTCTCACGTTGCGTGTTTAATCGATTTTCGGACTAATCTCAACCAAAACTTAGTGCAAGGAAAGCCTATTTTTCGATGTCACAGCGCATAAATCTTGTTTTATAATGCCTGCTCCTTTCCTCTCTGTATTACCTACCCTCTAACATCATATTTATGCCTTACGCCTCTTTCTTTGAATATGTACATGACAGACACAATGCACTACTTATTGAACGAACGTTCAATTAAAAATCGTCCTACGAAATGCTACTTATGCACGTTTTTATTATCTACGAAATGTTATATTTATTCGTTTTCTCAAATTTAAACTCGTTCTCGCTGTAGCCTTTTTTGCCCTAATTCTCTGCGTCTGTTTTAGTTTTATATTTCAGACATTCTTAGCTAGATCTTATTGTGTGAGTGTGACCATAAAGCGCTTGTTGCAAAATTTTCCCCATTTAACGGATTCTTTAAACACTAAAATCAAACTGACAAGGTTAATAGATCACCTTTGCTTAGCTACTGGACTGCAAATAGGTTTGTATCGTATGACTAACCATTTGTTGGTTATGCTGTACGACTAAGGCCCGAATGACAGAACGTGGGTTAGTTTAACCTAAGGTTAACGAGAATTCTCGGGTTAGTTAACCCACGATTAAGTTGGGTTAAACTCGGGTAAGCTAACCCAGAGTTAAAGCAAGGTAACCATACGTGGGCAGCAAGAAAATTCTGGGGGGTGCAAGATTTTTTAAAGGTAAAAAATGGCCTTAAAAGTGGTGGTATGGCGAAAAAACACCATTTTTCGACGTTTCTCATTGAGCACCATCTATTGGCATCAAAAAATTGCTAAAAAATGAAAATTGAATTCTGGGGGGGTATTTTGATTTCTGGGGGAGTATTTTGGTTTCTCGGGGTGCATACCCCAAATCCCCACCCCACGCCCAGGTGTGAAGATAACCCGACTTTTTATTAGTTTAACCCGAGAATGACGCGTATTTTGCCATGCCGAAGACGAATCAAAGGCATTAAATGTTCATTGAACTGTTGAAATGATACAGGTACTGCTAAGCGAAGCGTCAACCATTGTGTATGCGATGAAAATAAGAAAATAAAAATTGGTCAAAGTAATAAATATAATTAGTAAAGACGTAAAATGAAGAAAATGATTAAAAATAAAATAAGAGTCCCTTAATCTGAATCAGCATCTAATCGATGTGACCGCCTTTCGTTCCGAAACTATTCGAGCTTTTAAAATTGCTTTGACCAATAGCGTAGACACTGGTTTTTATCTATTTGCTCCAAGTTTGAAATAGCACTGATCAATTTTTGAGCTCAGCAGAATTAACACATGTATGGTCAATAATGCAATAAGATAGACAACCCGAGATTTAACCCTGCTAGGAGCAGGGTTAAAAATCTCGGGCTAAATCGACCGTTTTTAACCCACCGTTGGTTTAAACCGCTCTCTGTCATACCGACATTTAACCCGAGATTTTACCCGACTTTAACCTCGAGTTAAAGTTAGCTTGCTTTCTGTCATACCAAAAGGAGTTTAATCCGAGATTTTTGCTGTATTTTACTCGACTTTAACCTAAGGTTACGTTTAACCCACGTTCTGTTATTCGGGCCTAAAACTCATGTTAATAATTATGCAGAGAAATAAATTGTGGAAGCACTGTTTTTTTTGTACGAGACAAAGATTTTGAGGCTCGTACAAAGATTTTCGGAGCCATCTTTGTACAATGTACAAAGACTTTTTGGGGCAAAGTAATAGTAATTTTAACGTTTTTTGGAGTATTTTTTAGCAAAATTTCTAGAAATTTTCGGCGCTTCGCGCCGAGTATCATAATTACATTCTATTTAGCTCCAGGCGCGGGCATTAAACACTCCAAAATCTATCTGTAAGCATCTTTGTACAGATTGAAGCATCTTTTACACATCTATTTCCACTGTTTTATAAAGATTTTATGCAGAAAAAAGAACTATTAAACAACTGTGCACTGTTTTCTGCCGTTTGAAGATAAAATTGACTCTTTTATCTTTGCGTTGCATTAAATTCATAAGCAAATTGGTGTCTATTATGAGATTCAGTCAGCACATTGCAACCGCTTATTATTTATAATTGTGTAACACAAGTCATTTTAACTTGCTGAGTCGAATTTTATGTGTAATTTCAACCTAAGTCTCATGAAAATTTTGGCGTTTTGGGCCGAACTAATATAACCAGCTGAATTTAGGACAAAGTTACACCTTTTGCGAAGCGTGCGGGTCACGGATAACAATCTAGTAGTATGTAAAAATGTGTACATTCAATTGCATATCTATACGTTATATGTACAAAAAAATTTTCGCTCGTACAAAGACTTTTCCGGGGATCTTTGTACATGTACAAAGAGGCTCGTACAAAAAAACAGTGTGTGGAAGACATTCACTGACACATTCAAAGGAAATGATTTTCGTTGCTCAAAGTAAATGGAAAATCAAAGAAAAATAAAAACACAAAACGAGTGAAATTAATGAAGAAATTATATAATACAAAACGGACATTGAGCAAAAACGGCGAAAATAAAGAAAAATAAGACGCTTTCATCAATTTCCTGATGTAAGATATGTTAGGTAAGTACGAGCACGTACGTCCTATCTGAGATGATAAGATCACTGCATATTTCAAATGTTTTGAATGAAGCACATTCACGCTTGCTCATTAATAGCGACTTTTTAGCAGATTAGAAAACCGAATTGCGCGAAGCGCCGAAAATTTTGCCATTTTCATCGTCAGAAACGCAATTTTAAAGATTTGAAAAGACAAATCAAAGAGAAAATTGCCATACTGGTTTAAAAGAATTTGTAGCTAAATCTATATGAAGAGTAATAAAATCGGAAAATTTGAACGTTTCTGGTTTTATTAATTCAATACCGGATACAATAAAGGCACACAGAACAGAGCATTGCTATTTTATGCACGGAGCGCAGTAAATTTGTGGAAAAGGATTATCTTTCTACTTTTTTGTTTTTTTGTTATTCCAAGAAATCTTTGGTTAGGTACAAAGACGGTTCCTAGGATTTCTTGTTCATGTGGTTAAGTCTTTGCCAAACAAGAAAAACCATGTGGACCGTAATAATTTCGCTAAGCTCGGCATTAATAATTGTTTTCGGTTACATGCTATTTTAATAGCTTCTCAACATTCCGTAAACTAAATAGCATGACATTGTTACGCAGAAGATAAGTAGGTTCATATAACATGTTGTTCGCCTCACACTCGCATGTATCACGATTGTTACGTATGCGCATATGATGTAAATAGAATGAATCGACGTGCTATAGCGGGTTTCTTGACTGGTCCTTCACTAGTTAATGCGTTGTAGGACAAAACTATTGTCGATGTTTTTAGCACATTGAATTTGTTAATTGCTCCAAATTTTGCGATAGGTTTACCGTCTTTCTTGCGTGCTTGTTTTGCGATTAAATTCACGTATCCAAGTACATAACGACTTGATAATGTATTATTTTCATTTTCCTACGTCGTCTAATTTCTGTTGTTTTTTCTTTGCTACTATTTTAATCCTGATTTTTTATCTTTTGGCTGTTTTCAGTAGAAAAGGTCTTGTGTTTTTTATGAAAATGATTCATGATAGTGATTTCAACCTACTTCTTGGAAAATGTAATTTTTTCGATTCAATGTGATGCTTATTTCAGTGAGCAATTCTAGGTTGCGATTAAATTTTCCTGTTGGTTAGCGAATAAAGCTCACTTATTTAGGCCCGAATGACAGAACGTGGGTTAAACGTAACCTTAGGTTAAAGTCGAGTAAAATCTAGCAAAAATCTCGGGTTAAAGTCCTTTTGACTATAACAGAAAGCGGGTTAACTTTAACCCAAGGTTGAAGTCGGGTAACATCTCGGGTTAACTGTCGGTATGACAGAAAGCGGGTTAAACCAACTGTGGGTAAAAAATGGTCGATTTAACCCGAGATTTTTAACCCTACTCCTAGCAGGGTTAAATCTCGGGTTTTCCATCTATTTCTTTATTGGCCATGCATGTTTTGATTCTGCTGAGCTAAAAAATTAAACAGTGCTGTTTCAAACTTAGAGCGAATAGAAAAACCAGTGCCTACGCTATTGGTCAAAACAATTTTAAAAGCTCGAATTGTTTCAAACATATTATACGAAAGGTGGTCAAATCGATTAAATGCTGATTCAGATTGATGGACTTTTTATTTTATTTCGAATCATTTTCTTCATTTTACGTCTTTACCAAGTATAGTTATTACTGTGACCGATTTTTATTTTCCTATTTTCATCGCACACGCAATGATTGACGAATCAGTTAAAGTATCACTGCATATAACATAACATGGCCATTGAATGGTTCACTTAGTAGTACCTGTATCACTTCAGCAGTTCAAATGAACATTTACTGCCTTTGATACATGTTCGGCATTTCAAAATACGCGTCAATCTCGGGTTAAATTAATAAAAAGCCGGGTTACCTCGCTTTAACCTCAGGTTAGCTTATCCGAGTTTAACCCACCTTCTGTCATACGGCTTGAATTTAACCGTGGGCTAGCTAACCCGAGAATTCCCGTAAATCTTAGGTTAAACTAACCCACGTTCTGTCATTCGGGCCTTAGATGCTTTAAAATATTTTATTTACTCTCTAAACATTCAATGATCTAATCGAGTGTGTCACGAAATAATATCAGATCACAAAAAATCATATAAATTCTGCATGATCTTTTCAGAACCTTATAATTTTCCATTTAAATTTTTTAGAATTTATTTTTAAAAACTTGCTGGACGCGAATATAGTCAGACCGCTGTATTACGTTAACGTTTATATATATGCTCAGTTGCTAAAAAATTTCTTTTGCATATCCATTTTGCGTTGAGTTTGAGATTGAATTGAATACCTAATTATTATTTCCAAAGATTAGTGCGTTCTGCGTTCAATAAACACCAGTCCTGTTCGCACGAAACGTACATTTACATGCGTTAAAGGATCTAATCTATGTTAGTAGTACCTAGAATAAATTTATCCCTCTATACGTATTGATGTATACGTAAGGCAAATATGAGGCCGAACCTGCTCCGGTTTGTTTCGATTTTTCCTCTCAATTTACTGTTTTGCGTCGTCGCAGTTTTCCGCGTTTCAAGCGCCCGTATTATGTCGAGTATTATATTATGATGATAGAATGCGCGAAATGAGTTAAATTTCTCTCTATTTTGGCATTAAAAACTCGAAAATATTGTTGTCTGTTGGTATTTTATGTGTCAACAACGCTTGCACACATGTAACTCTTGAAGTCTTTTCTGCTCTTTGTAACTTGCGCCACTTGCCTTTTCTGTTTCAATAATGCATTTTTAGCTCAAATTGAATGCTCGCGTGCGTTTGACGATAACAATCGTACTTTTCACGCTTTTTTCAAATGAAAAATTACATCGAAAGACAACATCAATAAATGCCTCGTAATATCGTTGATCGAAATTTTTCATAATTGTTTAAAGTTTTAAAATGACTTCTTCTTGTGCTAATTTATCACTTTTCTAATGATCGAGATGTTTTATGATTATATTATTCATTTATTTATTAATTTATTATTTATCATTTATTAATTAATTTATTATGTATTATTTATTTATTTATTTGTCTATTTACCTATTTGTATATTTAATATCTATTTATTCATTTATGATCACTATGATCGGGCATGTAACATCAGTTTTACATAGCTGTTTTCAATAGTAGGTATCGAAAATTGAAAAGCTAAATAAATTACGATTGAGCTCTCTTACCGAAGTAGGTATAATCTAAGAGTAATTGACTGCAATTGGCTGGGGTGAGGTGAAGCTAAATACTTGATTTTGAGATCTAGGGCAGGAAGTTGTTTGATATTTCAGCGTCATGTTGTAGTTTCATACGAATTTTAGCATACATGCACATGGTCAAAGGCTCTGGGAGGGGGTAAACGGAGGTTTCTTAAGGGGGGGTAAGCAAAGTAAGTAATTGTTTGGTATTCAATGTCAAATTTTGATACTTAATCTGTTGTTAATTTGCTGGATTTTATTCTTCATGAGTATTTGTGCTTAAATTTCAATGAAAACAAATAACATTAAGGACGATGGAATGACATTTAACATACGAAATAATGGACGAAAAGTGCCTGAATGACTGAATTTATGAGTTTAGTGGTAGAAAAGTTACTGTGCATGTAATTAGAATTGTGATGTTTGACGTCGTTTTATGCTTTTTATGGTTCGAGAAATAGGTTTTGGTCCAAAACGTCCTGAGGGGGTATGCTTTTCAAAATTCTGTTAAGGGGATACCCCCTCATACTCCTCTCAGTGTGCATGTGTGAATTTTAGGTACCTATACCATTCTGCATAAACATTTATGACTGAAAGTAAAATCTTAAGCGATTTTTCCTATTTAGTGAAACTGGCTTAAATAAGCTGTTGCGCGAATGAATTGTCAAAGATGCTGATCAGCTCATCCTGTTACTCTCATGTCTGGAAAGCATAATCGACCGTCAAGCTCTTCGCAAGGTATTCATTGCTTCTTCCTATACTGACTTTGTTAATGTACCTACCTACCTATTTTATTCTTCACACGAAGAAAATTTTTCATCGCGCAGAAAATATTGCTAATTTATTTCCTATCTTTTGTCATACGCTTATTTATTGCCTTGTATAAACACAGAAAATTCCAATTTATCCATTTTACTTCAACAAACTTTTTAAACCAGTTATTGATTCATTGGTTTCGAATTTAGCGTACATAATTTGAAAGTTATAAGTATTGATGTAAGCTCGTTAAAAATATTCTTCGTGTGTGACGTGTTGTATGCACATATCAAACTCGATCAGTCTCTACATAAGTCGTCCAATAAGAAGTCGTTGTTTGTTCACGCGATATAAAAGTTGGGAGCAGTAAACGATGTTTAACAACAGAACGATCGCAATTATTTCTTTTTTTCATTTGACACGTGATACGGTTTTGGAAGCAGTCTTAAACAGCTGATTGGGTAGGGTGACGCCCGCTTACCCCCTTCCCGTCCGAAAAAATACTTCTATCTTTTAAAAGGGTTTCAAAGAAAAAAATTAAAAATTCTTCGAGTCTACTGAAACGACTGACCGAAAGAAAATTTTAACATTTGAGCTAGTAAGCTCGAAAATTTTGAATCGATTCGCGCCGTATTTCTTATTTTTATTACATGTCTTCGTCCTGCTTGACTAAAACGTGATGATGGTATTACAATTTTGAAGTATCTATTCACTTTGCTTCGATGCAAAACATAGAAACATTTAGTTTGCATCTGGCTATTTGTTTGCATGGCACGAAATAAATACCATGATTTAACCGCATTCCAAAAGTAATCTAGAAGCTTTAAGCTTGCAAATCATGACTTGATTCATATTGTTCTTGACGTGCATCAGATTTAAATCAACCTATGTCAATATATTTTGAATAGTTAAAATCAAATGACGACTCTTTGATCAGAACGAAGTCCGAATAGAGTGATTTTACTCAAATGGGCGTCTTGTATGCACATGCTTCAGTAAAATTAATCCTTGTTGGCATCAGCCTTAAATTTTTACCACGGAGGTTGCAATAATTTTTCATTGATCTTCATTCGTTTTGGCTCAAATTTGGCATAACTTTTCTGCAATACAAACTTTGATATATCCTTAAATGACTCCGGCACTCTTTTTTGTGGCTTAGGATCAAAAATTCAAGGAAGGGCGAAAAAATTAGGCAAAAATTGCATCTAGTCTGCAATTTTAATTGTTGAACGTTCTTTTTATCATATTCTTCTCAAATCTTTCCAGTGTTTTGCACTACATTGCTTCTATTATTTAAATTTCTACTCAAAGTAAGAATAAGTGCTATGGTGCAGTGTTTTTTGTTACAAGGTCCCTTTGTATATGTACAAAGATGGTCCCCAAAAGTCTTTGTACATTTTGCACATGCAAATTCTTTGGTGCTATAATATGGCATAGTATCGCTTTTAGTGTGGGAAAACACTGTTTTTTGACCTTTGGAGGTGTATTTTAGCGAATTTCTGGGTTTCTCACGACAAAAATACTAAAAATTGTCTCAAAACGGCGCTAAGAGCCGCAAACTTTGATATTTTTCCTCTCCAAGTGCAAATTCTGCCATTATAAAGATATACAGAACAGACAATTACTCATTTCGGCGCCGGAAGTTTTAGGGATTTTTACACCTTTTTCACAGTTTTTGTCCTCCCAAATATCTTTGTACATGTACAAAGGCGGTCCCGAAAAGTCTTTGTACATCGGGAAAAATCTTTGCCCAATACAAAAAACCGTGCTATGGTAACAAAGGTTTGCTTTGCCGAATAGCTGACATAGAGATAAGTAAAGCTGCGTTTTAAAGGGACCGTACAAAACAGAATTTTTTGTACTAGGTCCTTTGTATATACATGTACGAAGATGGTCCGTAAAAGTCTTTGTATATCTTGTACATGTAAATTTTAGGGTACTCTAATCATACATACATGCATATAGGGAGGGGCGAGAGAGGGTATACCTTGCTGAAAACTTCGAAAGTTACGTATTGACGGTCGATTTTGGCCCAAAATAGTGTATTTTCAAACAATTTTGCTCTAAGCTACCAAATTAATAGAAACACTATTGTATAAGTGCACGTTTTCACCCTGCTCTGGTCACCCTGACCATGTGCATCTATGACTACAATATATTACGGTAATGCTTTGTCTATGGTAAAAGTTTCTG
This sequence comes from Mermis nigrescens, assembly GCA_036768485.1. Taxonomy (NCBI): domain Eukaryota; kingdom Metazoa; phylum Nematoda; class Enoplea; order Mermithida; family Mermithidae; genus Mermis; species Mermis nigrescens. The sequence goes on from JAVLUZ010000172.1 coordinate 1,143,448, forward strand.
ATGCTGGCATATATCTAAAATTTCGTAAAACGTCGAAAAATTTGACAATTTCCCATTTTAAATGCGATCTCTTTTACAGTTTTCGTTCCTCCAAAAATCGTTGCATATTTATAAAGACGGTACCGGATAGTCTCTGTACACTGAGAAAAATCTTTGCCGAATACAAACAATGTGTTAGAAAATTTCTCTTGTGTTTAATACCTTCCGTTACAAAATCAAAGTCGCAATAGAGTTTAGTGACATTTTTAAAGGCGATTATAGCGAAGGCGCGTTGAATCAGTCGAATGCAGCTTTAAACGCTCTCGCCGCCGCATATGTTGCTAATACGACCAGGGTCCCGGGCTTCTACCTTTCCATGTTTCCTTATTCAAATGCTGCTCCTTTTGGAGTAGCAGGATCATCAGTCGAGTGCTACACAGACATCAGGAGGTATGTATCATCATTGTCATATTAGTGCAATCATTTTTTGTACAAGGTCCGTTTGTGCATATATAAAGATGGTACGCAAAAGTCTTCGTACATTTTGTACATGCAAATTTTTGTGTACTATAATATAGTACTGTAGGGATTTTAGTGTGGTAGAATAGGGTTTTCGATCTTTGGTGGTATATTTTAGCTAGCTTTCTGGGTTCTGACGCCAAACATTACTAAAAATTGTCTCAAAACGGCGCGAAGCGCCGAAAAATTTGACATTTTTCCATTCTAAATGCAAATTTTGCTATTTTAAAGATATATAGGACAAACAATTACTCAGGGAATTTTACACCTTTTTACAATTTTTGTCTTCCCAAAAATCTTTGTACATTTCGTACACACAAATTTTTGGGTACTATAATATGGTAAAGTACCGATTTTAGTGTGGTAAAAACGGAGTTGTTCGATTTTTCGTATTTTATTTTAGCTAATTTCTGGGTCTCTAAGGGAAAAAATAACTAATAATTGTCTTGAAACGGCGCGAAGCGGCGAAAAGTTTGACATTTTTCCTTGTGAAATGCAATTTCTGCCATTATAAAGATATATAGAACACACAATGCAATTTTTGCCTCCCAAAAAATCTTTGTACATGTACGAAGACGGTCCCAAAAAGTCTTTGTACATCTGGAAAAATATTTACCGAGTACAAAAAAAACACTGACATGCACGGTTAAAAGTTTTGGGAGAAGAGTAAACCGAGTTCCCTTAGGGGGGTTAATGATTAATTTTTATGAATAATTATGCCACTAAAATGATGAATTTATGTTGATTTTTTTAGATATGTTTGTCGTCCCTTACTCTCCCGTCACAACCCGAGAACTTGTTTAGTTCATTGCATTTTACTCTTCTTGAATATTTGTGATTAAGTTTGCATGGAAACAAATGATAATAAGAACGATGGAATGTTTTGTACTGTCAAATATGGACAGAATAATAAAACAAAAGTGTCTGAATGAATAAATGGAGAGAGTACTACTAGAAAAATACTTCAGATTTTACTGCTTGGCATCGTGTGTGGCTTTTTCATAATCCAACAATATATTTTGTTCTGCAAATGGCCTGAGGGTGGTATGCGTTTCAAAAGTTGTGGTAGGGGATACCCCATTACTCCCCCTCCCAGTGTGCATGTGTGAGTGCAATGCGTGCGTCGAATCGAATGCTGTTTGATGATGGAAAACACAATTTCCTCAGAAGAAAATCTTCGAGCACAAATTTCCGTATAAATTTTTGTCCGATTATGCGAGAAGAGAAGAAAGCTTGACCATACATGCACAACCTGGGAATTCTGGCTGGCAACACCAAAAACTTCTTTTAATGTGTATTTTTGGGCTGGAAAACGACGTATACACGTCAAAAGCACATTTATGCTTTATTTGAAGGTGCTCTTCCTTCCTAGAAGGTAAAAGCATAAAAAAATTTTAAAAAATAAAATCCAACAAAATACAATCAAAAATGGCTGTTTAGCGCAAAGCAGCCAGAAAATCGACATTTTAAACTTTAAATATCGCTAAAACGCTTAAAACAGAACATTCTCTACGATCGTACGGATTTTTTGCTATCTATGTTTTCCCGTTATTTTATTCATTCAAAATAGGGAAAAATTGATCAATTTGAAATTAATTGAATTGAAAGTTATTGCTTACTTTACAGCAGCTAATTAACAGGCTTTCCATTTTGGCCTCCTGCCGCCAACGATTACCTGCTAAGTATGGCCGCGGCGGCCAATTTGCGCAATCTACAATCACCCCCAGCAACGTCACTGACGTCGCCTACCTCAGCAGAACAGTCTTTTTCTCCCGCCAAAAATAAACCCGCGACGTCATCATCCGTTTTAAACGGGAACGCGGAAGCGAAGGACAGTCACGTGACTGAAAGTTTCGAGGAAATTTTGCGAAAAATGGCTCGGCCACCTGCATCCAGCGCTGCGCCATCAAACTCGAATAACAGTAATACAGAAGGTGATTAATTCTTTTTTCGCTGCAGGACTATTACCTAATAGATTATAGAAGTGTGACAGCACGAGATTTACGGAGTTTTTACTACACAGTTCAGGTTTGACCGGAAATACGCAGGGTGCATTCCTTTGGCGGCAGAAATTTGAAAAAAGCGTCAAGTCAAGCAAGACAAAATCTAGCTTTTATATTCTTTGGAGAAAAACCCAAGATACTTCGCTCTCTATTCTTGAACTCTTTCGGTGTACTTAACCTTCAGTCTGAGACGATAATAGCCGTGGGTGGTTTGGGACCATAGATGCACAGGATGGTCGATCTGGCAGAGGGTCAGTTGGTCTGGCTGGGGGAATTTGAGAGCTTTTTTGGGCCAAAAATGATCTCATGAACTAATATTAATTCATAAATAACGTTAAAAATAAGTTACTCCGCAAAATCCTGACAAATTTCAAGCTTTTTAAACAAAATTTTCACTTTTCGTTCCTTTTGGCCTCCATTTCGCATCATTTTACCCTTCAAAGTTTCCATTTTTTCATTCTTGGTGTCCAGAACACCAGTTGACCGTACATATGTCCATTCACATTTGATCATGCATGGACAAAGGCCGTTATTCCCTTTGGTACTAGCTGTCCAATTTTTCGGTTGGTTGACCTTTTGCAAATTTGTTGGATTTTTTTGGTTGATTTGCTGCTTAGACGTTGATTGCATTTTTATTCGTTGTTTGACTGGCTAGTGAGATGATCGGTTGGTTAGTTATTGGCTGTTTGATTAATTGATTAGTTGATTTTCAAGTTATTCGCATTTGTTTTCCTAGATTTATTTTGCTTTTTCTAGTTGATTGACCGTTAGTTGGTTTTATAGTCATTTTTGTGTATTTCCACCATTTTTTTATTTGTATGGCATTTTGCCAGGTCTTCCCACTGATACCGGGTTGAATAAAGTGATGTGGTTTGTCCATGTTTGCATATGATCACCTCTTTTCGACTCATATTGTAACAAAGGGATGGGGAATCGCCCCACCCAAAGTCGGTCGTCTCTGATCCCCAAAGCTGGAAAATTTTTGACCACTCTCCCGATTTTTAAATAAAAATAATTTTTTTGGCCGTTTTTAGGAGCTTTTTTGACAACTTTTGGCCAAAAATCAGAGATCATTCACCCTTTCCCCCTGAAAATGGCGGGGGACATTTTATCCTAAATTTCGAGCCGTTACATGTAAGGTGCGACTGCTCAAATCCACTGTTTTTTGTATTCGGTAAAGATTTTTTCCGATGTACAAAAACTTTTGGGGACCGTCTTTGTATATGTATAAAGATTTTTTGGAAAGACAAAAATTGCAAAAAAAGGTCTAAAATTCCCCAAAATTTTCGGCGCTTCGCGCCGAAATGAATAATTGTGTGTTCTATATATCTTTATAATGGCAGAAATTGCATTTCAAAAGGAAAAATGTCAATTTTTTTGGTGCTCCGCACCGTTTCAAGACGATTCTCAGTGATTTTTGCCCTTAGAGACACAGAAATTAGTTAAAATACACTACCAAAAATCGAAAAATCCTGTTTTACCACACTAAAATCGCTACTGTACCATATTATAGTACACACAAATTTGCATGTACAAAATGTACAAAGACTTTTTGGGACCATCTTTGTACATGTACAAACGGACCTATTACAAAAAACTGCTCAAATCTCACGCTTTCTAGAAACGCTAGATTCGTCCAGCGACGCCAATACTTCTAGCAACAGCGCATCGACTAATGCGTCGAGTCGGGCCACTAAATCTGGATTGGCCACGCTGGCCCAAGTCGCTTCGTGCATCAAAGCGGTGACCAATAGCGGGCCTAGTTCGGCCGCCGCGTCGGCCGATCGATCGTCGCGCGGCCGACGACTCGTCGACGGTCCCACCGACGGCGAGACACTATTGGTCGACCGGGATGAAAAATCGACCAATGAAAAACCGATTAGTGAAAAATCGATCATTGAAAAACCGACCAATCAAAAACCGATCATTGAAAAACTGACCAATGAAAAATCGATCATTGAAAAACCGACCAATGAAAAATCGGCGCTGAAACCCGACAAAGCGGCGACGTTGGCGCCGCCGTTGAAACGTCCTAACGAAGGCGTCAAGGGCAAAAACAATAACGTCGGCGTTAAGTTGATGATGCCGACGACGACGACGACGACAACGACGCCGGCTAAGACGAATGGCGCCTCGGGCGTTTCTCATGTAAAATCGCAAGCGGATCACGCGTACGGCCACGCAGTCGGTATGGTTCAAATATATTTGTTTAATTTTTCAAGTTTTTTAAAATTGTTTTTCGAATTTATACATCTTCAGGCTTTTATTGTTATTAATATCGTTGGCTGAGCTCGTTAGATGCCCGAGGCCAGGTTCATACATGATCTCGGGGGTTGACCCTCCGCAAAAATTTTTTCACCTCTCCTAGAATTGGCGATTTTTTTGAAAGTTTTTAAAAATTTTCAGAAAATTTGTAAGAACTCTCAAAAAATCGCTGATTCTATGGGAGGTGAAAAAATTTTTGCGGGTATTGTTTTTAGCTATCTATTTGTTCAAACGTGCAAAAGTTTCGGCGCTTCGCGCCATTATACTCTTGTTTTGACTATACTTTGTCCAATTTGTTCCGACTTTTTTCAAATTTTTTGTTTTTATGCTCTAGAAAGATATAGCATCGTCTGGAACGCTGGAAAACGATGTTTTTGACGCGTAACCATTTTCGGACACAAACAAAGCACTTTATTATTTTACTCCCCCTCTCTCCAGAATTCTCATGCTGTGCATGTATGGCCATGTTACACAGAAGGGGGATGAAATTTCGTCGTTAAGGACCAGTAAATATAGATGGTATCAGAGTTTTTGCACTGCCCCCATTTGCACGCGTGCAAATGATTTTGTTAGGTCATTTGCACGCTTTGCACAAAGGCCAGATCTTTAGTTGTATGAGGTACATTTCTTCTAAATTTAAATTTTTAAATACATAATTTTTTAACGTTTTTGCATTTATTGAGAAGAAACTCAGAGTACTAAGGATTCGGCGCGAAAAACCGAAATTTCTAATGATTTCGTGGTAAAAGGGATGTTGGACAGTAAAAATTTAATTTCAGACTAGAATTTTACTAATTTTCCCATTTCTACAATTTTTCTTTACACGTCATGTAAATAAGCTCCAGATTTCATTTACTCGAACGATCTTTCTTTTACAATGTGCAAGAAAATGTTTTTTGCAATTCAAATGACGTTGCATGTGTAAGATCAAATTATTTCGCCTGTATAAAATGCTTTTATGTGACAAGAATGCGTTTTGTCATTATTCAGCTCAATTTCACCAATTAAGTCTTTTTCAACGACGAAAAATACGAAAATCTATCTGCGAATAGTTTTTGCTTGTTGATTATTCTGACTAAATTTTAAGAATTCTGTGGGTAAAGGTGTAAAATTTTTATTTGTGCTTGTTGTATTCGGGAAGCTTTAATATTTGTTCCTATTACTATTTTTGTCTTTAGAACTGATGCATGTTGCATTAGCCTAAATCGCCTGACAGCGTTTTCCGTCTTATCTCAGCGGAAATCTTTGTTTAAATCTTTATTTTATTCATTTATTCATACCGTATTTATATATTATTCTATTTATTTGTTATTTGTTTAGTTTGACATATGTATATATATACATACATACATATTATGTATTGATTGAGCATGTTGTACCCGTGTGGGGCATAGGATGGAGTGAAAGGGGCTTTTTATCCCGTCTTGAAGTTGTTATGAACCAGCTGTTGAGCAGTTTTGAGTGATGCAAGATAATACTGTCATTTATAATATCTGATTCATTCACTCAAATTTCGATCGACACGATTAATTTATTGTGAGAATATTAACCTAAACTTTTCTAAATAGAGTAGTAAAAATTTCTTTGTGAAAAATAATAATCTTTTGCAAAATTTCACGACGAAAATTTTTGCTAAAACGAGAAATATCGGATTTATTGAAAGGTGTTTGAACCCACCTTTTCCTTCATTCCACTCCATTAGGTATGCCGTTTTAACCTGATTTTTAATTTTGTAATCAGAAAATTTTGGGCCTTTTTCAATTTTGGCTACAGAATCCGAGTCATATTCGATGGATAGTAATCGTTTGAACGCAGCGGCTATGGCTTGGTCAGCTTTATCAAATCGTCTGTTGTTAGCAGCCAGCCTCCAGCATCAACACCAATTGTTATTAAAACAGCAGCAGGAACTGAGGCAGAAGCAAAACGAAAAACGTATTTCCGAAAAATTGGAAAACATTCAAAGCTCCGCGGAAGTGATATTAGATTGTGCGTCTGGAATATCATGCAGGGTATGCCTATTACTACACATGTATTAGGGGGCTTAGGGGGATCCCTCATTCGGAGTTGGACGCCCCTCCATACCATAAAGTCAGAAAATTTTTGACCCCTTCCCTGATTTCTTTAAAAAAAGGTTGCGTTTTTTGCCATTTTCACGTGTATTTCTGGCCGCTTTTGGCCAAAAATTGGAGGTCATTAAGCCTTCTTCCCAAATAGCCTGGGACCCCCTATCCAAAATTTTTGAGCCGTTCACGTATGCCTATTACTTCAATTGAAAAGTATACAGCTTGTCCCTAATATATCTTCAAGTAAAGATTATAAAATGAGTTAGCTTGGTATATACGAAAGGTGTAAAGTACGGAAAAAATTTGATATAGCTTCAAGTTTTACACTACGAAAGTTCAATAAGCTTAAACCAAGCTTAAAGAAGAATTTAGGAGAGAAGAGTGAAGCGGAAAGTAGAACACATATATATAAAGGATAAGATGAGAAATTAAAGTTTTGTATAAAATGTCATGTTGCTGCGTACGTTATAGCCTTTTTGGGCTCAAAAAACTAGCTATGTATATACCCTTTTGGACTCACAAACATATGCATATAGCATTTTTGGACTAAAAATAGCTATTAAGCCTTTTGGAGTCCAGAAAATAGGTATACATCCTTTCTGAAACTCAGAAAAGACAACTATATAGCATTTCTGAGCTTGCATGGTATGTTTTTGAGTCCAAAAAGGCTTTACTAGTTTTCTGAGCCCAAAAAGGCAAGTCGAACTCGGACGGATATAAGACACCGTGCGTCTTATAGCCGAGTGTGTCTTGTAAGCAAGCTCATGGTTTACTTTAAAAAAACGTACTAAGTAAGGGGTTTATTGGAAATAGAATGTTATGAAAGCTAGTTTAAATGATGTTTCATGATATATGTACAATGTGTATCCTATGTAGCATACAAAACTAAGCAAAAGTCAACATCGATACTGACACTGTTTTTTTGTACTCGGCAAAGATTTCTCCCGATGCACAAAGACTTTTCGGGACCGTCTTTGTACATCTACAAAGATTTTTGGGAAGACAAGAATGCGCTTTGCGCCGAAATGAGTAATTGTGTGTTGTAAATATCTTTATAATGGCAGAAATTGCATTTCAAAAGGAAAAATGTCAAATTTTTTGGCGCTTCGCGCCGTTTCAAGACGATTCTTATTGATTTTTGCCCTTAGAGACCCAGAAATTAGCTAAAATACACTACCAAAAGTCGAACAACTCTGTTTTTACCACAGTTAAATCGCTACTGAACCACCAAAAAATTTGTGTGTTCAAAATGTACTAAGACTTTTGGGGACCATCTTTGTACATGTACAAACGGACCTTGTACAAAAAAAAACACTGGATAATGAACGCAGGCAAACATTCACACATTGCACTTCACACTTATGTACTTCTGAGTGTGAAATTATTTGCAGAAGAAGTTGTACTGAATTTCACCTTTGTCCACAGACATTTATCGATTAGTTGAATTAATCGCGTCTTATAGCCGAGGTTGCTACGTCTTATAGCTGAAGGTGCTCACGTTTTTTAGCCATGCGTCTTATAGATATTGCTTTATATGTATCGAGTATATGTATGCAATGGGAGCTGGTCATCTGCGTCTTATAGTCTAATAGCCGAGTATCTAATAAGCGAGTTTCTAATATATTTTTATGAATGCAATGCGGATGACGGGGACCAGAGATTTTTGCGTCTTGTCAGCGGAAAAGTGTTATATTCAGGGTGTCTTATAGCTGAGTTCGACTGTAGCTCATTTTCTGAGCCCAAAAAGGCTATACAGCAATGTTTTTCAGCCAAAATGGCTGTACAGCTATCAGTTTTTCTGAGCTCAGGGACGAGTAGTAGCCCCCCTCGCTCTTGTATATCTTCATCATACATGGGCACACTCATTTTTCCCTGGTTCAAGTGACCTTCACAGGCTTGCGTGGTTGCTCAGAATGCCCATGCTTTTCTAAAAATGGCTTAATTAACAAAGTGGCTAGCATTTAATTGGCTAGCCAACAATGTTAAAGATGTTGTTGATTAAAAGAAATCATAAGGTCAGTTGTGTGGTTGGACATGTAAAACTAAAGAAAATGGACTGGCCAACAGGAAAACATCGTGGTTGGCTACCAACCACGTAAATTTAGCATTTGACCAATGTTCATTTTACAAATTTTGAAAATTTTTTGTCTTTATTTCCGAATTCCTACGTGGTTCTTCCCAAATTCTTGCGGGTTTGGCCTTATTTTGCTTTGTGTGGTCCATGGTTTGTCGACTCCCCAGCCTCAAGTCACTTGACCTCCACTTGACCCTATGCACTCGTATGATCTTCATACTTACATGCAATATGACTATCGTCGCCGCTAAGCAAAAAGGTGCTACATCCACTTTTTGCGATTTTGAGAAAAACGAATTTAAAGTTTTATACAGGATATGAAATCTGTGTTTATTGCGAAAGATGGATGCTCATATGTATCTCGAATCAATATTTGAGATTTGGAGCTAGAATTTTTTTCAATTAACAGGAAATAGTTTAAAGTATTCAAAAGTGCATGTAACTTATTTTTTTACGAAAAGTGGATGTAGCACCTTTTTGCATAGAGGCGACGATCTACTTCGAAGAACAAATACGTACATGTTTCTTACAGGTCAACGACGTCGAGCATCCATCGACGTCATCTTATCAATTGGGGTCGCAGTCAAGCCGTCGTGGCCGCCCTCTTGGAACCGGAAAACGCCCTTCGCTGACCCAGAGCCTGGCGAAGATTGAAAAAAATAACAAATTGTTGCAGAGGGGGATCCAAGTGAAACAGGCTAAAGCGACCGACAATACGCCTGCCTTGGATCTCAGCATTCGATCGGCGGCGATCGCCCTACCCTCTTTCGAAAAATCATGTAAGATTGATTAAACGAGTAAAGTGGGAGACGTAGAATTCCCATCCAATGCCGGTCGCCCCTCCACCCTTTCAAATGTTCGGGTGTTTCCAACCAGCCTCCACGCCTCCACCCCCTCTTACCGACTTATGGGCAGGGAGTTGCGTTTTAGCTATTTTTGGATGCCTTTTACCATTTTGGGCCAATAGAAGAAGGCCCTTCTTCATACAAGTGACGGCTCAAATTGTGGGGGATGATTCCCTCTAATTTTTAAGTGGGTGGGGTTAGTGACTTTTAATTTTGGCCAAAATTACAAAACAGCACTAGAAATGGTCTAAAATGCGATTTTTCGCCAACAATGGGAGTGGCCTGTTGGCGAAAAATCCGTCTTTGACGCTCTTCTGACTTGTAGGGGGAGGCGATCTCCCTAAGCATCGTTACATGTCCGTCTTTGACGCTCTTCGAAAGCTGCTTCCCTACTATCCACAATTTTGAGTCATTATATGCACGAGTATTTGTGACGTCCATGACCATAGATGCACAGCATGGCCGATCTGGGGGTCAGCTGGTCTTGGAAGGGGGGGGGGTCAAGAACTGCGCTTTTTTGGGCCAAATTTATTACACAGTTTCTGGTCAATGCGAAGCATTTTGATCGTTTTGGTCTTCAATCTGCCCCATTTCCCCATAAAATGTTTTGTTTTTCTATTGTGAAGGGGATCTAAGACCTCCCGAACTCCCGACGTGCATGTCTGGTCATGACCATACATGCACGTTTGGGGTCCACGTTTTGGCGAATTTAGACGGAAGTTAAGTCAAAAATAGATGAAAATCTATCTTTTTCCAGAAGTACTTTAAAGCGACCAGAAAATGTAAACTTATGCGGGTAGTTTTTGGCTTTATGCCAATTGACTGCTATAGAAAAAGATTCAATTGAATTTTTCGATTGCAGCGCCTCCTGCAGATCACAATAATTATTCGTTGGCTCGCAAACGACTCGTTCAATCGGGCGTCGCAACATCATCTAACGATGTCGTTGGGCGAATATCTAATCGTCGCTCCAGTCGTACAGTATCGAGTGAAATGGATCAGGCTACGCTCACCGATGGTGCGACACGTACATGCACAGCATGGGAATGTGGGGGGGGTTGAAATTTTAAAGTGCCTTCTGTGGGCCTAAAAATGGTAGTAAGCGTCAAAATACCGTTTTTCGGCATTTCTGACGATGCACTATCGTCTACAAAGTCGAACAAATTGAACAAAATTTAGTCAAAAAATTTGACACTGTTTTGAGCAAATGAGTAGCTAAAAACGTAAAAACGCTTAGAAAAGCACCTTTACACGAATTTTCCAAGAAATTTTTTTGAGAATTTCCGGGAAATCGCGAATTTTTCTTTGGGGCGGGGAGGGGGTTAAAAAAAACTTTCTGCAAGGGGTGAAAATTTTTCTAGGATGAGCGGCAAAAAGCTCCCAACCCCCTAAGATCATGCATGGTGCAGGTTAAAAAACTTAAGTTATCAAACGATTGATTACTAAGTTAATTAAATATTACGTTGTAAAATTTTAAAAAGATCAATTTTATCTTATTTTCAACAATTTTTTTCGTTTTTCAGAGCCTTCTATCTTTTAATCTATAATAAAATTTTTATTTATTTTTTTATTTTATTTTTTATCACATCTTTTCAATAATTTTTCACATCCCAAAGGGTGGCTAAAAAACATATTCGTCCTTGTAACTTCTCAAGTACTTGACCAAATTAAATGCGGCTTGTTTTTTCTAAGAGCCAGATATTCTTATAAGAACGTATCCGAGTTTCAACTATGCTGCTCAAGTTGCTGTAAGTTTACACTAAATTGAGCAACAGTCCTTTTTCCAGTTTTTTTGTAGACTTTTAGCCTACAACATGCTTTTTTTACAACAGTGTGATTATCCAACAAAAAGATAATTAAACGTACTTGAGCAAAATTATCCGTGGACTAATCTGTTTATTTTTACTTGATTGGTTTTGCCTGAGCGGAAGTGCTGCACCGGCCGCCCCCCCATTGGCCAAGAATATTTGACGAGATAAAGAATGGATATGCAATTCGCGATGATGTTTGGCCATCAGTGACCATAATTTCTCGAATTTTTCCGGCGCCGGATGATATTTATTAATGACATTTATTTACTTTCTTGGCGACCTGCAAGCACGTTTTTTTGTATTCGGCAAAGATTTTTCCCGATGTACAAAGACTTTTAGGGACTGTCTTTGTAATGTGCTAAGATTTTTGGGAAGACAAAAACTGCAAAAAAGGTCTGAATTTCGCAAAAATTTACGACGCTTCGAGCCGACACGAGTAATTGTGTGTCCTATATATCTTTATAATAGCAGAAATCGCATTTGGGAAGGAAAAATGCCAAAATTTTCGGCGCTTCGCGCCGTTTTAAGACGATTCTTAATGATTTTTGCCCTCATAAAACCAGGAATTAGCAAAAATACACTACCAAAGGTCGAACGACTCTGTTTTTACCACACTAAAGTCGCTACGGTCATATATCATAGTACCCAAAAATTTGTGAGTACAAAATGTACAAAGACTTTTAGGGACCATCTTTTTGCATGTACAAACGGACCTAGTACAAGAAAACACTGCCTGGAAGCTATTTTCTGTTCATGTAGGTTTCAAAACAATTTTAACAGCAGAAACAGCTATTTTTGCATAGTTTTCTTTATTTTCAATTAAATATTTCGATGATGTTTCGCATCAAATGCTTTAAATACAGGAAATCAAGCAGTTAATCATGCTTCTATACGGCTGTCCGCCTTAGTTTCTCAAATTTTCCGGCGCTTCGCATCAGATTTTTTTTAAAGTCAAAGAAGTTTAATGATTTTTCCGCACAAAATTGTCTGAAATTTTAAAACTTAGAAAAAATATTGCGTCAAACGTGATTTTATGTGAAAGTATACAATGTAAAACACCAAAAAAAACGCTATTTCGCGTGTTAAGGGCAAATTTTTGGACCTATTTTTGACTGCTTTAGAAAACCTGGGATACCGCCCCCTTAGGAAGATCCCAGATCCGTCACTGAGGGCTACAAAGGCAAATAATACCTTAGGCAGACGCTTTCATGACCAGAAAACGACTTCTGCATAATTTAATTTAAACCGACAGCAGCTGAGTCAACATAAATGTTACTCTACGGCGTTCTCTTACGAAGGTAATAGGCTCGTGAACAAAGCATACCGCGTTCAATTTGATCCTCTATTTAAGAAGTTATAAGGGTCATTATACAGACATGCACAGCATAGGAATTCTGGGGGGGGGTGGTTAAAATATAAAGTGATGTTTTGGACCGAAAGATTGTGAATACGTATCAAAAACATCGTTTTCGGCGTTTCTGACGATGCGCGATCTTTCAAGAGCATAAAAACAAAAAAACAAATTTCTAAAAAAATAAAAAATATGAACAAATTGAGCAAAATATGGTCAAAACACGAGCATTTGGCGCGAAAGCCGAAATTTGTCGCTTTTAATCAAATAAATAGCTAAAAACGCTTAAAACAACACCTTTTCTACGAATTTCATGGAAATTTACGGAGAGTTTTGGAAAACGCAAATTCTGGGGGGGGGCGTAAAAAGTTTTCTGGAGGGACTCTCAAACCCGGCCCCATAGTTTCCCAAGGTTCAAAGTTCAGGGGGGGGTGAAATCCCAAAATTTGAGACCATAAATTTAGAGTTCTAGCCCTTTTTTGCAGGTCAAATATGAAGAATGGCTATAACAGCCTATATAGCATGTTTTTATGTGAAAAACTGCATTTTTAACTACTTTTTGTCCCATTCTGACCAGTTTTGTCATTCTTGTTGTAAGTAAAAAATATAAGGATTCATCGAAAATTTTAACTTTTTCAGATCATTTTAAGTTCATTCTAGGAATTTTATGAGTGAACGAAACAGAAATGCACTAGTCAAATTTTTTGACATCTTCGCTGCTTTTGTACCCAAAAATCATTACAAAAAATGTTTGATAGCTCAAAATCGTCTGACAGTGATTCAAGTCTCGGACCCTGAGGTGGGGGTAATACCCCCTCACTCTTCTATGCGAATGTGTGCCCCGCCCCCAAGATCATGTATAGGGGCGTAAGCAGGCGGGGGGAGGCGGGCCTCCCCCGGAATGAAAAAATATTTTTATTTTTCACAAGGGTCCCCAAAGGAAAAAATTAAGAATTATCGAAATCTACTAAAAGGACAGCCAGAATGCATTTCTAGCACACTTTTGAGCTACTGAACTCAAAATTTTTCGGCGCTTCGCATCGGATTTCTTATTTTCTATCTTATATCTTACCAAGGAAGCCTAGATTCATTATTTTCTTCATTGCAAAATCGCAAAATTGAATGCAAAGACACGTATTTCGAAATGTTTTGCAGTCGATCTTTAACTTGATCTTGAGAAATTAGTCGTACAGATACCTTGAAGGATAGATTCTTGATATCCTAGTTTAAAATCAAGCAAGAAAATTTTTCAATTTTTTTACATTTTTCTTCACCATGGCATAGAATTCGTCGAGAAACGCTAAAAATGCCATTATTTTCGCGTATCGCCAAACGCTTATCGAGATATAAGATTTCAACGAATTTCGGCTCCCCGAAATTAAAATTCTGGTTAAGCCCCTGTATGCCAGTATTCCATTCGTTTCTTCAAAGCCACCTTTTTATATGAAAATATTTAAAGGCGATCATCCGAAGGCCGCCACTCCAGCTCCATCCGCCGACGAAGTACCCGATGACGTCCTTCGCGCCCCGTTAAACGCCGGATGGCGACGTCAGACGTGCGTCAGATGCATATCGTCGTCGGGCGTGCGCGGCGACGTGATGTACTATACGCCGTGCGGCAAACGCCTCGGTTCGTACGCCGAGGTGACTCGAGTAAGCAGTGTCGAATAGGAAAAAATTGTTGATAAATACGGTCGAACCCGATTCATAAAAAACACCCTGAGGGCAGCAAGGGGCTCATTTGAAAATTTATTTACTTCTGCTTGTCACATGTCGCTGTTACAAAAGTGTTAAGCGCGCGGCAATTTCCGTTTAACGGCGGAAATTGTCCCGCGGTTAACGCTTTAACTTTCGGATCGAAAGATCGCTGGTTCGATTCCTCGTTGATGCAATTTCATTCCGACAGGTCAAACCAGCCTTTCGTCCATACGTGTAACGGCTCGAAATTGGAGGAGGGGGTTGCGGCCATTTTTAGGGAATGGGTAAATGACCTGCAATTTTTGGCCAAAAAACGGCCAAAAAAATTTTTTCCAGAAATCGGAGGAGGGGGATCAAAAATTTTCCGAATTTGGAGGGGGTTGGTGGACGTCAGACTTTTGGGAATCTCATCTCCCTCTGTTATATGTATGCTTTATCCCTCCGGGGTCGATAAATGGTAAAGAGCGTCTCTGTTCCGTCACACCGGCTCCGTGGCTCAGACTCGGTCTATTTATAGACGCGCTAGCCTAGGGCTTTGAAACAGAAAATAGGCGTCTGCGCCCACAGCAGAAGCGAAATTAAGTAGCTTCGTGCTATGGGTAATTAAGCATTTATGTACTATATCCGAAAGTACTATAATGTGGCTGTTCATATACATGTAACAGGGGAATGGGGGATCCCCCATCAAAAGTCGGATGTCCCACCATCCCACCGAAGCCAGAAAATTTTTGAGCCCCCTTTCCCCGATTTCTGGAAAATATCAAATTTTTTGGCCGTTTTTAGGCGTTTTTTGGTCAAAAGTTGAGGTCATTAATCCCATCTCACCTAAAAATGGTCGGGACTACCCAAATTTCGAGCTGTTACATGTATGGCTCTTCACATTACTGTATTCCTCTGAACATTTGTGAGTTAACTCCACTGTGCACAGAACGTGTTTAATATCCAAAAATGTCTCTACTAACCGGGTCTACTTGACAAAAATGACTTTACAGTGTCGTTCGGTCATATGTTCTGTGCAAGTAATTACTAATAGCTGTCAATAGTACGTTGTCATTTAGCCACGGTCGTACGGAACCGTGTTTATTATCCGTTAACCGTGTGCTAATCAAGCGGGTTCCAACTGATAAAGCGTAGCAGTCTGGTAGGGACCGAAGGGAAGGTTGTTCATTAAATGGGAGTGTCTACTAACCGAGTGTTTATTAATGAGGTTCGACTGTAATTTGATAATGCATCGATTTTTATTATTTTTTGATTTCAAAAGAAATATGATAGATGCACAGTTTTTCGCATTCTGTATGTAATCTTGTGTAAGTAATTAGACTTATGCTGCTTGGAATCGAAAAAATCTGCTTTCTCTTTAACCAACGCCCTCCATAAGTACTTGTTGTTTACTCCGTTTTCATCATTTAAATAAATCATTTTTATCATTTTTATCATATCCAGTTCGCTGTAGCAATCAGTTGTTTCGAAACTCTGTAATATATTAGAGGAAAATGCTCAAAAAGTAGTAGTATTTTGCCCTTGTATTTGATCATAGTTCAACAAAGTAAAAATGATCATCTACTTCTATCTCTACAGCGATAAGCGCTTTCGATCTTTTAATCAAAAATTAATATAGTCTACATCTACGCACATACGTTAGATGAATTTCATTATATAGCCAATAGAGCGTGCTGGGAAACTTTTTAATCACAATGTTAAAGTAAATATAATTGAAATTGAAAAAGACGGGATGTCGGTGGATGCCGAATTGCAAAATTGATGTATTTACACTGTCGCATACTTTTATTAGATTATTTATCGATTAATTATACTTCAGTACTTGACGAAGAATAAAATCAAGAACTTGGGTCGCCAGAATTTCAGCTTCAGTTGCAAGGCTATCGTTGGCAGTTTTTTGCACGTCAAAACCGAACACGGGCGCAGTGTAATTAAATTATTAACTAAATTCTTGTTATATTATAAGGTAATGCCAATCTATCTAAGGAAAAATAATGGGCACACTACAGGAATGGAGTGGGCTTGGCTTTAATGCCTCTGATTAGGCTTTGTAATGCCTCTGATTAAGAGTCGCAGGGGCGACCGATATTATTGACTTTAATTTAAAAAATTTAAAAAATTAATTAGAAAAATGAAAATGGAAAAAGAACTGGAGCAATTGGAAAAAGGAGATTTTTACAAATAAAAGAAATTCAAATTTTCATATATGGACTGGAAAAGTGGAGAATGTTTTGCGGTGAATTTAGTATTGATACATAGATTGAAAGGTTTGAAAAGAGATACATATTTTGTATATCCGTGTGCAGTTTCTAAAATACACGAGAAAGTCAATTACATAGCTTAAGTTCTTTGATGAATCCTAAATTTTGAATGTTCTTACATCAGATTTGATGTAGTAAAAATAGGATTTGTAATATTCATTTTTAAATAGTACATACATTACATACGTAAGCCATACATGCACATTCGAGGGGTGAGGGGGTATTGACCTCGCCGAAGTCTCAGACAGACACGCATATATTGTCCGGCTATTTTGAGCTGACGGAATGTTTTTTTGCATCATTTTTGAGGTAAAAATCAGTAAAAATGCCAAAATTTTCCCGGCGTTTCGCGCCTGATTTATACTCTTGACATTCGTCTTTTTTACTTAAAAAGCGCCAAAAATTGACCGATTTCTGATTTTTAATGTGAAAAGTGATATAATGCAGTCAAACTGGACTAAAAATGTTTTTAAAATGCGGAATCATCGCGAAAAGACTTTATATGCTATGTATTTTGACCGTTTTGGTCATTTAAACAACAAAGAAATCGTGAACGTTAAATTGACTGTCTTGGATTTCTGAGATTTTACTCCCCCTCCCTGCCGACCTTGACCATGTGTTTTTCTATTGATATTAAATAAGCTAGCATTGTCATTAATTTTTTGACAGGTCATCGTTCAATTATCTGAAAAGGAAATCAATGATATGATTAGCAGGTTGCAGAATCATCAAAATACTCGAAACGAGGTCAGTGAATCGGGCGCGCAAAGCCGAAAAGCCGGAAAATCAATCTCGAAATCTCAAGGTATATACAAGGTGCTACTTTCGGGGTCTTCTGTAATTGTTTTTCTGTAAACTTTTAAAATGTTCCGGATTTGTTCACTTTTCAAATTTATATAATCTGAGTCATAGAAGTACAAAGTCAGGGTCTATGTGGGGATAAATCAAAGCGATGCAGATCAGTAAATTTAGCATTCACGCTTTTTTTGATCGTCAAATGACGAAAATGATCAAAATAGCATGCAAAACGCTTAGACGTGGCAAAAGAGCTTTTTTGCGTTTTTAGTTAATTTTGACTGAATTATATAGCTTTTGTATCGAAATTGATCGATTTGGCGAGAAATGTTGATTTTTTTTGGATATTTTGACTTAATTTTTGGACGCTTTTTGAGTAAACAGCACGTAAAAGTTTTTATCAGTCTCCGAAAAAGTTTTGTTTGCTTTTGTTCTCAAAAATGATGCAAAAAATGTCCCATCAGCTTTAAATCGCCCATCAGTACTCTGTCTGTCAGGTTCTTCAGGGGGAGGTAATACTATCTTACTATCTCACCCTCCTACGTGGATGTATGGTCCGTATCATTAAATGCTGTGGTTTTCGGTAATATGGCAAGCTGATTGATAAATGGGCTTCTATCAATTTCTGAATCAGTTCGCGACTCCCAATATTTTTCTCATACTCGTGCCTATTAATATATTGTTTTCTGTAAAATGTTGTCCTTTATAGGTAGAAAGTATCTATTTATATACTCATTCAAATTATTATATGCAGGCTCGTATTCAGGGGCACGGGGGCGCCCCTCCCCCGAAATGGGGAAAAATTTTGTTCCCAAGAGTCCCAAACGGAAAATTGGCGGAGTGCGTCTAAAACACCGCCAAAACAGGTTTTTAGCGTACTTCTGAGCTAGTAAACTTAAAATTTTTCCGGCGCTTAGCGCCAGATTTATTGTTCATGTATAGTTTTGTCTCCTAAACTGCTAAAAATCGCTTAAATTTGAGTTAGACATAGCGAGCATGTCAATTTTTTCTGGCGCTATGCGCCAGATTCATTGATCAGCTATAGTTTTTGTCTTCTAGCTCGCTTAAAAACACTCAAATTTGAGCTTGACATGCAGATCATGTCAATATTTTTTTCGTCGCTCCTCGCCGAATTATCCATTATCTGTATTGGTTTTCTCTGTAAAGTGCAATGTTAAATGCAAAGGCGAGAGAAAAGAAATAATTCATCGATTAAGTGATGAGATATCAGCTTAAATGATAAATTTGCTGTATATGTATCAATATGAAATAAGGTCAAAAATTAAAAATTTCCTTGAAATTTTTCTTCACCATCGTATAGAGCTCGCCGAGATACGCTCAAAACTGCCTTTGTTTTGGCCTATCTTCTAATAGTTTTCGAGTTATCTGGCCTCAAAAATTTTCGGCCCATCCGGAAATAAAATCCTGAATACGGGCCTGATTATTTGCGTATCACTTTTGAAATTTGAATACTTTTGTGTGCCTCCTCCAAAATTTTCATCATTTGCTCGATTTACTTGATTTACTCAATTCTTTTTGAGTTGTTTAGCGCGATTTCCTTAATTCTAAATTTGTTCTCTCGACCAGACTGCCTAATTATTTATTTTACCATCAGACCCGTATCCAGGATTCGCCCAAGAGGCGTCGGACTCAATGTAAATTGGTTTATATCAGAAATTTCGTTGGAATGGCTTGCAAAAACAACAGTTTTCGACGTTTTTCGACTTGCTCGATTGATTAAGATCAAAATTCGATTTTTGGAAAAAAATTTCGTTCAAAAACTTATTGAAAGCATATTTTTTGGTCAAGCTTAAGACAAAATTATGGAAAATATTTTTACATACATTTGCATGCAGGCGCGTATCCAGGATTTTATTTTGAGGGGGGGGGCGAAATTTTTGAGGTCAGATATCTCAAGAACCATTGGGAGCTCTAAGCTATAGAAAAGGAAATTCCATAAAAAATTTAGAAAATTTCCACTTTATTTCATACTAATAAATATTACACAAATCTATTGTTCAAATGATCTACACAACTGATTTTTCAACATTCAATCGACAAAATATTTCCCAGCTTCTGTCTTTGTATTTAATCTTTGTGATTTACAAAGAAAAAGAATAAAGAAAACGAATAATTCGGCGCCGAAAAAATTCGAGATGTTCTACATGTCTAACTCAAATTTGAGCGGTATTGGGCGGGCTAGAAGACAAAAGTATTAGATAAACAATAAATCCGGCGCGAAGCGGGGGAAAATTTCCAGTTTAGTAGCTCAAAAGTACGCTAAAAACCTGTTTTGGTTGTGTTTTAGACCTACTTCTATAATATTTCATTTTTCCCTTGGTGGGGACCCTTATGCGTTTCAAAAATTATTCTTTATTTCCGATGGGAGCGGCCTTCTCCGCTCCCTTGAATACGGGTCTAAATACATGTATGGCAATGGCGCGAAACGCCGAAAACTTAAAGATTTTGTGACTGAATGGAATTTTTCTCTTTCCCGCGCATTATCATGCGTTTCAAGATTTTTTCGGTTGAGGGGTGACCGCTACCCCGTCCCCGCTCAAATGCGCCTTGTATACATTAATACAGAGAATGACGCTTTATGAAATGATTTTCAGTCGGTGAGGTTAAAAATCTGCATAAAAAGCGAGGAAGACCGGCATGTGGTGGAACGCCCGTGTATCATGTTAAAGACTTTAATGGTATTTTATTCATTGTACTTGCTTTTGCAAAGTTTGGGCTAATTATCAGATATGCAGGGCATTGGAATTCTGGGGAGTAAAACGGAAAATTTTTCTAAAGTGCCTTTTTTTGTCTCAAAAATGACGAGTTTACGTCTAAAACACCATTTTTGACGTTTGTGGCGATGCTCTTTGTTTATAGAAGATAAATACAATAGAAAAATTGCAAAAATATCAAGAAAATAAATCAAATAAATGTACTTAGTCAAAAAAGAGTATATGAACTTTAACACTTTTGAGCCAAAAGATCGCTAAAAACGCTATATTCAGCATCGTTTCTACGATTTTGCTAAAAAATCTAAAATTCTGAGGGGAGGGGAGAAGCTAATTAATCTGATATCAATAAAGATGCTCAGCCCTCGACTCTATTACATATTATGTCTTCATAGAATTCATGAGTTCAACAGTGGAATAATAATAATAATGATGATAATAATAATAATAATAATAACAATAATAATAATAATAATAATAATAATAATAATAATAATAATAATAATAATAATAATAATAATAATAAAAAAATGATAATGATAATAATAATAACGAAAGTGCATATGACTTAAAATCAATAATTTTTTCAAGAGTGTCGTTTATGATTTATCAGTCTTGTTTATTAGGCATGATGACTCAAATCATTCTTTATGCAAATATTTATTTAATAAGTATCCCGTCAATTTTTTGGCTCTATTTTCAACCATTCGATAATAGTTCTTTTCAGGTTCATATCTAGAATAGAATTTACCCAAGGGGACCCTTGATGAATCGGCTAAAATCTCGGAGATTTATTGGGATAGATGGTAAAAAGTGCATTTTCCGACGTTTGTCGATATTCTCTATCTGTTGAAATCATGAAATTTCTCTCACATAAATATGCTATCAAAAGTGTCGCTTTCTCGTCAGCCCGAGTTAAAGTTATGGAAAATACTTCACATACGGTGCGAAGCGCTGAAAATTTTAGGAATTACATACCTACTCACTAAGACATACAGTTTTTCCTTTTTCCTGAGCTATATTTACATTCAAATTTTTTTTATTCGGCCCACCAGGGACCGTCCCTTTCGCCTCTCCATAAATGTAATCCTGTTGTTTTTTGTATGCATACAAACATACATGGGCATGGGGGGTGAGAGGGGTATTTCCCTACCTAAGGTTTTGAAAAACCAGGTACTGCCAGGTGATTTTGAGAAAGTGAAAGGTGCTGCAAGGCAAATTTTAAGCTTACTGAGAAAAAGTCTGGAATTTCTACTTGAAAATGGTAAAAATATCAAAATTTTTCGACGCTTCGCGCCATATTGATGAATTTTTTGTATTTTTTTATCGCTAGAAACTCATAAATTGGCTGAACTTCACTATTAAACTATTAAGTATCATGAAACTCATTTAAACGCACGTATAATCTGCTACTGTACTATTCCCCTCTGGCCTCCTCTACCTTGCCCATGTATGCATACAAATCATGGGCGTACGCAAGTACGCAAGCGGGGGGGGTACGCAAGCGGGGGTGCGCCCCCCTTAGCCCCAAAATAATTTTGGAAAGGTAAGATAATGCATGAAAATAGCTGTTATTCTGAGGTTTGATTTTTTAATTTTAGCTGCTGCATTCTCAACTCCTTCCGTGAGCCACGAAAGCTTGCCTAAAGCAGCTGAGGTATTTTTGTATTTATTTTATTTTTGTGCGTAATAATTTCGTTATGACCTAGCTATTAATTATTCCGATGATTGCTGGTTTACATATCTCATTGGTTGCATTAGCACTGAAAGTCCAATTTTTTAAATTTTTTATATGTTTATTTTGTAGAAAACTACACAATATAATTTACCAAATCTTGTGCATGCGGAACTTCATTCCATACATGTAACAGGGGATTGGGGATCCCCAGCCAAAGTTGGTCGTCCCCTTATCCCCCTAAGTCAGAAAATTTTCGCACACACCGCTCCTTCCGATTTCTAGAAAAAATTGAATTTTTGGTCTGTTTTTATGTGTTTTTTGGCCGAAATTTGGAGGTCATTACCCTTTCTCAGCCAAAAAAATGGCCGGGGACCCCACCCGGAATTTTGAGCCCTTACATGTACGCTTCTTTCAGTGTATTCTCAAATGTCTACGGAAGTGCTTTTAGGAAAGCGATAAACTATGTAGCTTCTACATTGGATATTTTTGTTTCTGTTGTTCGCCGTCATTGTCGCTGCTGTTTATACAAATATCACATAGTTTTGCAGTCGACTCGTAATCAGCATAACAATGATTATTCATTTTAGTTTATTTTAGTTTGCCTTAGCTAATTTTTCAATTTTTAATTGTATATTGACTTATTTTCTCAATTTTACTGTAGCTATCGATTCTTATGTATTTCTATTCACGTATTGCTTAGGTAAAGGAGAAGAGGCCTAGAGGCAGACCGTCTAAATCATTTGTATCTCAGGCTCAAGCCGTAGCTCAGGTTAGTTACTTAATAAAGTTTTGATCGCATGCAAGTGAAGCATTATGATAATAAGATTTTGTATACTACAGTGTTTTTTTTGTACAAGGCCTGTTTGTACAAGTACAAAGATTGTCCTTAAAAGTCTTTGTATATTTTGTACACACAAATTCAGGGTACTATAATATGGTACAGTAGCGATTAAAGTGTGGCAAAAACAGAGTTGCTTGACGTTTGGCGGTGTATTTTAGCTAATTTCTGGGTTCCTGAGAGCAAAAATCAGTAATAATCGTCTCAAAACGGCGCGAAGCGCCAAATAATTTAACATTTTTCCCTTTCAAAATATAATTTCTGACATTATAAAGATATATAGAACATACAATCACTCATTTCGGCGCATCGCGCCGAAAATTTTAGCGAATTTCAAACCTTTGTTGGAGTTTTTGTCTTCCTGAAAATCTTTTTTCATGTACAAAGACGGTCCCCAAAAGTCTTTGTACATCGGGAAAAATCTTTGCCGAATACAAAAAACCGTGGTATATACTGTGTCTTTGTTATCCATCTTGAATTATTTGTTGAAAAATCTGAATTTTAATTCATGTTGAAGCGGGCAACTGCTTAAATTTGAAACGGATCCTAAAGTTTTATCTAAATTTAAAAAGTCAAAGAAGCTAGAAGAGCATTTTTTCGATTTTGGCATAACCAAATGAGTTTTCATATTCTTTCTGTAGCTTCCATGAAGTTTGATTGATGTTTTGCGTCTGAACTCACAAAAAAATCTTTTCCAGGCGGCAAATGCTCCAAAGGAGACTCATTCGAACAAAAGGTCAGAAGACCATCCGTCACATTACATGAATATAATACATTGGGTATGATATTATGTATTGTAACATGTAACAGTTCAGGCTTTTGAATTTTCATAATCAAATAAATATGTTTCGATTTTAAATGTTATTTTATTATTTTACTTACTGATTGGATGTATGCATACATGATCTGGGGATTGGGGGTATTTACCCCTCCCAGAAAATTATATCAATTTTATCTCCCTTTTTTCAAAAGTTCCTAAAAATTTCCTGAAAATTCGTAAATATGGATGTAATGTAGTATCAAATTCATTATTGATAAGGCATGTAATTTACAGCAGGAAAAGGAAAGAGCAAGACAGCAAACAATGATACAGCAAGCCTTGGAAATTGCGAGACAAAAGGAAGAACGCAAGCGGTTGTATGCCGAAAGACTGATTCGAGAACAAGAAAAGATTGTAAGAATTCTCTTTGTATACATAAATATGAATGACTTTTAACTTTCTCAGAATCGATTTAATTTTTTCGTATTTAAATTAGAAATTTATTTCTTAATTTATTATACGTACATAAATAGTCAACTTTACATTGTCTTGCTAGTCAGTCGTCTTGCATAGTGATAGTAAACATGTCATATATATATGTACATATGCACAATGTCAGGGTCGGTTGCAGAGCTATAGATCGAGATCAGAATTCAGTGTTCACGCTTTTTTGCCAGTCAAATATGACAATGACCAGAATAACCTATATGAAACGCTTTTATATACATAATAAGGTCGCGTTTTTAAACATCTTTTAGCTCATTTTTACTGAATTATGTCTTTTTCACCGACAAAAAATATCGAAAATTCATCAATGCGCCGAAGACATTCGACTTTTTAATGGAAATTTCGATGTTATTCGGACGCTTTTTGACTAAAGAGTGCACAGAAATTATTAATTTATTGTGCCTTAGGAATCAGAGAAAATAATCCGTAAGTTCAAAATCGTCAGACAGTCGCTGTCTGTCTGACCCCTCAGCGAGGTTAATAAACCACTCCCTCACTTGGTTTGAAAATTTTGGGTGGGGAGTCCCCGCCCCGGTCATTTCTACGGAGGAGGGGGAAGGACCTCCAATTTTCGGCCAAAAAATTCACTTTTTTTCCAAAATGGCGGTCAAAAATTTCCTGGCTTAAGAGAAATGGGTGGGACGACCAGCTTTGGGTGGGGATCCCCCAATCCTCCTATTACATTTATGCTCACTTACACTATATTCATATTTTGTACATTGTACATATGTTCGAGTACATAGGAGTGTTTGTTTTTACACTGTTATGTTTTTTGCTTGCTTAAAACAGCTTTAAATTAAGCGTCGTACGTGTAACGAATTCTAGATGCAATCGCGAAATAATCAATGCTCAAATACGCTTGAGCTCTTTTTATTTTGATCGAAAAAATAGATCAGTTCTCGAAGAGAAATTAAAAAACTTGTGGAATAAAAAGTAAATTTTGGCGTAAAATTTATAATCAGAACTGTTCACACTAAGAAATAGGGAGACGATCGTCAAAAAATGGGTTTTTAGACCCCGGATTCAGTACATCTTGTATAACAAATACACATGTATTTACACGAGGTGTTTAATCGAGATTATTCGTAGGTAAGTGCATCATGGGCTACTATGTATAATAGTGACGCGGAACTGTTTTATTTTCGGTTTTTGTTTGTTGATACAAGCCAATTACATTTATCAGCCCAAAATTTAGGGCTTTTTGTTTACTGGTTGACCATGTATATGGCTGATTACATACATATACAAATTAGCCACATTGGTCCCTCGGTTGCCAATGAAACTTCAGTCGTATTTTCCAGGCACGTAGCTGGCCGTCCTATTTTGGGGGACCAACACCAATTTTTGGGGATTAAGCCCGAAATAGGCCAAAAATAGCACAAAATAACGTTTCAAAAGTCTATTTTTCAGATTTTTCTGAATTTTTGGTGGGTCCAGACAGACCCCCGATTCCCCCAGAGATACGTGCCTGGTATTTTCGTAAAGCCTAATTTGTTTTCTATCAGTCTTGCTATTACAGTAAAAATTTTCACTGATCGTACTCGCGATTTGCTGATTACAAAATTAATATTTTGAATTCGAACTATGCATGATTCAGTTGTGTAAAATGTACTGCACGTAAAGCAGCGTCTGTTTTATGACAAGATAACTTATTTTAAGGCTGCGAAAACGGCTTATTTGCAGCGATTGAAATTCTTAAGGCAACCAATGGAAGACCTAGAGCTTCAAGATTCTAAAGTAACCACGAGTATATACATAACGTTTATTTTATTATAAAACTTAAATTGCATGCGAATTGCACCTTCTTCTCTTATTTTAGGGAAATGTATTTCGCATATTTTCATTAATTCATTTTATGTATATACATAGGCCGGTGTGCGGGGGGAATCCTTCCCGGAAATTTTTTCATAATTTTCAGTTTTGAAATTTAAAGGTAATTGATGTTCGTAAGCCTGAAATACTCAATTTTTTTGCGCTTAGTGCCATTCTAATTTGATAAAAATTATTATGGTAGATATACCTATTCAAATTTTTTCCGATTAAACTTTAAGCCAGGTACAATTTTCTACATTTCTTATCTTAGTAAAGTTGCAAAATTGAACTCGAATGGATATAACTGTCAAAATTTGGCGGCTCCTCGCGTCAGCTATAATTACTGCTTTGCGTATATTCAGAAAGTTGCAAAATGCATTGTTTGTCCTCAAAAAGGTTACAGAATCGAGTTTGAAATGGTAAAATTGTAAAAAGTTAGCCGAATCACTTAGTTTTCAGATATCATATTCAGCACCACACCATGAATTGCGGTAGAAATCCAAAAATGAAAAATACGCCGAAAAATGTCGTTCCATCATTAATGCTGATGTAACCTAACCAACCATATGAACTATTTTTGAGTCAGATCTTCACCTGTTAAAATTAATTTGACTTTGTTCAACTTGAGATTGTTAAAATGAGATGAATAATCTAGCTCACATTATTAAATAAAGTTGAAGCTTGACCTTATCTTTTTACAACTTTAGATTGAAAATGCAATGCTTATTTCTTATATGAAGTCTGTTCTGACTAGTGCTGCGCACTGCAAATTTAGCTACCTGGGACCCGGTCATTTCATTACCCGGGTACCTGGGTATACCCGGGTAGGCATACATGTAACGGCTCGAAATTTGTGGGGGCTCCCGGCCATTTTTGCAGAGGGGGGGGTACATGACCTCCAATTTTCGGCCAAAAAACGACTAAAAGCGGCCAAAGATTCGTTTTTTTCCGAAAATTGGGGGGGGTAAAAAATTATCTGGTTTTGGGGGATGGGGGACGTCCGACTTTGGGTGGGGGATCCCACACCCCCCCTGCTACATGTATGCGGGTAGGCTTAACAAGAAGTGAGAATGCAAAGGATACCCTGTTTTATTCGGCTGGAGTGGTCGGGGGTGGCGCGCTGAAGCGTCCCCCATCGGAGTCCGGGCAAAAGCCCCAGGAAGTTTTGTAAAAAGAGCTTATTTAAGTTCAATCGTAATGTCTAAATTTTTACAAAAGTGGTGGAATTTCGGTTCTGAATTTAGCCTAAAAACAGTCAAGTCAATCATCAAAATTCAACACCATTCTCAAAATATGTCATTCCGGCCATTTTCGGCTTTATAAAGGCACACTAAACGATAAACTTGCAATCTGGCGCCAAATTATTTTCATATTCAAATCAAGCTTGAAGTTTTAACAGAAGGAAAGATAAATCAATGAACTCGTATGAATTTTCCGTCTGATGCGAGCTTTTAAATTTAATGTTTGGACTTTAAAAGGTGAAATAACAGTAACTTACCGAATCGGCGCAAAGCACCGACAAATTTTGACGCTTTTGCATTTATTAAAATTTTTGGGCATTATAAAGGCACTTAGTAAAGAAAATATCGGGCGCTGAAAATATTTTACAGTTTTACTGCTTTTGTTGCAAAAAATCTTTACGCATTCACTAATTTCGGTGCTGGCAAGTATTAATTAATACAGCCTGAAAATGCAGTTGATCTCAAAGAATCATAATTTATAGTCTTTTTTCGATTATTCTGAAAATTTTGAATTTTTCCCGACTTCAGGTACAAAAAGATCTATGTAAGCTAAGATGGTAGTTGGTCTCAGCATCTGCTCAATATTTTAGGTTGAATTTGCTCCAGATATGAGAATAGCGTCCAAGTTCGAAGCCCAATATGTACACAATTTAGTGAAACTCATCTCAATATCGAAAAGATTTATTTATGTAACTTTTCTATACAAATGTTGACAAGAAGCACAACAAATAAACGGAAAACACATATATGTATGTATTCAGCCCTGTATCAAGCATAGTATTTCGGGTGTGGATCAACAAAATTTTGATAACATATTTAATTCGATTAAACGCAATTTTACGCGCTAGAACGATGTTTTTCGACATGTTTTGCGATATTGAATCATATCTGCAGGTTTTGCTGATAAAAAAATTAAGTGATTCGAGATTGGATTTTTACTATTTAAACTCAATTTTGTAGCCTTTTATGTGAGCAAATGACGCAAAAACATGAATATTATGATAGTCTGGCGCGATGCGCCGGAAATTTTTAACGTTTTTATCCTTTGAAGTTCGATTTTTAAGTTTTCTGAAGGTAAGCAATACATAAATTATATTTGGCGCAAAGCGCAAGAAAGTTTTTATTGTCCTTTTAAGCTCAATTTCGCAGGTTTTTGATTATAAGCAACACACTTATCATTCTTTGGCGGGAGCCGCCGGGAGTTTTGGAAATAATTTTTTACGCTAAATTTTGCAACTTTCTGAATATAAGCAATGCAATAATTATAGCTGGCGCAAAGCGCCGGAAGCTTCGGCTTTTTTATATCCTTTTCAAGCTCGATTTGCATCTTTCTAAATTTAAGCCATATAAAATCGTACATATCTGACGAGAAGCGCTGGAAAATTCCGTCCCGATGTTTTTATTCTGTCAAGCTGACCTTTACAATTTTACAAAAGATAAACAACTCAGGAATCATACCAGGTGCGAAGCGCCTGAAAATTTGGACGTTTTTATGCTCAATTTTACGCCTTGCTGAAGATTAAAAATACAGTAAATTTGATCCGGCGAAAAATATTATCGAAAAATAAATTTTAATATGTATTAAACTGCAATCTTGATTGAATTAGTGGCGCGAAGCGCCGAAAACGAGTATTTTCATGCTAGAAAACGTCATAAAGCGAAATAACTTCATATGTGACAATTCTAAAAACTTCCAGTGTGGAACCTTTATGTACCTCTCCCTCTAAATACGGGTTTGTATGCATGGGCGTACGCAGGGGGGTCGGCCGCCCACTCCCCCTTAGCCCAAAAATAATTTTGGAAAGGTGAGGAAATGCATGAAAATTGGCATCTTGTTCCTCGAAAAATCTCAAAATTTTCGGCGCCTCGCGCCGTGGAATCATTATTTTCGCTCGTTTAGGCCCGCCCAGGCGCGGCCAAAAAACGTCATTTTTCATAGCTTATTGAGAGAAAATAAATTTTCTTTCGAAAACTTTGAATTTTATGAGCTTTATAGATAGTGCATGTTCGGAAACGTCAGAAAATGCACTTTATTTGGTGCCCTGGCGAACATATCCCGAAATATAAGGTCACCAATTCTGGACCGCCCCCCTCTCAAAAAATCCTGCGTACGCCCCTAGCCTCCCCTGCCTGTATGTATCATGTAATCAGTGAGTTCGCTGATACCTTAGTACCAAATTAATAAATTTAATGCAACAGTGCACATTTTAAAAAATGAGTTTCAAAATCAAGAGAAAATCAAAAATCCATACAGGAACATTTTCGTCTGAGTCGACAGAACCCGAAATACTGATCCTTCTGAATTTTATTAAAGACGACAATAATGTCTAAGCTATAAGTATGTAGTAATCGGCTACCGAACACATTTCAATGGCATAAGGATTATGCCATACATATACCATATTGCGTGGTTCAACTCCAATTTCAAAACAAGAAGTCGTTAGATAGGTACATTTACCACGTTATCCGATTCCTGGCAAATTTCGTGTGACTGTGATGATATTTAAATTTTTTATATTGGCATTCTGGTACCCAAGTAATGGAATTTTTTCTACCCAGTGCAGCTCTAGTTTTGACTAGTTATGATTTACCAGATTATTCAAAATTCGATCATTGTTGCCATGTTTCCCATATATTTTTTAGAAATTGATCGACCTAAACAAGATTGACAATTTGCATATGGATGCCGGGGCTTTTGCCGATTTGCTTATGGTCGCCGAGTTCGTAGACAATTTCGGCGACGTACTGAAAATAAGTGAGCGTTGTTTAATCTCTTCGTGTTTTCCTTATTTTACTAAGCGTTTATTATGTACCTCAGTAAAATTGTCCATACTTGGTTCATTAAGGCCAGGAAATGCACATATATGTACATCTTTAACCTTACATGCACAGTATGGGAATTCTGGGGAATGAAATTTTAAAGTGCGTTTTTGGGCCTAAAAATGGTAGGTACGCTTCAAAATCATCGTTTTTCGGCGTTTCTGACGATGCTGTATCTTTCTAGAGCATAAAAACATTAAAAAATTTGCTCTGAAGTGCTTAAAATTTGGCACTTAAATAGCTAAAAACACTTAGAAAAGCACCTTTTCTACGACTTTTAAATTTTTTTTTGGAATTTTCGGAAAATCTCGAATTTGGGGGGAGTTTAGAAAATTTCTCCGGGTGGTGAACATTTTTCTCGGGGAGGGGGGGTATAAATTTCTGAACCCATTCCCCCAAGATAATGTATGCCCTAGCTGTGAAAATTGTTTCTTATTAAACAACGTCGCTGTCTGTAAGTGTAATAAATATAAGTTTTTATAACATGGTTATATGGGAGACATGTATGTAGTACATTATAGCGTACACTAGCTTCATAAAAGTTCAGCATGAATAAATTTTTTAGCCTCGTTAGATTGATTGTCCTTTTTGCTGTATCGACGTTTTATCTGAGATTAACCATTTATGTATGACCTAAGTCAAATTTTTATACAATTCGAGATAGGCAAAAATAAAGGCATTCTTGAGCATATCTCAACGAGCTCTACAAAATGGTGAAGAAAAATTCGAAAACTTTCATTTCAATTCGTACTGAAATAAAAAATAAACTAATCTATACAACTAATTTCACGCCATTCAATTGACAAACAATTTCTTAACTGTTGTCTTTGTATTTAATCTAATGTGTTTTACAAAGAGAACCAATACGAAAAGTGAATAATGTGGCGCGAAGCGCCGAAAAATTTTATATGATCTATACATGTAACTCTAATTTCAGCGATTCTAAGTGGGAAAGAAGATTGAAACTACCGATAAACAATAAATCCGTCGCGAAACGCCGGAAAATATCAAAAGTACCCCAAAAAGCCTGTTCTGGCTGTGTTTAAACCTACTTCGAGAATTTGTAATTTTTTCCTTTTGGTACCCTTTTGAGATTCGAAAATTATTTTTTATTTCCAGGGGGCCGGTCTGCTCCCCTGAATACGGGCCGGAGTACACACATCATCGCATTATAGGTCGGCAGAGACTTACATTGACGCAATTTATGTAAATTGAGTTCCCTTTGTTCATGAGGATTAATTTTTTTAGATAAGCGAGAAATACCAAGTCTCGGCGATTTACACTCCGGCTTGTTCAATGAAAAACGTGCTGTTAAAAAATTACTACGACTGACTAAAATTTTGCTGACGTTGGTGCTGGAATATCCCGGTTTGCCCGCCGGTCCCTGTTCGAAAACGTTGCTTGGACAATCATACAAAGATTGCGTTGTGGATTACGATAACATGGGCGAATTGATGCGCATGTTTCTAGTCAATAGGGGAGTCGAAGGAGCGCAGGTTTTTCATTTTTCACCATCATGTTATTTTTCTTATTTTGCTTTTATCGTTTCTCAATGCATACAACGTTTGGAAAATATGTGGTGCAAATTGGACCGAAAATGTAGTAGTAGGGCTTTAAGGATCCTAAACACGAGTTTGATCGACCTTTGAGCAAAGGCCTGCGTTTTAAAGTCATCTTTAGGTATTTTTTTGTCATTTCTGATTAGAAATAGAACGTCGTTTACACCGCCTAGAAAACTAATCGGTACTTTAGAGTCAAATTTTCTTAGTTTTCGACGCCAAAAATAAAATTTACTGAGATATCAGCAGCTATTCGGGGGGGAGCAAGCATGCATGTAACAGGGGATCGGAATCCCCACCCGAAGGTAATTGTTCCCCATCCCCCAAAAAGCTAGAAAATTTTTGACCTCCGCCCCCGGTTTTGGAAAAAATGAATTTTTTGGCCGTTTCTAGGTGTTTTTGGCCGGTCTTGGCTGAAAAATGGAGATCATTCTTCCCCCCCTAAAAATGATCAGGGACCCCCTACTCAAAATTTGGAGCCGTTACACATATGGGTGCAAGCATTAGTGAAAACGGATCTTTAATTGCAATTTATCCGGATCCGGATAGTAATAACTCAAAATTCTGGATCCGGGTAGCAAAAATTCAAAGTTCCGGATCCGGATCCAATATACATAATTAATTCTTATCGACTTAATCTACTAATCCATTGTTGATTTTATGTTATTCATTATCGTAAATGCCATGCTTTATTAGCGCTTCCTCGAGCAAGTGTTTTTTTTGTAAACATGTACGAAGAAGGTTCCCAAGTCTTTGCACATGCAAATTTTGCGCAGAAAACCCACTATAATATACATAGTGCAATTAGGCTTTTTGCGTGGTATGGTAAGGCTAGGTTTTTTACCTTAGTTAGTGTGGTTTGGCTGCCTTAACGATTGAAAAATAGAAAAAATTTATTGATTGAAAAAGTTTAACACTTGCCATTTACAAATAGAATTTGCGGCCATTTTATTGTTGAGTAGTTTTGAAAACTTAATTAGCGAGCGCCATCGTTTTTGATCTGTTAAAAGCAATAAGCTTCAAGAAGGGAATCAAAACAGAAAATTATCAGCTTTGTACAAATGAATTTTGACATTTATGACATAAGTTCGATTCAAGCTCAGGCTTTTACTGGAAAAGCAGTGCAAATTACTGAACTGTATGAAGCACTAGAATATTTTGACTAAGTGAAGCTAAACTCAATATTGGTGTTTCACAAACAATTGGAAATAGCAAAACAATTGGAGATAGCACAATAACCAGCGCCAAACGCTGGAAACTTTGACGGTTTCACCTTTTTCTTGAAGACTACTATTTATGGCTGGAAGCGTTGGAAATTGTAGACATGTTTATAGTTTTTATCCTCCCAAAAGTCTGTCTGGACAAATGGGTCCCAAAAATTCCTTGTATGATGTACATGTGGAAAAAATCTTTGCTAAATACAAAAAATCATGCTCAGAGGATCGGTGTATCTGGTAGGGAAACAACAGATCTGAATTTTTTGTGCTGTGTTCGTGCATTAAAATGCCTTTCAGCTACAGTGACTATTATAGCTATAGTGGAGTAGAATCGTTTATCAATCAAAGCGCAGTTGTCTGCATGGGGAGACAGTTTGAAAAATTCTTTTATATGTAAAGTGTAAATGACCAGAAATTAAGTTCACTTACATATGAGATGAATGTCTGTATTCCTGTCTTTCTATTTGTGGAAGACTAAAATGGTATTTCGTGAGAAATTGATTTTGCTAGATTAACTGACTATAAATTCATAACTGTCAATTTTTCAGATAAAATTAAAGAATTGTACATCTGAATTTATGTAATAAAATGCCTAAAGAGTCGTTTACGGATCTGGATTCGGGTAGTGAAAATTCAAAGTTCCGTATCCGGGTAGTAAACATTCAAAGTTCCGGATCCGGTAGTAAAAATTCAAAGTTCCGGATCCGAAATATCCGGATAATATCCGATAATACCGGATCCGGATACCCGTGTCATCACTAGCAAGCATACATAAAGTATATACGTACCTGCCTAGATATCCCTTCTCATTCCTAACCATGCACTTATTATGAATCAAGTTAACTTATCGTAAGATTGGATTAATAATATTCATTAGAGTATTTTAATTTTAATTTTTTGAATAATTGAATGAAATAACGTGTATTTTAACCAGAAGAGTATCGGTTTCAGACTCACTTACCACGTCTTAAAATGACCGATTCGGGTTTTAATGACCGAAATTCTAAGCAAGAGCTCGACTGATATGATATATCTTTTAATTTTTAGAAAAGTAAAAACCGTATTTTTTGATGTTGTTTATTATGCTCTACCCATTAGGATAAAAGATTCGAATTTTTCGAAATAATTTTTGTCCTTAACTCAAAAGTATGTCATTTTTTGGTCGCGCTTGAGCCACAATTATGGAAAATACTTTACATCAGGCGCGAAGCGCCGAAAACTTGAAGATTTTAAGTCAAAGACATGCAATTTCTCGAATTTTCGTGCGTCATCTTACCTTTCAAAATTTTTTCGGCGAAGGGGGCTGCGACCGCCCCACCCCCTAAATACGACACTGCCAGCTTGCATGTCCTTTGTCATTAAAACATGTTCGTGCGTGATTGTTTATATTTCAGCTAGCCCTGCTTCTTGAAACGCATTGCTTTGAGGCATTGGACGCTGCCAACAAAACGGCCATATTAGCATTCATGTGCAACGAATTATTATACTGCCGCAATGTAGTCAGAGAAATCGAAAATAACG
This sequence comes from Mermis nigrescens, assembly GCA_036768485.1. Taxonomy (NCBI): domain Eukaryota; kingdom Metazoa; phylum Nematoda; class Enoplea; order Mermithida; family Mermithidae; genus Mermis; species Mermis nigrescens. The sequence continues at coordinate 1,177,797 of JAVLUZ010000172.1, forward strand.
TTGACTTATTGAACAGATTGAAAGGCGATAAGTGGTCGCTGGAAGGAAAACAAAAGCAGTATGAGTTCGCTTATTTTCCTGTTGGTCTGATACTATAAAGGAGAAAGAAGTTATGGATCCTCTATGTTGTTTTTGACCATATCCATCGTTTCAAGCCCAAAAAGGGGACCTAAAATTTTTTTGGTTGTACTCGCCCCCAGAATTCCCATGCTTTGCGTTTATGGTAACCATCAGACATGCACTGAATGGGAATTCTAGGGAGGGGTGAAATTTCAAATCGCCCTTTTTGGGCTTAAAAATGGTGGATACGCGTCAAAAACATCGGTTTTCGGCCTTTCTGACGATGCTCTATCGTTCTAGAGCATTAAAACCTAAGAAAAATTAAAAAAGAATCGGAAAAACATAAATACATTGAACAAAATACGGTCAAAAAGTGAAGCAAGTGCCGAAAATTTGACACTTTTGAGCGAAACATATGGCTAAAAAGGCTTAAAACCACCTATTCTACGATTAGGAAACTTGGAGAATCGCGAATTCAGGCGGGGGTGAAACTTCCGAAGCCCCCAAGATCATGTATGGTAACATTCCTATATTTTGTGAATGTGTTTCCATCTAATATGCTATTTTTCCTCAGATTAAAGTCGGTTGCTGCGAATAGGAAAAATACGGACAAAGATTCGGGCGATGAATCGGATTTGGAGAAGAAAGTTAGCCCAGTGATTGAAGTTGCCGAGGAGGACGAAACGCTCTTTAAAGTTCGTATGAAGGTCATTGCAGAGTCAGAGTCTGCACCTACTGAGGTAATTCAATCGTTAATCACTATTTCTTATAAAAAATATATCAGTAATTTGATTAAAATTACTTTCTGAATCTTTCAATCTTGCCACTTCGTCTAATGCAAGATCTCCATTCCCTCCTGGGTTTTTTTGCTGTATTTTGACATACAACATTCGTGAATATCACACATTCGCATAGGGGAGGGTGAGGGGGTATTACCCCCACCTCAGGGTCCGAGACATGAATCACTGACGGACGATTTTGAGCTAATCATACATTTTCTGCATGATTTTTTGGTACAAAAGCAGCGAAGGTATTAAAATGTTTTCGGCGCTTCGCGCCGACTAGTACATTTCTGTTTTGTTTACCCATAAAATACCTAGAATGAACTTAAAATGGTCTGAAAAGTCAAAATTTTCGATGAATTCTTATATTTTTTACTTACAAGAGTGACGAAACTAGTCAGAATAGGACAAAAAGTAGTTAAAAATGCAGTTTTTCACATTAAAACATGCTATATAGGAGGTTTTAGCCATTTTTCATACTTGGCTTGCAAAAAACCTAGGCTATAAATTTAGTGGTCCTAAATTTTGGGATTTCACCCCTGAACTCTCGACCTTGGGAAACTGTGGTGCATATGTAAGTATTGTATACAGTATATATATATGTATGTACGACATAGGTACATAATCCTGTATCCCTCAGTTTTCATGAAAAACATATACAACAGTAGTAATATTGCCTATCTAACTTTTAATGCTAAAACGGTCTAATTTTTTGCGAGAAATAAAATTTTTAATAAGGCGTATATTTTTCAATCAAAAACTTTGTACAAAATTCCAAGTATACGCACATAGGTACACAGGTTTTTCGCAATCTTAGTTTAAAAAACAGTTTCCGTAACATTACAGCCTAATATTTATAATTTACTCGTGATCTTTTTAATTTTTTAAATTTAATATCTTTATATCCTAATGGCTAATACTGTTAATTTTTTAAATTTGATTCAGTATTTTTTAGATATTTCGATGAATGACATAATCTAATCTCTTCTTCTCAGTCCTCTTTTTTATGCAACTTTTACGTACTTTGATTATCTCAAGTTCTATTGTTTTTACTTTCTATTTTCGGTCGCCATTTTTTATTGTATGTCTAGCGGATTAGTCCAGTCCATATAATTTTGTTAAATGAAAATGCTCTTCAGGACGCTGCGGTCGAAGGAACAGATGCAAATGGCATGGGACAAGTGAGTTTTGTACGTGTATTATATCAATAAGATTTGTGTACTCATGTTTGTGCAGGCCCATATCCAGGATTTCATTCCAGACTGGGGTCCAGTGTTTTTTTTGTAATCGGCAAAGATTTTTTTAATGTACAAAGACTTCGGGACCGTCTTTGTACATGTAACACAAAGATTTTAGGGAAGACAAAAATTGCAAAAAGGTCTGAAATTCGCAAAAATTTCCGCGCTTCGCGCCGAAATGAGTAATTGTGTGTTCTATATAGCTTTATAATGGCAGAAATTGCATTTCAAAAGGAAAAATGTCAGATTTTTCGGCGCTTCGCGCCGTTTTAAGACGATTCTTAGTGATTTTTGCCCTTAGAAACCCAGAAATTAGCTAAAATACATTACCAAAAGTCTAACAACTTTGTACCACACTAAAATCGCTACTGTACCATATTATATATAGTACCCAAAAATTTGTGTGTACAAAATGTACAAAGATTTTTGGGAAGACAAAAATTGTAAAAAGGTGTAAAATTCCCAAAAATTTTGGGCTCTTCGCGCCGAAATGAGTAATTGTTTGTCCCATATATCTTTAAAATGGCCGAATTTGCATTTAGAATCGAAAAATATCGAATTTTTCGGCGCTTCGCGCCGTTTTGAGACAAAATTTAGTAATTTTTTAATGTGAGAAACTTAGAAATTAGCTGAATTACACTATCAAAGATCGAAAACCCTGTTTTACCACACTAAAATCGCTACTGTACTATATTATAGTACACAAAAATTCACATGTACAAAATGTATAAAGACTTTTGGGGACCATCTTTGTACATGTGCAAACGGACCTTGTACCAAAAAACACTGGGGTCAACCTCAAAATTTTTTCTAACCTGCTTTTTTAGCTTCGAGGCGATGGGTGCGCGCAGCCCCGTATCCAAAATTTTATTTTAAGGGAATCACCGAAATTTAAAAGATGTATAAAATGCGTTCATAAGCAATTTTACGCCAAACATTTTTCGACATTTTTTTGTCTATAGATCACGCCTGAAGCTCTTGGTAATAAACTCAGAAATAAAGCAATTAGGCGAAAATTTTAGCATTTTTACTCCTTTAAACTCAATTTCGCAGCCTGTTTTAGGACAAACAATAGAAAATATAATAAATAAAAATAAAACTATGACGCGAAGCTCCGGACATTTTAAACATTTGTAACCCTTTAAGCTCAATTTTGAAGTTTTTGTTGTTAAGCAATAAAGGGTTACTGGATAATTTTGACAATTTGTCCTCTTAAGCTTGATTTTACTTCTTTATGATGGTAAAGGGTAGAAAATTTTACTAGGCGAAAAATGTTACCTACCCGAAAACAAATTAGAATAAGTATAATAAATTACATTTTGTGCATTTTGAAAATCTGAAAAAATCAAGAAACGAATTCCCCACCCTATTTTCTACATTGGATACGGGCCTGAAGTGTTTTTTGTACAAGGTCCGTTCAAACACGTACAAAGATGGTCCCCAAAATTTTTGTACATTTTGTACACACAAATTTTTGCGTACTATAAAATGGTACAGTAGCGATTTAAGTGTGGTAAAAACAGATTTATTCGACTTTTGTTAGTGTATTATAGCTAATTTCTGGGTGTCTAAGGGCAAAAATCAATAAGAATCGTTTTGAAAGGGCGCGAAGCGAAAATAATAATAATGAAATAAAAGAAAAATAAAAAAATAAAAAATAAACAAAAATCAATAATAATCCTTTTGAAATGTAATTTCTGCCATTATAAAGATATATAGAACACACAATTACTCATTTCGACTCGAAACGCCGAAAATTTCTGCGAATTTTACACCTTTTCTGCAATTTTTGTCTTCTCAAAAATCTTTGTACATGTACAAAGACGATCCCGAAAAGTCTTTGTACATCGGGAAAAATCGTTGCCGAATACAAAAAACACTGGCCTGGATGCGCGTAAAAAACACCATTCTTGATGCTGCTTGACCTCTGAGTTGAAAGATCACTAATAATTTAATAGGTGGCACATTTTCTATGTTTTTGAATAGGGAATCAGGGAGTCAGCTGCAAATGAGAAGTCACTAGCTACCCTGACGGTTCGGGTCAAATCCCTCACAAGTATGCACCTAGTAGGCCAAGCCGTCTCATCTCTCAATACGGGTTCACTAGTATGTATTGTTTACATAAACATACAGACAGTAATTCCATTCAACCATTAGCGTAACGCGTTGAAAGAAAAAATTGCACAATCAGTAGCACTAATATTACATGTTAATAATGCCCAGCAAATATATGATCTTGTGGGGTTGGGGGGGTTTCACCCCTTCAGAATAGTTTTTATTCTCCAGAAATTTGTCACCCCCGGAATTCGCGATTGTACAAAACAATTCGTAGAAAAGGTCCTTTTTTATGCGTTTTTTAGCTCTCTACTTGCTTCGCTTTTGCGCCATATACCAGACATGCACAGCATCGAAATTGGGGGGGGGCGGTTGAATTTTGAAAATGCCTTTTTTGGGCCCAAAAATAATGAATACGCGTCAAAAACATCGTTTTCCAGCGTTTCTGACGATGTTTTATTCTTGTAGAGCATAAAGACAAGCAATTTCGATAAAAATCAAAAAAGTCGAATAAATTGAATAAAATATAGTCAAAACATGAATATATGGCGCGAAGCGCTGAAAAATTTGACTTTTTTGAGCAAACAGCTAAATACGCTTAAAAAGCACCTTTTCTGCGAACTTTCAGGAAATTTTCGGAAACTTGAAAAATCGCGAATTGGGGGGGGTGGTGAAAAACATTCTGGGGTGAAACCACCTTCCACTTTCAAGATCAAGCATGATGTCTATTCATTCTTTGATTACACATATTCTTTCAATTTATCAGAATTTTTCGATATTTTTTCGGGATTTTTCAAGGTGTTTTTACGTCTACCTAGCTAAAATATTATGAAAAGCATCATAAAAGATGGTTCTGTCGCGTATCCACCGTTTGTGAGCAGGCACGTTGAATAAATCCTTCGGTTTCACCCTTCCTCCAAAATTCCCACACTGTACATATCTGGTTGTTTAAATGAATACATATACTAGTGTTTTTTTGTATTCGGCAAAGATTTTTCCGGTTGTACAAAGACTTTTGGGGACCGTCTTTGTACATGTACAAAGATTTTTGGGAAGACAAAAACTGCAAAAAAGGTTTGAAATTTGTAAAAATTATCGGCGCTGCGCGCCGAAATGAGTAATTCTGTGTTCTATATATCTTTATAATGTCAGAAATTACATTTTGAAAGGAAAAATGTCAAATTTTTCGGCGCAAGCGCCGCGTTTTGAGACGATTATTAGTGATTTTTGCCCTCAGAAACCCAGAAATTAGCTAAAATACACTACCCAAAGTCGAACAACTCTGTTTTTGCAACACTAAAATCGCTACTGTACCATATTATAGTATCCAAAAATTTGAATGTGGAAAATGTACAAAGACTTTGGGGACCATCTTTTTACATGTACGAACGGACCTTGTACAAAAAAAACACTGACTTGTACTGATGTTTTAATGCAGAAAGTTGCCGAATTGAATCGATCCATTCGAGCGGTGGGACCGAAAATTCGGCGATTGCCATTGGGTCAGGACCGTTATTATCGAATGTACTGGTCATTGCCCGCCTCTTCTAACGGCCTATTGGTCGAAACTCTCGAATCCGTTTGCAGGCGTCCAAATTATTCCGTACCCGTTGAACTTAATCGCGTATCGCGAGATAGAACGCTTAGAAGAGAAATTAGGCAATGCTTGTACTCTGTTGTAGACTGCGTTTGCGACACTTTAAACCAAGCGGATTTTGTGGACCAAAAGCCTCTGTGTAAAGTGAATTCGAAAAGCGATCTTCTTGTCTATACTGACCGCTGCGCGCGTCACAGTTTTGACGCGGACTTGGCGGAAGGCTGGTTTATTGTTGATCAGGCGCAAAAGCTGGAGGACTTGGAAGCTGCTTTAAACAGCAGAGGCGTCAGGGAGAAGCAGCTTATCAGAACTTTGAATATCAGGATGAACGAGACGACGAAGCAAGAATTATTTACCAGAGACTGCGGTTAGTTCTATTTTTTGCATGATGCGGGCAAAAAATGAAAAAATGACGTTCTTAGTTACGTTTTGAACCATTCTTTATGAATAAGTGCGACAAGTCTTAAAGAGTGAAAGCTATAATTAGCATAGTCATTTGCAAACTCGGCTGTTGTTTTCAGAATTGCTTTTTAACCTCTGGAATACGAAAAATATGACATTTTCATATTTACACTTCATATGTATAGATCTTCAAGCATTTTTTTCGATTGTAATTTTGCATGTACAATGCAGGCCTGAGAGGGGGTATGTTATCCAAAAGTTGTGGTAAGAGGATACCCGCACACATGGGCGTGGGGGTTTGTACTCTCCCAGAAGTTGAAACCCCAGATTACTGTAGACCCCCAGAATTCTATTTTTAAGTAACGTTTTTTGGCAACTTAACCCATCCTAACCCCCCCAGAATTTTCTTGCTGCCCACGTATGGATACCCCCTATATCCCCCAGTGTGCATGTGTGGTACACGGCAGCAGAAAGGAGTTTACAATGCGTTCCTAATCGTATTAATTTTGACAGGGTTTGTAACGGATAAATTGTTTTTCCTCGGTCGCATTCCAAGTGGAAATGCAGTTAATATGGCCAAACTGCGAGGAATATTGAAGAAATTGCGTGACCTGGAAGATAAGGTCTTTCACTCGAACGTCAGCGATAAGTCGTGGAAACCGCCCGACTTAGATCAGGAAGACGCTGAATCGGAAAATAGCGGTAAGCTCATTACACTTTTCCACTGCAGGTCATTAAAATATGTATGTATGTACATATGTATGTATAAGAAAGCTTTTTTGCACGTCAATAAAATTAGTGAATTTGATTCCACGATATGGTTGCATAGTTCCATGTACAGTACTCGCCACGAAATTTGAACGATAAACAGTCCGCTTAGTTTATTTAGGAACGATTTTTCACGACCTAAACGCCCGCAACCTGATGAGTATACTGCCATGCTTTAGTTTAATAAAACGCGACCTGAACACTTACTTAACAGACGCGTGTAGCGTGCGTGTGCGCATTACATAAGTACACAGTATTGTATGCATATATGCATATGATATTACCTTGCGCAAATGCGCGCCATCATCACGTGTCTGTTTAGGTAAGCGTTTACGTCGCGCTTTCTTAACCTAAAGCAAGTCAGTATACTCTTTAGGTTTCTGGCGTTTAGGTCGTGAAAAAGCGTCCCTAAATAAACTCATCGGGCTATTTATTGTTCAAATTTCTTGGCGAGAACTGTATCAAGATGAAACAAGAATGGAAAATATATAAAATGAAAATAAGAAGATAGACTTGATGAAATTGAAAATCAAAAGATAGAATCAATAGGATCAATTAAAGAGAAACAAAAAATAATTTGAAGCACTTTATTGTTGTTTCAATAAATCATCATTCGACATCGATACTAAATATTAAAATCTTAAAATATTAATATATAATACCCCGCTTTTTCTCTATTTACATAAGTTACATATAATACAGTCACGTGTATGGCCAGTATTATATAATTCTTGTATTATATGCAACTTATTTATGTAGCTAAGAAGCGACGTACATATATTACTTTCTTTAGAATTTGCTGCACAATATGAATCAAGCTCGCAAAGCGTACATACGCAATACAATACATTATGCGCGTACCAAATCTGTTGCATACTTTTAAATATATTATATTACGAATGGCTTAATTTTTATGAGCAATTTGTAATTTTTAATGTTTTTTAATAATCTGTTTATTTATTTGATAACATGCATGTATAGATGGATGGACGAGGGCACGGTGCGCTGACTGAAATTTCAGAATTCGAGACCAGTGACCATATTTTTAATTCAGATGACGAAGACGATCGAAATATGTTCATTTGTAGGTTATATGTATGAAATACCGCTATTCGGTACGACTGGGCTTTTAGCATTGAGCTGAAAAGTCCTTTTGCTACACTGTGCATTTCGTGAAAATCGCCTGACAGTAGGTATCATAGGTGCGCAAGGTCAAACTTTCAGGGAGGGATGAAAACTGAAAACTTGGAGATTGCTAAGTGCTGTGTAAAAAACGATCATACAGCATGAAAATGACGGTATCGCTTTAAGACTATTGTTTACAAGCATTTGTGGCAAATTTATGGCTTTTCAGAAGCCACAAACATCGTTATATAGTCTTTTTGAACTAAAAATAGCTTTTGAAGTCGGTAAAATAGCTATAAATCCCTTTAGACTCAGAAAAAAGAACTGTATAGCATTTCTGGACTCACGCGGTATGCTGCTGATTCCAAAAAGGCTATATAGATAGTCTTCTTAGTACAAAAAAGGCTATACAGCAATGGTTTTTTGGGTCAAAATTGCTATGCAGCTATCATTTTTTAAAGCTCAAAGGGAGTTATTACCCCCTCTCACCCCTCCCCATGCTCATGTATGGATGTATGTTAATTATAGGCAGGAATTTAAATCTGTCGTCCCTTCCGGTATGACGTCTCGAGTCATACCTGTCCATTCCTCTTACCAGTAACCTAATGAAGACATTCAAAGTACAGTTGTTATTAATGTGCACGCAGGAAAGTATTTAGTATTCGTATTTTTTGTTTTTTCAATTAATGTTTAATGCAAAAAGTCGCCAAATTTCAGATTCTAGCAACGATGGTGGATCGAGTTCCGATTCATCCAATGAAAATAGCTGTGATTCTCGACATAAGTCTCAGCGTTGTAAAAACATGATGTGTATTGGTTCGAACGATTGCCTACCTCAAACTACGGATGCTTTAATTTCGCTGATCAGGCACAGAACTATAAATTTGCTGGCCAACTTGGAAAAACGATATCTGAATCCCAGTTTCATCGAGTAATAACTGAACTTGCGGCGCATAGTTCTTTCGCAAGATATGATTTGTATCTTATTTTTGAATTCAGGTCTTTGGATCTAGATATGTGTAGATTTTATGTCTTATATATCCAGTAAGAAGGGAGCAGACTGTCTTAGCTAGCATAATATTCTCTTTTGAGCAGAGTTTTTGCGATTTTAGTGATCTCTAAACACTGTAACACTGCCATAATTTTTAGCGTATTATGCCCATAGGTGCACAAGGTCAGGGTCGGCAGGGGTGGTGAAATCCCAACAATCCAAAACAGTAAATTTAACGTTCTCGATTTTTTTTGCTGTTTTGACGATCAAATGATCCAAATAGCCTATAAAACGTTTTTTCGTGGTGATATCGCATTTAAAAAGCATTTTTACTTTATTTCGACTGCATTATATCACTTTTAACACTAGAAAATGCAAAAATTTATCGATTTTGGCGCTTTTAGAGTAAAAAGTGCTTAAAAGTACTAATTTGGCGCGAAGCGCCGGAAAAATTTTGACTTCTTTACTGCTTTTGACCTCAAAAATGATGCAAAAAAGGTTCCATCAGCTCAAAATCGCCGGACAGTGCCTGTTCGGCTGACCCTTCAGGGGGGTTAATGCCCCTCATCCCCCTATGTGCATGTATGATTGTGCCAGATTTTTCTTCTGTTTAAATTTGCTGCAGTGAATGATTGTGATGCCTACATTTTCATGCAGTGCACATACATAATAGGAATTCTGGGTCGGTGAAATCAATACAATTTTTTGCGTACCTTTCTGGTTATAGAAACGGTGTATGCGCGTCAAACAACAGATTTTTTGTCGTTCCTGACGATGTTATGTATATGTCTTTCTAGAACGTTAAAGCAATGAAAAAATTGTGGACAAGTATCGAGAAGAAATTCGAATAAATTGAACAAAATTTAGCAAACAAGTGAGCATATGGCGCGAAGCGCCGACAATTCGACTTTTTTTAGCAAAGGTCAACGGTTAAAACAGCATCTTTTTACGAATTTCTAGGAAAATCGCGAAAGCTGGGGTGGGAAACATTCTGGGGTCATTCCCTTAACCCCAAGAGATGTTTGGTCTTCAGGCTTGGTGGCCTGGACTCTATTTTATTAGAATGTTTGTTCGAGAGTAACAATCAATCCACGCGTCCTTTCAATCTAGAATTCAGAACAGTACTAAATTATGCTTAGGTTTGAAATATGCTTACCATGCATGCAATTCTGGGGGTTTGAAATTATAAAGTGCCTCATTTGGGTCCAAAAATAGTAGGTACGCGTCAAAAACATCGTTTTTCATCTTTTCTGACGATGCTCTATCTTTCTAGAGCATAAAAACAAAACAAAAAAATCGAAAAAGTTCGAACAAATTGAACAAAATATAGTCAAAACATACGTGTAATGGCGCGAAGCGCCGAAAATTTGGCACTTTTGAGCAAATAGATTGCTAAAAACGCTTTAAAAAAGCATCTTTTCTGCGAATTTTCAGAAAATTTCTTGGAACTTTCAAAAAATCGAGGTGGGGGTGAAAATTTTTCAAGGGGTGGGGCTGAAAAACCCTTAAACCCCCCAAGATCATGTATAGTGCTTACCCCCAAATTTGCATATTTAAACCTTTGTCATCTCTTAATGCGCACGTACGAATTAGCTTGGAAGGTTTTTAAGATTCCCAAGCTATAAAACCCTCAAATAAGCTTTTGCTCGTTTCTGGTTAAGAAAGCGAGACAGTAATTTTTTGCCTCATAAACTTCACGTGGGCGAACTTTGATTCTCGTTGTAAGTAATAAATTGGATAGTAAAATTTATTTGCAATGTATGAAGTACTGCATTACTTGAAGCGGAATATTTATAAATACCATAATGTGCGGCAAATTTTATTACCATTCTTTATACATAACGGACGATCTGTGAACTAAAGTCGTGTATTGAAACATGATTGCCTCTAAAGTGTCATAGTGTGTTTTGGGTTGGAAAACGATAATTTTTAAAGGTTACATACTTAGATTAGAGGATCTACAAACATTATTGTACAAATGTGCACTAATAAAATGTACTTGTGTAAAGCAAAATTAAAAAAACAAATTTATTATAGTCTGTTCCATTCCAAACGACCCATTTCTGCTTTACGACCGTTTACTGTAGCAAAATATTTTGCGGTTTAGCTACATAGTTGCAACAGTTTGCTAGGTGCGCCGCATGTTGAGCAAATCACATTAAACATCAATAAGAGTTTAAAGCAACAATCCGCTACGAGAGCAAAAGTGCAGAATCCATTTGTGCAGTAAAAAACTAATACAGTAATAAGACTAAATGGGCTGTTTGGAATGGAACAGACTATAGCATACTGATATACGTACGTGCATCAGTACTAAGTAGATACCGCAATAACGAAAAACGCTATTTTACGCATAACTGTGCTTATGCGGTTAATCGTTTATCTCAAGATAAGATAAAGGTGTTGAATTGTAGTAATGCTTCATAAAAAAGACAGCGGATCAGCGATAAACCCAGAAAAGTCAAAATTTGTGTTTCCGTCATTAAGCTCCGTGACGAACTTGTTTTTAAATATTATTTGAATCCTAGGCTGATAAAAAACAAAAGAGAATAATTGATTACTAGTCGTTAATTTATTGTCTTAATGTACATTATGTATTTGTACATTATTTATCTAAAACTTTGCAGTTCGCACGAGGAGGAAAATCTCTTCAAAAATGTCAGTGCAAACGTGTCCGAATGCGACTCTGAATCCTTGCAGCAAACTAACGACGTTGAATACAACGATAGACATTCCAGTCCGAATAAGTTTCGCATTATTTTATGCCCCTTGTAAAATATATGTAAATCATAAAAAATTAAACTAAATCGAAATTAAATTTACATTCATTGACATTGACATGTTGAAAATTTATCGTGTCCTTTAGTGCCATTTTGGGCTTAAAAACGATGAAAACGCGTCAAAAACACCATTTTTAGGCATTTCTGACGATGCTTTCTATTAAGAACATAGGAAATAATGAAAAATTATTTTAAAAATATCAAAAAAATAGAGTAAATTGAACGAATATAGTCAAAAAATGAGTATCATCAATTTATTGTTAAGTTATAACAGCAAAGTTTTTTCTAATAGTTTATCTCATTGCAAAATGGCAACCCAAGACTCAAGTCACACAAGAAAAGTAAAAATCTATATATAAGGATTAGATACTTAAAAAAGGAAAACAAAATCTCACCTAAATTTCTAAGTCATTAAGGAGTAGATCACGTGAATACCAAGACCAGGTACTTAGAAATATAGTAATATTAAGCCATTATTCGAAACAAGAAAGATTAAACAGTTAGTCCAGGTAAGTAATCTACATATGAAGAAATGTGAAGTCACTAAACTTACAGCTTGAAGGCAAAACTTCATTTTATTGTAATTCGAAATTTTGAATTCACTATATTTTCAAATTTGAGAGTATAAGCTGTGAGTTTTGTATCTTGGAATCTGTTCTGGGCATATTTGATAGCGATAAATGTTTTCTATTGATTTACAATGTCACAGAATTTATAAATCTGAACTTGCATAAGTTTAGCGCACTGGAAAAAAGGTTACAAATTTCAAGCAAGATTCTACATTTGTAATTTTTGTATTTCTAATGCATAACTGTTAACATTTGTTGTGTGGATTAACTGCTTAAGATTGCTGTCATACGAGGCCAAAATGTCAAAAATGCTGATTTTCTGATACAAAATTTTGGCACCTAGATTTACTGATTTTACGGATATACGTGATCCCGGTCAGGCTTCAAAAATTTGAAATCACAATCCATAACTCAGTATTATCAATTTATTGTTAAGCTATAACAGCAAAGTTTTTTCTAATAATTTATCTTGTTGCAAAAATGGCAACCCAAGACAGCAGTTAAGTCACAAGAAAAGTAGAAATCTACATATGAGGATTAGATACTTAAAAAGAAAACAAAATATCACCTAAATTTCTAAGTCATTGAAGAGTAGATCATGTGAATACCAAAACTATGTAGGTACTTGGAAATCTATTAATCTTAAGCCATTATTCAAGATTTTTGTAGGCTTGGATGCTTGGATGTCTTGGATGTTGTTGCTTAATAAAGGATGTTGCTTAATAAAGCGCAATTCCAAGTTTATTCACTTTTTTGTCCCATCGGAGCATTTTTCTTTGCTAGTTTTGTAATATTCGTTCATATTGTAGTTGTCTATAGTACATATGTATGTACTGTACATAAACATGTATTACAGACATCATATTGCCTCGGTCTTTAGTTTTTTATCGATTTAAGTTCTAGCTTACCTATGTACGTATTCTAAAATAGTATATTGCATGAAATGAATCCTTGTGTGGCCGATCTGGGGGTTGTAAGACGGTGTGAATGGGGGAGGGGGTCAAAATTTAGCTTTTTTGATCCAAAATGACGTCAAAAACTGGGATAAGTGCTAAAATCGCGTAAAAACGACGTTATTTTACAGTTTCTGGTCAATTTCAAGCGCGTTCAAGAAAATTTTCAACGTTCATCTATTTCTGGCCTTCATTTTGCCTCATTTTCCCAGACAATTTTGTATTTTTCCATTCTACTTGTTGACATCTCCCAAACGTGCATATCTGGTTGGCATGCTTTAAAATCGTGTAGTATCGTAAGAAGCCACTATCTCTTGCGCTTTCGTGTTTTGAGTAACGTTTTTTGCTCATAATTTTTATTTCCTTAGTTCCCGTCATTTTGTATTCGTTGCACTATTGTTTCGTTTTTTCTTTATTCTATGCATTTTGTGTAATCTTTCATTTACGTATTGTTTTTGTCTTCATTTTGAATATTAATTGAAATTGGATAATAGTTCCAATCGAGCAACGAATTCGCACAAGCTTTTTCTTAATCGGTCAAATTAAAATTGCAAAATATTTGACTTTTTTTAATCGCGAGCAATCTATGTTTGGGAATCTCAATCTGAACAAGTTATAAGTGCACCAAAAAAGCATATTTTTCTAGATAAGATTTAAACGAACTGGTCTAATCACTTTATCCAGTGGCGTAAATGAGCGCAATCTACGTATTGTCTTTACGTTTATCCGGCTTTCGTCGACTTTCCTGTATTTTTCAATGTTGTCTTTCGATTTATTTCTAAATCATCTTTCGTCATTTATTATACCATTTAGCTCAGACATACGCAGCATGGGAATTCGGGTGGGTTGAAATTTTGAAGTTCCTTTTGTGGGTTCAAAGTGGTAAGGACGCGTCAATAATATCGTTTTTGGGCGTTTCCGACGATGCTCTATCTTTCTAGAGCATAAAACATGAAAAATTTCGAAAAAACTGAACAAATTAAACAAATCATAGGAGTTTATAGCGTGAAGCGCCGAAAATTTGGCCATTTTTAGCAAATAGATAGGTAACAAAAAGGCTAAAAAGGCACCTTTTTAAGCTTCAAATTTTTAGGAAAGTCTCGAAAACTTTTGGAAAATTGCGAATTTTGGGGGAGGAGTGAAATTTTTCTAGGGGGGGTGTAAACCATACATGTAAGGGAGGATGCGGGTATCTTCACCCAGAGTTGGACAACCCCCATCCTCCACAAAGCCAGAAAATTTTTGACCTCCAATTTTTGGAAAAAATCGAATTTTTTGGCTGTTTCGGCCACAAATTGGAGGTCATTTACGCCCCCCCATCACTAAAATTGGCCGGGGATGCCTCTCCACAAGTTTCGAACCGTTACATGTATAGGTGTAGCCCCCAATTCCTCAGATCATTTACGTATCAGCCTATTTATATATTCACGTATTTCTTTTATCGCTTTCCTACTTACTAATATTTTTGTTTTTGTTTTATCGACTCAGCGAATAAAATTTGTTTGTTATTTGTTTGTTTGTATTTTTCAAAATGAAATTTTTCCCTGTTTGAAGATAACTACACGCAAGAAAGTTTGTCATTGGAAAAACGTTGGCGTCAGGCCATTCAATCGGCTCAAACGCCGGCCCAATTATCCATGTGCCTTGACATGCTCGATTCGCATATTGCATGGGAAAAATCGGCTATGCGGGCAACGTGCCAAATTTGTAGACGCGGCGACGACGATTCTCAGCTGCTCTTGTGCGACGGATGCGATATGGGATACCACACGTATTGTTTTAGGGTGAGTGATGGCAGGGCCATATCAAGGGGCGTCCGCTTCCCTCCTTGACCAAAAAATTGTTTGCCGGAAAATCATCATATTTTCAAAAAAGAGTTAAAAAAGGCACAGCATTGGAATTCTAAGGGGGTGGGGGTGAAATTTTGAAGTGCTTTTTTGGGCCTAAAAATGGAAGGTACGCATCAAAAACATCGTTTTTCGGCGTTTCTGACGAAGTTCTATCTTTATAGAGCATAAAAACATTTAAAAAATTTCGAAAAAAACTTAAAAAGTCAAACGAATTGAGCAAAATATAGTCAAAACATGAGTAATGGCATACATGCACACGGTCAAAAGTTCTGGGAGGGGTAAACCGAGTTTCGTGGGAGGAGGGTTAATGATTAATTTTTCGGATAAATTATGGCGCTAACATGATAAATTTGTGTTGATTTTTTTAGAATATGTATTTTTGTCTTTCCTTACCCCCCACCCCCGATCACAATCCGTAAAAATGCCTTAATTCATTTATTTTACTCTTCTTGAATATTCGTGATTAAGTTTGCATGAAAACAAATGATAATAAGAATGATGGAATGACTTGGACTATCAAATATGGGCAGAATAATGGACAAAGAGTGTCTGAATGAATGAATGGACAGAGTACTACTCGAAAAATACTGTCAGATTATACTGCTGTTGTATATTGTTGCATATCTGTATTATTCTATCCGAATTCTCAGACAAAATGATTGGAAAATTTAGAACTTCGACGAATTGCTTTTCACTTAACGTCCATGTATTCTCATCTCTCAAGTTTTGGCTTCAACTCTCACTTAAATTTGAACGGAAGAGTGAGTTTGGTAAACGGTATCTTGATTTTATTACTGAAGTTTGGCATGTTTCCCGGACAAAAGTTGCGCCGCTTGATTTGTAACCTAAAATGGAACGGTTTTTTATTGTAAGCGAGTCAAAAAATGGAAATTTTCGCTTTAGAAGGGTAAACATCAAGCCTTCAATCAACTACGGCGTATTTTTTAGCTTTGATTAAATATAATGCTCTTTTTGCGTTTATTAGAAGTTATTGCATTGCTTTGGTTGTTTATGGAGACAAAAAAGGTCCATTAATTCTAGAAATATTCAATGAATGAATTACGATATGTACATACGAGTATGTTTGTGCGTATTGTGACTTTTTAAGCACTATGTGGTAACTCATTGAGACTAGAATTTCTTGATTTCTTAATACATTATTTTGTCTAAATATTGAATTCTTCTCACTTGAATAATGCTGTGTAGGTGCGCTGAAAAATTTTTCAGAATAATCTTTTGAATTTAGTAGTCAAAGAAATATTGAAATATTACACATATCGAAATATAACTGGTTGTCAAAGAAACCAGTATGTATAAATGCAATCGTTATATCATCCAGTCCGCAGTTTCAGATTGAATTGGGAAGTTTATGCTGTAAGATGATTAGAATCGTGAAGCAATGAATGGTCCTACCAGTCGTGTCCATCTTTACTTACCTAAAATTGAATGAAATATGAATTTATATTTTCTAATTTAAAATTTGAACATCTGCTCTGCTTTCCCAACATAAACTGAGTCTATGATTGATGCATTAATCGCTTCATGAATTATAACCAGTTTTTTGCCGAGTCTACCGAAAATTATACAATGAAATAAAAGTTCCGGAAATGCTATTATTTCATTTATACGCGTTAAGGGTATTGACAGCCGTTCGTTTTTTGCCCCATCTGCCGTATCTTTTCACTGTTGCTTCTTTGTAAAATTTACTGTTTTTTAGGCCACAGCTCGAAAGTATCCCCGAAGGCGACTTCTACTGCCCTGAATGTGTTTCGAAAGTAAGCATGCATGGTCATGCACAGGTTTTTCAGGGTCAAATGACTTCTTTGGAACCTGCGGGGTTGGTCATGATCGCGGATGCCGTGCATAATCGATCTGGGATGGGGCGGGAAATGGAGATTTTCCGGGCCGAAATGACCTCAAAAACTGGTAGAAAATGCGTCAATTTGAAGCACTTTTGAAAAACTTCCAATTTTCTTCAATTTTCGACCTGATTTTGCCTCGTTTTTTCACAGGAAATTTTCAAAACTCTTGCGGGGTTGGTCCATTTACCCTGCGGAGTTGCTCAGTTGCCAGGGTCAAGTCAATCGACCCTGTATTGACCCTGTGCACATGTATAAAAGTAAGCAGTATCGTTATGCATATCTTAAAATTTGTTTACTGATTATTTTTATATCTGTCTTTACCTTCTTAAGGCTCTAGTTCCTTGCTTTTGGGACAAGTCGGTCTACGTTTAAAATCGTCCTTTTTTATTGTGAGATTTGCTAAGAATCGACCTACTTCCGACTAAAGTCCAAAACCGTTGCCCCCTACGTATGTCTCCCAGAGCACCGTTTATGATTCGCCTTATCTTTCGCCTCTTTTTATCATTGTTAGATGTTAAGTTACTGGCTGAAAGAATTTGTATTTGTATTCATGTAAATGTACACATGTATTATCTTGAAACAATGGATTAATTCTACCAGGAGAACAAAGAATTAAATCAGTGCGAATCGGTAAAAAGTCTTTTAAAAGCCAAATTCATTTAAACTAAGCTTTTGTAAAAAAATTTTTTCTGAATTCTGTTGAGCATTTTTCAGTATTAACTTTATCGGAGTCTGAATGTCGAATATTCAGAGATAGAAAGCAGTTCGCCCATTTTCAAGAGTGACGAATTGTTAAGGCGCTCAAGCTTATAAATTTACTAAATTAAACTTTTACAAACATGGTTCCCAAAAGTCTTTGTATATTTTGTACGCACAAATTTTTGGGTAAAAATATGGTACAGTAGCGATTTTAGTGTTGTAAAAACGGAGTTCGACTTTTGGTAGTGTATTTTAGCTAATTTCTGGGTCTCTAAAGGCAAAAATGACTAAGAATCGTCCTAAAACGGCGCGAAGCGCCGAAGAATTTGACATTTTTCCTTTTTAAATGCAATTTCTGCCATTATAAAGATATATAGAATACACAATTACTCATTTCGGCGCGAAGCGCCGAAAATTCTTTCGAATTTTAGTCCTTTTTTGCAATTTTTGTCTTCCCAAAAATCTTTGTACATGTACAAAGACGGTCCCGAAAAATTTTTTACTTGGGGAAAAATCTTTGCCGAATACAAAAAAATAGTGCTAGAAAGCTGCACGAGTAATATTTCAGTGATTGAATTTCAGGTGGACTCACTTTGAGTTTCAGTCTGTTTTCCTGAGAATAAAGCGATTAAAACAGTAGGAAGGTACCTACTAATGTGCAGCAGTGGAAAATTGAATTTTTGATGTTTTTTCGACACTGAAAAACATCTTGCACAATTATTGCAATTCCTGCATTGGAAGGTATCCTATATTTGTTGAATAGGTGCCTAAGTCGACTTGCATTAAAATGAGTAATATTCTATCTGAGAAAGGTTAGAGCATTAAAAGCTATGGTCGTCGTTTAGATTCATACACTTTGATTCAATTAATTTTTTAATTTAATTTACGCTTTCATACCTTTAAAGAGATCTTAAACGTAGGAGGTCGTGCAAAAATTTTTCAGCGCTTCGCGCCATATAATTATTTTTTGATTATAATATTTTGACTCGACAGAAATTTATTCGAATTTTTTCGATATTTTTTCACCATTTTACGTGTTATAAACATAGTGCATCGTCAGAAACGCTAAAACACGATGTTTTTGACGCGTATCTACGGTTTTTGAGCCCAAAAAGTCATTTCAAAAAATTTTTCGGTTCCATTTTTATCAGAATTCCCATACTGTGCATGTTTGAATACGGCTGAAACCTTTTTCAAAGCTTTGCCTCAATTGTAGCCCATTTATCGTTAATTTGTTATTTCTAATTTCGATAGTCCTACATTGTATATGTACATGTTTGTTTGTTTGACCCTTATTAACCCTTGACTCAGTAGCTAGTCTGTTCCATTCCAAACGGCCCATTTTCGCAAAAGTCTTATTACAGTATTAATTTTCAAGCGCAAATCGACTTCTTCATTTATGCTCTAATAGCGGTGGATTGCTTAGAACTCTTCTTTTTGATGTTTAAAATGCTTAGCTTACCATGCAGCGCGAGCAACAACAAGATAACCCGTGAAATATTCTGCTACAGTAATAAGTCATAAAGGAAAAATGGGCCGTTTGGAATGGAACAGACTATAGTACAATTTTGTTTACTGACATTTCGATACATACGTATGCGCGCATCTGCTTATTTATTTTAATGGTAATCAAAAAAGAAACACGATTAGGTAGCTAATGTAACCATTTACCATCTTTCACAGCATAAAAATTGTAGGGGTCCGCCTTGAAAATTTTTATGCAATGTGCCTTTTTCGGGCTTAAATTGATGAGAATGCGTCAAAAACACTGGCTTGGCCACTTCTAAAGCATTTTGCGGGCATGTTGCCTGAAATTCAAGCATTATTACCCAATTGCATATACAGTTCAATCATTTTCAACCAATTGTCTTTCACCGAATTGCCATCCACTCAATTGTCGCATTCACCCAATGGTCATTCACCCAATTGTCTTTCACTCAATTGCCTTTCACTCAATTGCCTTTCACCCAATTGTCAGCATCCCTTAAGTATACATATTCAAAAGATGAAAAATTAGGGAAAACCTGCAAAAATTAATTTAATCCTCGTGTTAGTCTCATATTTTGTAATGAAAGGACGTCCGTTCCAACATTTTTCTGCTTATATAGTTTAAAAGAGCATCATTTAGGTCTTTTATAATTTCGACAATTCGATGGTTGACGTAAAATTAATTTTTCTGCATTCGCAATGGGGCAAGCTGAACCCACTGTGTGAAGTAGTAAGCTTGCAATACAATCAGCGATTTTAGAGGCAAAATTTGAAGGTTTCTCGGTTGAAAAATGATGTGATTTAAAGTGTACCTCTTTGACATTTCCCATCGGAGCTAGATATCTGGTAATACATACATAGCATTAGAATAATCATGATGCGCTTTTGTATACTCGGTTAAAATTTTAGTCAAAAATAATGTGATTCGTTCATCCTTTTCAGGCCACACGACGACCTTATTGCCTTTTATGCTGCCGTCACACTGCCAGATCTATGGTAGTCTGCAATGAATGTCAACACAAATTTCATTGCGATTGCGTGGCCACTAGCGTGCATAGTAATAAAATTTCTACATGCGGCAGGGCACCTGAGCCGGACGCTAAGGATTGGCTTTGCGACGGTTGTTTGTCCGTATGTATTTTTTCTTTATCGATGTACATATGATGACTATACGTGTTAAGGGTTTGACCTTCCCCAGAATGGCTACTGACCAGTGTTTTTCTGTACAAGGTTCGTTTGTACATGTACAAAGATGGTCCCCAAAAGTCTTTGTACATTTTGTATACACAAATTTTTGTGTACTATAATATGGTACAGTAGCGATTTTAGTGTCGTAAAAACAGTTGTTCGACTTTTGGTAGTGTATTTTAGCTAATTTCTGGGTCTTTAAGGATAAAAATCACTAAGAATCGTCTGAAAACGGCGCGAAGCGCCGAAAAATTCGACATTTTCCCTTTTGAAATGCTATTTCTGTCATTATAATGATATTAAGAACACACAATTACTCATTTTGGCGCAAAGCGCCGGAAGTTTTGCGAATTTTTGACCTTTTTAGCAGTTTTTGTCTTCCCAAAAATCTTTGTACGTGTACAAAGACGGTACCGAAAAGTCTTTGTATATCTTTGTATATCAAAATGGCTTCGACCGGCCCTAGAATTGTCGATTTTTTGTAAAAAGTGAAGTCCGCCTGCCTTTTAAGCGTTTTAGCTCATTTTTGGCACAAAAGTCTCACATTTTGGGCGCTTCGCGCCATATACGCGTTTGTTGACTATATTTCGTTCAATTTATTAGATTTTTTCAAATTTTTTTCGAGAACACCAAAAATCCAATTCTCAGGGTCTGTCGATTTGGGTGGTTGGCCAGATTCTCGAAATGGTTCAGATCCCCCACGCCCGTGTGTGATCATAATGCGTGCCCACTGCCAAGACTAAACGTACTAATTTTTAAGGTTAAAAATAATTCGAACGAGCAAAGAAACAAAAATCGCAAAAAGCAGGTCGCCAGAATGCGCGATTTAAAGTCTGATCAGTGTAGTTCAGTTGCCAAAAAACGTAGAAACGATTCAGAAAATAAACAACGACTCGAAACAAAGGCGTCAAATTCGTCGGTAATTGGCGCTAGAACTATGTCCAAGGGCGTTAAACGGCGCCAAAGCAACGAATCGGACTCAAATGCTGCCAAAATTTCAAAACCGAGCTCACCGTTAAAATGCGCCGAATTGTGCGGGTGTGTGCTTGTACTGTGGATTTAATTGACCTCAATCGATTTCATTTAATTCAATCTAATTTTAATTTGATTTGTTATAAACATAAATATAAATTGTATAAATGTGTATATATAAAGTGATTTATTTTACGGATGCGCAAAAGTAATCGAGAAACACGTGGATTTGTTGACTCTTGTGCGCTTATGTAGTTTTTCGATATTCTTTGCAGCTGTTTTTCTGAATTGCTTTTCTGATAGTAGCGACCTTATTTTCGAAGCACGATACTACCAGACATGTATGTACATGGGAGTTTCGGGTCTAGACCCCAAGAATAAAACACATGGGGAATCTTCTGGGGAAACGAAGCAAAGTGAATGCCGAAAATAAGGTGAATATCGAAAATTTAAATAAAAAGTGCTTTAAATTGATCAGAAATTGTGAATTATTGTATTTTTTACTTTTTACGTTTTTTAGCATTTATGTCAGTTTTTGAAATCATTTCGACCCAAAAAAAAGCTTATTAAGTGACCCCCTAAGCATACGTTTAACGGCTCAAAATTTTGAGTGGATTGGTCTCCGGCCAGTGGTGGAGGGTAAATGAACTCCAGTTTTTTGATTAAAAACGTCCCAAAAAAACCCTAGAAAGGGCCAAAAAATTAATTTTTTTCCGCAAATAGAAGGTCAAAATTTTTCTTGTTCTGAGGGGGATGGGGAACTACCAACTTTAATTGAAAGAACCCCTCGTATTTCTGTTACCTGCTTGACCGGCTGACCCTCTTCAGACCGCTTATGCTTTTTTGCTTATTGATGCTACAACAGTGAAGCATTGTTCAAATGCTTTTTTACTATTTCAGAATAATTTTGGCCGAATTAGACGCTCATAAAGATTCCTGGCCTTTTAAGTCGCCCGTTGACATGAATGCATTTCCGTTGTACAAAGAAGTGATCAAAAAGCCGATGGATTTTTATCAGATTAGACAGAATTTAAACGCTGACGTGTGAGTATGGTTAACATAGTAATATGAATCATAGATGCACGTGTTCAGGATGGCTAGGGTGCACTGAAACTGCTTTTTTCTGTTCAGAGACGGTTAAAATCCATTATTTCATCTTACATCGAGGTGCGTCGATATCACTGTTTTTTTTTTGTACGAGGCAAAGATTTTGAGGCTCGTACAAAGATTTTCGGAGCCATCTTTGTACAATGTACAAAGACTTTTTGGGGCAAGGTAATAGTAATTTTAACGTTTTTTGGAGTATTTTTCAGCAAAATTTCTAAAAATTTTCGGCGCTTCGCGCCGAGTATCATAATTACAATCTATTTAGCTCCAGGCGCGGGCATTAAACACTCCAAAATCTATCTGTAAGCATCTTTGTACAGATTGAAGCATCTTTTACATCTATTTCCACTGTTTTATAAAGATTTTATGCAGAAAAAAGAACTATTAAACAACTTTGCACTGTTTTCTGCCGTTTGAAGATAAAATTGACTCTTTTATCTTTGCGTTGCATTAAATTCATAAGCAAATTGGTGTCTATTATGAGATTCAGTCAGCACATTGCAACCGCTTATTATTTATAATTGTGTAACACAAGTCATTTTAACTTGCTGAGTCGAATTTTATGTGTAATTTCAACCTAAGTCTCAAGAAAATTTTGGCGTTTCGGGCCGAACTAATATAACCAGCTGAATTTAGGACAAAGTTACACCTTTTGCGAAGCGTGCGGGTCACGGATAACAATCTAGTAGTATATAAAAATGTGTACATTCAATTGCATATCTATACGTTATTTGTACAAAAAAATTTTCGCTCGTACAAAGACTTTTCCGGGGATCTTTGTACATGTACAAAGAGGCTCGTACAAAAAAAAACAGTGGTCGATATTCGAACAATGACTGTTTCTAAATAATAATAATAACAATAATAATATTAATAATAATAATAATAATAATAATAATAATCAATAATAATAAATAGTTTATTAGAAGAAATTTGTAAAAAAGTTATAAACAAATGCGAACTATGTAGTTGGCTTGATTGATTGAAATAACTCTGAATTGTTTCAGTTGAACGTCACGAATGGACGAATCCCATTTCACATGATGTAAAATATTACACGTGGGCCTTGGGTTTAGACCCCCTCCTCCGAGAATCCAACAACCCCCCAAATCGTTAGACCCTCTTGACCCACATATGGGCATAGGGGGACAGGGGGTTATTGCCCGTACCTACGGTTTTGTAAAACCAGGTAATGTCAGGCGATTTTGAAGAAACGGAAGGTGCTGCAAGACACTTTGGAGCTTACTCCGGAAAAAGGCTTTGCGCCGTGTTGATAATTTCTTGTATTTTCCATTGCTAGAGACATATAAATTAGCCGAACTTCGCTAATAACGGTCAAGAAATCCAATTTACCGCATTATAACGTGCTACTGTGCTATATTATAATACCCTAAAATGTACACGTGCAAAATGTATATAGATTTTTGGGGACCGCCTTTATGCCTGCACAACGAGACCTATTCAAAAACGATGACCACAGTTTACTATATGACCATTCCTAGATTTCACCCCCCCTCTGGCCACCTCTACCTTGCCCATGTATGTTTAGACCTACAGAATGTGGTCGATGCCGACGTATGTTACATACTCGTATGTATGTACATAAGTAAGCATGCATTGGATACATCGCCGTTTTATTTAACTATCAAGTACTCCTCAGATGAGTTGGATTGGAAAAGTCGACTTATTCAGCAAAGTTTTTCAAGGTGTATGCCATACCTGGGCGTGGGGAGTTTGCACTCCAGAAACCAAAATACCCCCGCAGAATTCAATTTTTGAAATTTTTCTTGTTCTTTTTCGCAATTTTTTGATGCCAATGGATGGTGCTCGATGAGAAACGTTGGAAAATGGTGTTTTTCGCCATACCACCATTTTGAAGGCCATTTTCACCTTTGAAAAGTCTTGCACACTTTTCTCCTCTGAAGTTTGGTGCCACCCACCCACCTATGGTGTATGCTGCAGAAGTATATATTTTATTGTGAGTTATCGTTTGTGTTTCTAGGTACGAAAGTGTCGATGGATTCCTTAATGACGTAAAATTGATTTTTGACAACTGTAAAACGTTCAACGAGGATGATTCGCCCGTTGGAAAAGCTGGCCACAGTCTCAGGCGGTTTTTGAACAAATTTTGGAAGGAGCTCAAAGAAGCCACTGGAACAAAGAGCTAAATGCTTTAGGATTTATTTCATTCGTTTGTGAATTTTGAACATTTCTTTTTCGTGATTTTCGCTCCTTAACTCTTTGAATGTCTTGCTCCTAAGAACTTATCGGGCTGCTTTAAGCTTTGAAGCGCATGTTAGCAAGGATAAACATTTTGAAGCCATTACCCTTATTACCCTTATCCTTCTTCATCTTTTTCTCAAGCTTTTTGCATAGAGATTGAGTCGAGGCACTGCTATGAGCCGCAGGCTATAATACCGCTTCCCAAATTATTGCAGTCGAAAGCGCGACATATGTGTAGTGTAATTGGCTGGTGCGGTGTAAAGTACTAACTTCATTACTTGGACGGAGGCGTCGGATCGTCCGGATTCAAGCATAGCTGGGCGGCACCAAAGTTCTGGGGTGCAGGATAATTTCAAAGGTCAAGAAATGGCCTTTAAACTGGTGGTATGGCGAAAAAACACCATTTTTCAACGTTTCTCATCGAGCACTATCCATTGGCATCGAAAGATTGCAAAAAAATTTTCAAAAATCAAATTTTAATGGGAAGGTATTTTGGTTTCTGGGAGTGCATACCCCGCCAAACCTCACCTTCCACGCCCAGGTATGGATTCAAGCCCATTAGCGTACACACATATAAGTGGATTCCCCACCCAAAGTTCATCGCCATCCCCCTAAAGCTCGGAAATTTTTTACCACCCCGTCTGAATTTGGACAAAAACTTGCTTGTTTGCCAGTTTTAGATGCTTTTTTGGAGTTATCCACTTCCTTCTCCTTAAAACTGGCCAACTACTCATACCCAAAATTTTGAGCTCTTATGTCTGCCCTCGCGTGCTCTAAAACTAAATTCCCAAAAGGATTTGTGTCTTGAGCAATTTTTTGACATCAGTCGAAAGAGTTTGGTAGAAACGTCGAAAATTGTTTGAAATACACCAAACGTCCAAATGCACCAATTTTCGGTGTATTTTGACCTTTGACAATTTTTGACTCCCCACGAATTTTGGCTCTACCCATAAATTGCTCGAGGCATTTAAAAATTGTTCACGATTATTCATTATGCAAGCAGGGGCCTTTAAGCGGTAGGCGTGTTCTCCATTGTGATTTCTATGCTTGCAAATAGAGCAAGCCTCAAATCTTTTTCGCTCAAAACTGATTCAAATGCCCTAATTCGGTTGATGGTTAGTTGTACGGTACCCATACATGGACAGCATGAAATCCGGCGGGGTGACCAAAAAAGCATTGAGTAAATTGAACAAAAGATAGTCAAAAGGTGTGTATATGGCGCGAAGCGCCAAAAATTTGAACGAGCCAAAAATGAGCTAATGACGCGTAAAAAAGACAGTTCTTGCAATTTTTGACAAAAAATCGACAATTTTGGCGGAGGTCAGTTGCCGTTCTGTGGGGCAATCCTCCCTCCAGAACACGTATGGTTGTACCTATTTGATTTTTATGAACAAAACCCAATTAGTTCTGCCGCCATGAACTTTAGATGTTGGTGCGTATGTTCTTTCGCACTTCTATGTCGACAGTATCGTCTGTTGAAAATTTTTTGCGCGATCTCTGATTACAGTTTATGCGTATTTTTGTAATCAACAATGTTTAGCCGTATAATGTAACAAAGAATATAACATTTTCGCCGTATCTTTGTGCTAGTTGAACGCGTTTGCAGTGCTTACATATGTCTTTTGCCGTGCGACAAAGTTAAGGAACTCTCGGCGATTTTCTTCGAGCTCGTTTAACATGTTCTTCACCATTATTGAAATGCTAAAATGCTTCGACATAAGTACCTATGTATATCGTTGTAAGTTTAGTTATTACGTGAAAAGAAACTCAGACGTTGCATGCGGTGAATAGAAACGTGTAGACATTCAGAAGGAGGAGAAAAAATTAACCATTCCGTGGTATCTTGACATTAATCACAGCTTTTGAATACGTTTAGATAAAGCGGTTTAAACAAG